>JAODLD010000008.1:6635740-6665337 GCA_026781065.1 Mormyrops boulengeri | reverse complement strand
TCACAGAGAAAATCTCACTGAGCTTCCTCTCTGACCAAAGTAACATTTCCATTTTGTGCTGGCCCTCGCCATTCGTTGACAGGAGCGTAAGGCTATTCCAGAATATTTCACCAGGCTCTGTGCAGATTTTCCCGTTTCCCGCATCGCTAAGGAAGAGCATATAGACAGCAACAAATTAAATCATGAATAAAACTTACGACTGATAAATAAATACAACAAAAGCATTAAAAATGCATAAAGACTTCATGCCACACTGTGAAAGCGTCTCGGTTCTTGCTTATTGATCAGCTGCTTTCGGCTGGTTCATTATTGGATGGCATGTCACTAACAGAACTGTGTCCCAGCTGCTCATGCGGTCGGCTGGCGGGGCTGGGGACAGGCACTCAGGCATGGCGTCATCCCTCTCAGGGCCCAAGCACCCCCCCAGGGACATTTGGAACTTCTCTTCTGGTCTGGTTTACTTTCTGTAACTGAAATATGATCGGCAGGTAAGTTTCCACTCAGTGCATGACAAGACGACCGATTTCAGTGTGCAGGACACCGACCGTAGAATCCCGCTTCAGAAGGAGGAGGTGGTGGGGGGGTCGGTCGGATTATTTACTGTCCGCATTTTGTGTTTTGTGACGCCAATTTCAAGGTGGATCTGGCTCCTCTGGGGTGCGTTGGGCTCCCGCCGCTCGGCAAATCTCGCACCCCGCTGCCAGGCTATTAGCAAGCGAAAAGGGGGAGCACCATTTCTGAGAAGTTTAATAACTGTGAAATTAAATTTTGAGTTCAACATGCTCTCATAAATTAACAGTGTATCCTTTTTTCATTTAACTGCTCTGCCCCGATGTTCAGTTAAAATCTGCTTCAGTCGCCCCTCCCTTTTAAAGGTTTAACTGTAAAAAAAAAAAAAAAAAGAAAAAAAAAACAGGAAGTGCATTGCGACTCCCATACTAGATTGATGGAAGAAAGGAACTGAAGTCGGCCTGCTGTTCACATCATGTTCAATAGACAGATGTGAAATGCTTCCCCTAGTGGTGAGACAGGCAATGTCAACACTAAACGCTCAGTATATGTTAGTGCTGTGGGCTAATTTGTGCATACGTACAATTTTTATATCGTTTAAATTTCTGCCTGCATTTATGGCAGGCATGCTAAACGTGTAACATATTAAAGCTCACGAGCTCTTGAGAATGTTCCGTCTGAGACACACGGGAAAAATAAAAGTGGCGTGTGGGAGTACTGGTAAATTACAGAGGAGCACGCGTGTTTATGAGCGTCGTAGGGACGGCGAGTGCTGCCTGGGGAGACACGGGGGGCAGGTGTCTGGCTGGGTGTGGGGTACAGCGTCTTCTGCCTGGTTCAGGTGGGGGGGGGCGGGACTGCAGATGTTGCTGCAGCACAGTCTGTAGCCACCATTGGTGTTGATGCTCTGTGTTGTGACCCCCCCAGCTTCAGCCCCACTTTCACACACAGATTGCTGGTTTTCAGTTCTCCCTCTGTCTCTGAATAGTAACACGAACGCATTTAAACATAATTTGTTAGCCCGAAAGCCTTAATGGAATGCATTATGATCATACTTAATTAAATAGCCAAATCATATTTGTATTCTGCTTAAATTACATTAAACTCAGAGTATTTGTGGCCTAATTAAATCAATTGTGCCTCGCCAAGTGCTGTTAAAAGCCCCGGAAACACCCGCTTTCTGTAAATGGCTCTGTTTGCCCGCTCCACTCTCCAGCTGCTGCCCCAGACAACAAAATTTCCATAGATTTTTCCGCCAAGTTTTGAGTATTTCATTGACTTTGAGTCGTGTGGCGCGTCAGGTGGCGAGCGCGGGTGCTTTTAACTGACAAACAATAGGGTCAGTTTGCACGGGGCCATTTGTGATGTAAATTGTATCATTCCACTACGGGGCAGATTTCTGATTGGATGACAGCAGATAGCTGTATATTTCTACACCCCTGGGTCAGTTGTCATGTGATACTAATTGTTTTTATCATGTTTCATTTGTGCTGGCCAGTTGGTGCCCTCTAGAAACATTCTGTTCCCAGCCTCTATTCCGCCATTATACCGAGATGGTCTGCATTGGCTTGGGTGTCGTGTGCCCTTTTAGCACCCAGGATAGTTACACTGACTCAACAAATGATGAGGTCCAGCACTAAGCTTCATGGAACCAGGGTGGCTTGTCAAGGCTGAATGCTCACTTTGCCGCCTTCTCCAGCTATTTGTCATGATGGCATCTTCTTCTGTAAAGAACCATCTAAATCATTCTAATTTTTGTGGGTTAATTTTTTTGCAGGGATATTTATGCCGTGTTTCTCTGTAATCATTATTTGTTTGCTACTCATGGGCCTCGTTGGGCAGCTAAAGACATTTGCTTCAACAATAGGCATTAATGAAGCTCAACTGAAGGTCCTGACTGGAGTAGAGTTCGAGGGCCTCTCAGCTTGGAGAGTCACTGTGCAAACAGGGCTTCAGTGAGAGGCTTGAGGTTAGTCGGGTCCTGACACATCGAGAAACAACCAATTTTTGCTGATGTAAACAAAATTTTGATCCTTATTACATGAGGCCTCTCAGGCGATGTGTCCATTTGGAGGTTGTCACTGATAATGACTCCCCTGTCTTTTTGCATTCCCGGCAGGAGGAAGCCTGCAGGCAGGGAATTTCTCACAGCGTGACGAGTCTACATGTAATTAGAAACAACATGTCCAGCCAGTGCTGGAAAGGGAGGAGTTCCAGTAAGAGCATAATCTGCATTGTTGGGGATACACTGAGTCACGGCTGCACGTACCCAGTGGTCGATAAAGTCCAGGAGATGGGGTTGGTGGCTAGGAACAAAGCAAAATAGGACTATCACAGATGCCGGTGTTTCTGAGATGCATCTCATAACCTTCACGAGCAGAAGAAACAATATCCATTCTCTTTTGGAAACCTGGTCAACTATGGCATGGATAAGCCTGCAGATCCTCTGATGGCCAACTATGGCATGAATAGATCTGCAGATTGTGCCTCATTTTTCTCTCCCAGTTTTCCACACGAAAAATTTCTGCATCTGGAGAGGTAAAGACTAAAAGAGCTTGGGATGATGGGTGCTTCAAGTGATGTACTCCTGAATCGAAGTGAGAGTCACTGAGCAATAACTGAACAATAAACATGGTCAGTAACTGAGGGAGGCACACGAGAATCATGAACCAAATGAAAGAACGAGACTGACGGATACTTCTGGGGTCTGCCCCCCCCAGCCCACCCCGCCCTGTTCAGTGGGTTCGTTAATATCATTTTCCAAAGTAAATATGCAGATGATTCATGCGGCCCTCTTCAGCAGCCAGATCTCATCTTCTTGGCTTAGCCGTGACCCAGTTACTCGCCGTGCGAAGGGATGTGGCATGGCGGTCCATTTGGTCAATTCCCACGTCAATATATCAGCCTGTACATTTTGAGAGTGATAGCCTGTGCTGCAGGCCTTAAATTTATTTTCATAACCTTAGGATAAACATTGGATGACTGTGCACTGAAAGGGCGATTTATCGTCGAGCTCCCAGCACCAGCCAGGCTGTGTTTCCGTTACGTTCTTTTTTTCTCTCCTTTCGGTGTGATTCAATGCAGCCCGACTCACACGCGTGTATAAATATGTCTTTCTGTAAAGAGCCCAGGTCTGAGAGGTTAAACATCGAACACGGCGATTGAACATCCATTCGACATTTATGTTGCTAGCCAAAAAAAAAAAAAAAGACGAATGTCTGGCTTCTTTATATATCTAGTCTTGCAGCCCAAGGAATCAACATCTGGCCTTGGCTGCTGAGATTCTTTCGCTTAAAAAGGTTAACCTGAGAAGATGTGTGTGTGTGTGTGTGTGTGTGTGTGTGTGGGGGGGGGTTCATGTTTGTATGACATTGTCCTCACAATATGATAAAAACCTGTTATTTTTGATGTTGTGGGGAGCATTTTTTTCGGTCCCCACAAGGGGAAACAATTTTTATAAAAATCCGTGACCTCAATCAAAACACTAAAAATATCAAAAGTCTTGTATTTTGTTTGGTTACATATTGTTGAGGTTAGGGCTGGGTAGGGGTTAAGGTGGTCATGCTGGGAGTAGGGTTTTTACCACAGAAATGATTGGAGAGTCTCCACAAAGTTATGAATACATGGATTGTATGTGTGTGTGTGTGTGTGTGTGTGTGTGGCTGCGGTAATCACTGATTCATCGACCAAATGGCTATGAGCCAGATAATTCAAGATAATTCATATCACTGTTTCTTACCTGGGATGCCTTTGGTTAAGTTATAGAGCTCAATACACTATTGAACTAAGTTACTTGCAGCCCTTTTCATGTCGGCTCTTTTAGACCTCTCCATCTACAGCCAATTAAAATCAGTTTTATTTTTGATTAAACTTCAAACTTAAATGTTTTTTTCCCCCCTGTAGTTAATACCTAATGAGAACATTTATTCACATTGGACATTGAAAAATGAAGCGTGGTAGTTAAAAGTACAATATTTTTGTTTTTAATGCTATCGGACTGTTTGCCAGCTTTGGTACAACTTTGATGTGGTTTCATTGTTCCTCTGAGATTCAAATAAGGCTTTTGTTTTAACTGAAATATACAGACGATATGCCTTTCGTAATGCTTTCCTGAGCCTTTATAACAGAATTTCAGAATCTTTTAGGACTTGATATTTGCATTTTCAAATTAAACAAAGAAATGTATTAGTAACAGTGTGCAAAATACGGGGGGGTCCGACACCCCCGATTAACCCGTGAGACCCCCCGAAAGCCTCAAAAGCTAAATTTTAAGGGGGTCTCAAGATCGGTATTGCGCAACAATAGGGAGATGGGGACCCCCCCCAAATATTGACGGGTATTTCGCACACTGATTAGTAGTGTATATTAGTGATTAGCATCAGCGTCTTACTGGTGTGTGCCATCAACCTTTGCCTCCTACACACTGGTTAGGGGACTCCACGAGGCCACACGTCACCACATGCTCTTCAATCCACTTCAATTCGCCGACCGACACGCCTGGGCTTCTTTCAGCCAGCAAGCTCCCCTAGTGGGCCAAATGCTTGACAAGCACACAACAATTAAATGCTAAATTCATGACAAATAAGTGACAAAAGCATTTATTCTGAAACCCTTAATGATGGAAAAAATTAACTCTCATCTTTCAGTATCTTGTAAACTAATTGTTAGTATATGACACTATTTAAATTGGCATACAACAAATGTAAAACTCGAGTCACCTTTCTGAAGAGAATAATGTGCCTAGGTTTAGGGTTAGGCTTGGGGTTATGGTTAATCCTCACCCTTTCTGATGAAAATTATGGCTCCCCAGCCTCCCATTTGTGTGCTCTGTCCTTACTGGGAATCCGTATGGAAAATAGAAAGGTCAGGGTGTACTACCAGTTAGGGCAGAGCTGTGCTCTGAAAACACAAGCTGAATTTATATAGATATGTATTTTCTAATCAGTGCTGTGTAAACATCTCTGCATAATTGATGTTTATTTTATAGTCCATAATGGAGGGGCAGAGTCAACCTCTGTGTTTTTATAGGGAGGGGCCTGTGGACTGTAGACGTGCTGTAGGCCTGGAGCCTTGGTGAGTGTCTCATCTCTGCACGCTTTGTGCATGTATGGGAAGGGCACATATTTGGGTGCCTCCTTGGTCTCCTTCTGCCAAAGGTCACATTTTCACACTCATACTTCCCAGTTCCTAATGGGTACCTAGAGGTCGATGGCACACTTAGAGTCATGTCTCTTATTTACCACAGTGAAGCCAGATGATGCTCCAGGCAGCCTGAGAGGGGATTGGGGTGGGACGCTCTTGTGGCAAACACACCTGAGAGGCGGGGAGAGGGTAATCTACTTCATAACAAGGCCTATCTGACATGGAAACAAGATGCAGACTGTCATGAAAAATACAAGAGCATGTGAGAAATAACCTACAGGAGGCAAGCTGAGGTAATGTCATCTGACAGTTGCCCAGTAGGAGGCGCAAATGAGGCTGATGGGGGAGACAGGGCCGGTGGGTTCCCTAACGCACCAGCGTTTGTCTTCATGGGTGAATGATGAAGCAGAGGTTACCAGGAGGTCATGCTGATGGGTTTCCTGTACAGTCGCCCCAACGGTCCTTAGCTTGTGCCGACAGCCAAAGCGGTGTTGTGTAAAGTGGGTAGTTTACACCAGTGTCCTAAGGGCACCTGTTGGTCACCTTTGCTTGTCATTCCACCACATTGAGACTCACCTGCATGCATGGAAGCCTTGATGTGGCCTTTGCCTTTAAACATGCCGTGGCCACAACAAAGGAGCGCCAGAGGTCTGGCTGGTAATGATGACAAGCGCCGGGTATCTGCGGAAAATGCTGCCCTATACCCTCCTCCCCCAGCCTCCTCCCATAGATGCTTATCTCTGTCACATGGGGTGCGAATGGGATGGTTTGATCGATAATCTTTCTTATGGAGGCCGGAGTTCGCAAGAAGTTCTTACGACATGTTGGCCCCACTTTTTCTCCGTCATCACTCCAGACCCTCCAGAGATGAGAGCAGCAGTGTCCTAGTGTTAGACGAGTGTGGTAAATAGTTCTCTTGGGACTTCCTGGCGGGCCATCTGCCTCCTGTCTCACTGGTGGGTAAGCCGTTTTTACCCGCCATTCTTCCGGCCTGTTGGCGTTGCTCTCCATGGTCAATGGCCAGATTGTTTCACTAATGGGCCTCATAAAAACATGTTCGGGTTTTCCCAGCCTACCTCACCGAGTCCTGCAGCTGGCTTTTACTGTCTGTCAGAAACTACTCTGTAGGGAGTAAAAAAAATCTGCAGGGCTGCGAGAGCTGGAGACATTATTTTCTTTTACACTACAGTGGTTATTTTATGTACCTAGCATTCCAGAAAGTGATGTTTCACAATATGGACTGGTTTTAATGGTTAGGGTTACAATGGTTTAGCTGTGGCAGTCACTGACTCGTACTATTGCTTTCTATTGTTTGACTCCCCTAGCAAAATCACATGAGAAGTCTCATATTCATACCGCTGCAAATGACCAGACCAGGCCCCAACGGACTCTTGTTTTTCTTTTGCCTTTTTTTAACCACAGGGCTGTTCCTGAGTATGGCTTTCATTTTCCCGGTCTTGCTTGAGCCATGCTCCGCATCCTGTGCCTTCCTTTCATCCCCCCCACCCACCCACCTCTGCCCTTCCCCGGAAAAAGCAGAAAACGCCACACTCCTCGTGAAGTGACGGCTGCATGTTTATTTGAACTGGGTGAGAACTTCCTGCGAGGGCACTGGGCATATAAAGGGGGCCTCTGTTCAGAAAGGCCTGCAGCGGGAGGTGGGACGTCCCCATGGTGCCACAGGTATGAGGTGCGGGTCGAGCTGAGCCAGTTCCTCAGTGGTACCAGATCCTTTTGAAGGGGAATTCCGAGTCCCGGGGTTTTGTTTGTGGTCCACGAAGTCTCCATCTGCCTTGGCAAGAAACATGTTCTCTTGGCATAAGCTTGACATATAGAAAATATATTTCTGATGTGTGTAATCAATAAAGTTTTCTTAAGAGCTGAAGGCCTCCAAAAAATGATCTGGCAGGAGTGTTACTCTGGTGAGGCCAACGTTTTCTCCTGCCGAGGAAACGAGAGAAGATTTGGAGGTTAGCTCTGAGTCGTGTCTTCAGGCATGATCAGCTTGGCTGTACAGCCACAAGGTGAATGACTCCACCCGCAGTTGTCAGAAGTTCAAGTTGGTTCTGCTTGCACTTTCTTTCAGCCTGTGTTCTGATGTGACTCGATCACCATGTCTGCCGAGTACCTTTTGGGAAGTGTGTAGAGCCTCAAGGTGCTTCGAACTGGCCTTTCTGGAGAAGGATCTTAGGGCTGTAGATTGAGGTCTGTTCCTACACCTCCTGTGAGTTTTTTTTAAGGGAACAAAGTCAAGACATTTTACTGCCAGTGGAAATTCCAGCTGATAAGGGGCTGTTAAAAGCACAAACTACCCTCTGCCTCCATGTACACCGTCCTATGCTGCATACCCTGAGACTTAGCTCACTGCGTCCGCATGAGGGACAGAATTTTCCCCTTGACTGACCCTGAATATAGTGTGTGTGTGTGTGTGTGTGTGGGGGGGGGGTTCAGAGGTCAACTGAGTCTTTAACTTGACATCAGGACAGCTCCCAGATGTCAAGAGAGGGAGGTGGGGGATGCTGAGAGTCCCAGGATGTAAAGAGGATAGAAGCAGACTAAAGGATACCACAAACAAAAACAGAAGTGCCTTATTTCAATGCTGTGAAGTTAGTGCTGCTGTGTTCCCGGCACGGATAATTTCACATCTTATCGTTTCCCTCCCTTTCCGCACGTCAGCTTGCGCGCTTTGAGAAGCCCTCCGTTCCGTTAGCGCGCGAATTCTGCCCCCGCGGCCGTCGCTGTAGCGGCACGGCGCTGCTCCTTCTCTGAAGTGTCAGTCTTTCAACTTTTACTTCTTTCTTTTATTCCCTTTTATTTCGCTCTTCTGTCCCAAACTCTGCATCTCTCAGAATATTTTACCGGCTAAAGTCGCAGAGCGGTCAGCTCCCGGGGAATTTTCACGACATCTGTTTTCGAGTCCTCAAATAAAATAAAAACAGGACAAGTAGGCGAGACTGTGATAAAGCGCCGCTGGTATTTAGAGAACGGCGGCGATAACGAACAGGCGGCGTTAAACGCGGAGATAAACGGTGATAGCCGTCAAGCGACCGCGGCTCCGGAGGTACCGCCACACACGTCCTGTCTGCGAGACATCCTCATTTCCATAGCACTTTAAATGTTTTAAAGTAAGTGGATAGACTTACTATACTGAAAACACTCCCGATTATGCAGGCTATGTGTCTAAAGAGACCGGGCGGCTTTTAAATACACCCCATTTCCTATACGCTTCTAAATGACCTAGTCGTCTGCTTTCCTCAGGCTAGGAGCTCTGTAACTAAACCTGTTCTCTGCACATTAATTAAACAAAACAAACAGTCGGGGGGCTGAGAAATTTGACGTCTTCCCTGAGAGGAAACCGCGTCGCCGGGCTTATTAATCCTCCGCTGGTGGGACGGTGCCCGTCACCTTCCTGCTGACCGGAACGCGGGTCTGACGTCGCCCGTTTGCCTGCAGGCGCGAAGACGAAACACATGGAGATTTTACTAAGGTGTTTGTTATCGATTTCATAATGGGAATGTAACTGTATAAATAAATAAATAACAGCCAATTTTCTGAAAGGTCCTCTGGAATCCAGGACCGACTTGACAGGGTGTCCAAACAAAGACAATGCGTTTCCTAATCCCGTTCATAAGCGACTGAAAACCCGCCAAAATGACGCGACATGTAATTGGGACGGATGAGAGTACTGTTTTTCTGGACGCTTGCTCTCCATAGAAAACGATTTAATTACTGTAATTTTTGGCATTGCGAGTTTAGGTTTTTATTTTCATTGTAGTGTACAAATGGTCTCTGATTGCTCCTGTTGGAGATAATAGTCTGTACTTTATGAATAATTGCTGGTAATTAAAAATCCTAAATTTCCACTGCATTGCATGGAGAGATACTGTGCAGCTAGAGGGATAGTAATCAATTTAGCAGCAAATTTAATTGCTCTCGCTGACATTGCTTGCGTTCCTTGGGATTCTTCTTTTTTTATTATTAAAGAGCACTCTGAATAAATTAAAATTTAATTTTAAGCCCCCCCCCCCCCATTTAATACAGCAGAAACTGTCTGCTTTTTCCAATACTTAACCCTGATGAGGATATTCTGCAGTTTGTTTATTCAACAAATCCTACAATTTCCACGTGTAACACATCCTTTCATGGCAGAATAAGGAGCTATGGTCATGTGTTATGTTGCAGGAAGGAGGGGGTGTGGTGGGGGAGGGGGTGTGGCTTCTTCCTGTGGGAGAGTCCACTTAACAGGATGATGAGATGACCTCACTCGCAATACTAAAGATTAAGGAAGTAATGTACATTTTCCCGGGGGCAGCGTGGTGGTTAGCACTATCAAATACCTCCGGGACAGGGTTTGAGTCTCTATGTGTATTGAATTTGCACATTTTCCCCATGTTGTTGTGCGATCACTAGTTGCCAAATTGTCCATAGGTGTGAATGGTGTGTATTTGTGCCCTGCTATGGGTTGACGCCTCATCCTGGGTTATCACCTTAGCTTCTGGGATAGGCTATGTACCCCCCAACTCCCACTGACCCTGGATGGGATAGGCAGGTATAGAACATGGATGATGAACGTTTTCACTAGTTTTTGTGTCTGGGTTGTTATCTTGAGAGGGAAATAAATACATGTATGGAATAGATCCTTACCTCCACAGAGCCTTAGAAACGTTGTAAGAAATGTGGTAATTGTCTTGCTCGGTGCTCCTCACCATGTTGCTAACTCCGGAATATTGCACTCAGTAATCAGTGAAGATGTTTATTGCTCTCTTCAGTGAGAGCTTTACTTTAATGCTCAGGCTTTTGTTTGTGTAAATGCTGAGTGTCGGCAGTACTGCTATTCTTTTCTTATTCATTGCTTTTTTGCATATTGTCTTGCGTTTATTGGAAATGCGAGTAGGAACTTTTTAAAGATGTCTTGCTTAACTGCAGGGCTAAATTAAACTAAAACAAACACAGTATTGTAGCTGATGAATTTCTACATGCATATCCAGTATCCATTTATCCAATCAGGGTAGCTGTGGCTCAGGGCTCGTCTCAGTTTGGGCGCATCCTGGATCGAAAGTCACCATGTGTCTGCATGACAGAAACTCTAGGTGGACATGTTGATTTCTTTCATGACCTGTTCTTCTCTGCATAGCTATTTATAAAGCTTTTTTTTTGGCATGCCGTGATTTTGAACATTCCAATATTTAATCTGCTTACGTCTTGCCAGTATCTCTGACATTTTCTTTATTGCTTCTCATAAACGGCAGGAATAAATAGCAGATGGAGAAGTCAGAAATTGTAAAAGTATTGCCCAGTTTCTGTGCGCTAATCGAATAAACACCGCATGCAGCTTAATAAAGAGGAAGCAGTGCTTTGTCCCGTCTGGCCCTTTTGTCATTTTCAGGGATGATGTGAACAGCCCTGCAGCCTTTGCCCCCAGCTAGCTCTCTCTAAAGCTTCACTGAATTCTGACCATTTTCATTTAATATCAACACCTTAATATTTATGAACAGCATTAAACCAAATCGCAGGGCACAAAGGAATTATTTAAATCATTAGTCGTCGCTTCATTGTTTCGAACATCTGAACAGTTGTGTGGCAGCGTGACTGATTTAAGCCCAAGCTGAGTACTAATTTGAAGTATTTCGGGAAGCACTACATTTTGTAGTTAGTAACGCATGGTCTGTTTCTGGTTACTATCGAGTTGAGAATTTTGGAAAAATTGGGTATAGACCAAATTCACTGATAAAACAATAGGACATTTATTGAAACTTCATGTTAACCAGGTGGTCCCTGAGACCAAGAATGAACCCTTTTCCCTAAATTTAGTGCTGCCTTTGCTGATTTACATGTGATGCTTTCTGGCTCCAACACACCCCTTTCAATCGAAAGGGATAAGCGCTGTAGAAAATTACGTTATGTCTGTGAAAGCTGCTGCCACCTCAGTCTGCACGTGTCAGTTCCTCGGTACCTGAACGTGAGACGGTGTCCTGAACATAATCCCCCACGCCCTGCAAATCCCACAAATCTGACAGAGGCTGTTCATGAGCGAGTCTGTCACACGTACAGTATATTGACACGGGATTATTTTTCCCGGCTGTTTAACGTCTGTCTCCCGGTTAAATGGTTCATCCTTCTTCACCTCACGGAGCGCATTCATCTGTATCCGACAGGTTTGCTTCGCCCGTTCGGTCTGACTGCCTAATGAGCCCATTCCTTCAAAAAATCTGCACGGTCCAGTGCAGTTTTATCAAATCTGTCTGATTTATTAGTTTATGCTTCTAGGTTTATGATATAGAATTTAAAAGACAAACAAATAGACACTGGAAAATGGAGATGTGCTCCTCAGATTTAAATTTACAAAGAAGTCCTGTCCAATCGAGCAAGTACAAATCAATGTAGTAGGTGTTGCCGGCGGAATAAGGTGGTAGGTTGCGTCTCCAGCTCAGCTGTGAACCTCTGGTGGTGCGCTAGCCTGTTTCACCCTAGGCCTACTCCTCCTCTGCAAGCAAACTGTCTGGTGAGCTGCAAGGACCTAGAAGCCAAATCGAAGGAAAACCAGACAGAAAGAGGAGTGGAGCCAACAAGCTCCGCCCATTATGGAGTACATGAGCTCTGTGATTGGCTGACTCTGACCACACCCAGTTCCAGGGGGGTTTCTAGCTATTGGGGAAAAAATAAGGGGCTTAAGTGTTAAGTTTACCTGGGGCTTGACTTCATTTTAAAGGAAGGCTGGCATTGGGGGTAAAATATCTCGCTCTTAGAGAAGGTTTAAAATACTTGGGGCTATGGCCCCGAGTGATCAGACCTAATGACACCCATGTCCGGTTCTAATTTAGGCTGACACCAGTCAGCCGCTGTAACTACTTTTCTGTTTAAAATAATTAAACTCCTGTAAAGGGACTAAATTGATGCATTGTTTCCTAATTACGGTCTATGAGCTATTATGGTAAATATACCTAGAGAGAGACTGCAGTGTGAGATGAGGGACATGAGAGCTGTGATTGGCGTGGTGTTTACTGGCCTGACGCCCCGATTTTCCCATCACATGACTTGTCTAACGACATTTCCATTAGGCGTCATTTCACAAAGACCGCTTCATAAAATTCACGGGGTGTGATTATGATTATTACTCGCTCATGACAAATTAGGGATCACACAAGCTTGAGGAATGGACACCCCCTACAATTACCTGCCCTGCGTCATTGTACCAAGTCTGAACTTGAGCAGTGAAACCTTAGATCAGCCTTCATTTTCCCAGTGCGCTCTGCCCTCTGAGGACACCTGCGTTGCTTTGTTGAACCATATACGGTAGTTTTGGATGGATGTTTGTTCTCCATTCAGAACCTTTTATAGCTGCTAAACAAAGGTTATAGGGTCAATGGTCAAATGTGTCATTATGTGATTGTAGCGAAAACCCGAAATGGATGTCTGGGCTATGTTTAGATTGTATCTTGACATCAGAATATTCTGCATATCACTAATCTTACTTCCTACACTGCTGCTTTTACCTAAACCATAAGCTTGTTAGGATCAGTTGAACCACCAGAATATCGTAATGATATGAGGACCAACAGGTCACTTGTCATTCATCCTCTCGATAGGCAGACAAAGCTGTAGTATCATTCATATAAAAAATAAGCCAGGCTTTGAATCTGCAGCAACTGGTCATTTTCCGTGTTCATACATTTGCGGAAGTCAACGGCAGTAGTGATGTATGTCTGAAACTGAGGGATGTTTGTGCCGACTCAGCTGAGTGTGAAGCTGGGCTTCGTCCTGTCCTCTTCACGGCGCCGCTGGGTCCCACGCCTTGCTCTTGTGAAGGTACTTTGAAAGGGTCGCAGGTCTGACACTTGTGCCACGGGCTTCAGTCTCTTTGTGACGTGTTTTACTTTGAGGTGACTGAGGTGTGCTTAAAAAAATACTGTTTTTCCGCCTCTCTATACATCACCCCTGCTGTGATAAAAATGTCAGGATTCTCCATGGTCAGGTTTCCTAGCATAGGGGCACTGGGATAGGGTGGTCTATGGATCCTGGTGAATACCTCCTAGATGAGTGTGCAGTGTGTTTTAATAGTATAGAGGAATGTAATTCTAAAAACCCATTTGTTGCATTCCTATTTTTGCCTTCGGTGTTCGTCAGTTCATCTGTTCAAAGGACTTAATGTTACAGAGTGGAATTTCCCATTCAATATGAGTCACGCATGGAAAGGAGATCCTACATTTCTCTGTTCTTACACTTTAAAAACCCCAGATGTGTCTGATGTATTGGCATCCCGTCCAAAGACTCCCCATTCTTGTGCCTGTAGGTCCTGGGATAGGGTCCAGGCTCACCACAACACTGTACTGGATAAGCAATACGGAAAATTGATGGATGGATGGATGGATGGATAGATTGTATCTAGGCATTGTAATTAGGTAAGTTGTTTAAGGCTGTTATATTAATTGCATCTAGATGCTTGATAAAGAAAACATTGTTTATACAGAACGCAACAATGTAAATGCTACTGACAATTAAATGTGAACAGAAATTTAAATTGAAAGCAATGAGACATAATTTACAAATCTCGAGGTATGTGTAATTAGTAAACCAATTTGTTGTACATGGAACAGAAATAATATTTTAGCATTAGAATTAGACCCGTAGAATTAGAATTACAATGACTGTGTTTGAGAGGCAGCGAGTGAGTGTAGACACACTTCTCTAAGAGCGAGATATTGTAAGGATTTCTTAATAATAATCTAATTTTACAGGGCTTTCATTGAAGCATGGCATGTTTTAACTTCAGCTCCATCTTGTGCAACCATCTTTTTGGCTCAAAAAGTGACTCCAAAGTTTATCTTAAAATCTGAGATGTAGCTATTGAAATGCTCATTTGAGTGTAGCTAGGAGATAAAAATTGTAATAATAAGCTGTAATAATGTATGAAATCTCCTTGCTACTATTAGATAACGAGTAACCACTAAAATATAAACACCATTCCTGCTCTTCAGGGCATCTTCAGCGGTGCATGCAGAGTGACCCATACAGAGACCACAAGCCAATTTTGCATCATGTTGCCCATCTCCTCATGGAGTCCACAGGAACCATGCCGCCATATCTGTTTCTGCTCGGATTCTGCTCGCCATGTCACTGAGCTGGTTTGCTCCTCAGGCTCCGGAATGGGCGACGTGCTTCACATCTCGTCATTCCGTCGCGACCCTCGCACATCTCGCGTTATTCTCGTGCATTCGGTATCAAGTATGGTATTAATAGGGTGTTCTGTCAGTTGATGAAGCCTTCAGAAACGCACGCTGCTTTGCCAGCCTAGTGTTTTCAGCCTGTTTAATATTTCACGATGTGTCTGAGTGAAGCTTTCATGCCCTGCAGATACAAGCTCCTGGCAGAGGCCCAGCCAGGGCCTGGAAGGAGGTTAGTGTGAAAAAGGCATGAAGAATCTCCAAGAATATTGGTACTCTGGTGATCGCCTGTCTCCCTGTGGGACCTCATTTGCTGTATGTTGAAAGTGCATTAAGATTCAAGAAATAAGAATTTAGATTTTTTAAAAACAAGTTCAAACATTGTTTGTCCCACTTTTTTCTTTTGCCATTAATGTACACGTCTTATATACTGACCTGTTTTAGTGTTACAGTATGCCGCAATTTCCTGCAAAACTGGATTAAAAATTAATTTTGGGATTCCGATTTTTTTCACGCACATACATGTGTTTCTAATTTGAACTGCCTTACACTGGCTGTTTTAAAATTGGAATTACACCCATCCAGCCATCTGTCAAAATACATTAATTGAAGTGGTTATTGACTGGAATGTATGAAATCAGAGAGGATTAGGCGCTCGATGTGTTTGTGGAATGTAGGGAAGTCAGCTGCCTTTCCTATGAGTGCCTAAATCTTTGAGGTGACCCCTCTTTGTTCATCTTCGTAGGCGAGGGCCTTCAGAGAGCTGTGTAAATAAACGGCATAGCTACGTTAAGCTGCTTAACGGCATCTCACCCTCAGCGCTGTGCGTACTGGATTTACGTAACTCTTAATTTGTGCAAGTGTTACATTTGTACATGGATTATAACACCCAGTAAGGAATTTCCCCAGGGAGTCCGATTCGCTCCGATTTACTTTTGCTGTTTTATCTTCTGTGATTTCAACAACTATGATAAGACGTGCCGTGTAAAAGGGGAAAAAAGGCCAAACTTTAAAGAACAGAGATAATCTGTGAGAAGTGGCTTTACGCTTCAAGCTGCTAGTAATATGGAATAAACAAACACTGTCAACCGATAAATATAGATAAACATGTCATCTTGCTGTATGACAAAGCAATTGGCCCTTTGGGGTGCACTGTGACTCTGTAAACAATTACACTGCAGTTATAATTAAGACACAATTATGTGTCGTCATAATTGCATCACAGAAAAACTACATTTTGAGTGAGTTTTTTTAAAATATATTTTAATTATTCAAAAACTTGTGGCTGCCGAACAGTGAGGGCCTGAGGGCTTGAACGGAGAGACAGATGTGGCTCGGGGATTTGACTGGTTCATACTGGAGCCGTGAGCTCTGGAAGGGGGATGTTGGCTGGGCAGGGAAGCAGGTGGCCACTGAGCTCCAGATGGAGATGTAGTGGGGAGATACAGTGGAGATGGGCTGAGCGGTAAACGGATGCCAGGAGCCGCTGTGCCGGATGGCACTTCGCCAAGGCGGCGGTGGAGCCTCGTCCCTTTGAACGTGAAGGTCAGCGGTGGATTAGCGTCACCTCTGTACCGAGACGGCCCCCTCCACTGAGAGAGGCAGCTGCTTCAGGGAACTGGGCGCTTTTAGGGCATCTGGGGCCATTAACGCCCGCAGCTCTGAGCGCGTCGTCCCGTCCCGACCCCTTCCTGATTCCCCCTGCTCGGAGGATGATGACACGCGGCGGAAAGGGTGGCTCAGGAAGTGGGCTGATTTGGTGTACCCGATAGCCCTTCACACGTGCTGGGACAGACACTCGGTTGATCAGAGTGGAGGATTTGGGGAGGTGGGTTAGTACCAGCATATAGGAGACCCCCCTGGGGCTCAGGGCCCCTGTGTCTTGTCGCACCAGGGGGATATTAAAACATGACAGGGATCTTATAATCATTGGGAGCACAGCATGATGGGTAAGTACTTTGCTCCCATTCAGCATTCAGACAAATCTGACAAGAACCGCAACTCCCATGAGGCACCATGAGATATGGGCCAACTGATTTCATCCTTTTTCCTAAGATCATCCCCAAAACCTCACTGGACACCTTGTCTAAAGTTCATTGATAAATCTCTCAGCTTCTCTTAACTGTTAAGTCAATACTGTCCTGTCAAACAGCCTGATTAACTCCATCTGACCCTGCTTTGTTTAGGGAACCTTCTGGAATTTTTCTGTATGACAAAAGTATGTATGACAACCGTTTTTATTTATTATCTGCTTCTTTTATTACTGTGGATGAGTTACGATATCGATGTCACCCGTGACATCCACTCAGGTCGTCAGGTATTGGCATAAATATTATGGTCTGTTTCCAAGGCATGATCATTTTCAGCGGAGCAGGAAAGTCCTTCTGTTTTATTCAGATCGTTTAAACCACTGAGCAAAACTGTAATGAGAAAATCAGGAAGATCTGTGGGGGGAGACGGCCTCGGCCAAACTCCAGCAAAGCATCAGGGATGCAGTGATTTCAGGTGTTACCATGGGGGCAGCAAAAACAAGCGGAATGAACTCCCAAAAATGCCGCCATTAGCTATGCGTCGTCGTTTGTTTATTTGTTTATGCGACTTCATACGTAACAGCGGATGTGCTTGGGGTAATTCTACTTCACATCTATGTAGCTGTTTTTATTTCTGGATGTTTGAGACTCCTGTAGGAGGCTGAATCTCACCCTTGAGGGTTTATAGCCAAGGCCAGTCGGGTTAGATAGCTTTGGTTGCAGGTCTTGCGTGGACACTGTAAGAGTATTAAAATGAGCCTAACAGGACTGTTTCTATAACAAACACTGAGCTTATGCACATGGAATGTTCCTCAGAGCCAATGTTGATTCAAGTGTTGAGTAGAAAAGCATCCAAGGACAACCTATTCGTACTTATATCCAAATAATGCGCAGCAAAGGTTAGCCACATTGCGCAAAAATGTTAGCATAGCGAAACGTCTCCTACGGCACATTATTCTGATTTCTCAGTATTTTTATTTTAGTGATCCACGTCTTTTGTGTTCTTAGGCCATAGACGTGATGGATAAGCAATTAACAGATACGTGAAATGGAACTGGAAAGTGCAGGCGTGGAAACGTCGCGGAGAACGTTGCGGCGAATTAGATGTGATAACGAGGCAGGTCTGGTTCTCAGAACTGACGGTAGAGCGTCTGTGTCGTAACGAGGGAGACGGCTTTACAATGAGTTCGTTCGGTCACAGTAAAAGTGAAAGTCGTCATTGTGTCCTTAAGCAACCTTAACGACTTCTTTTTAAAGATCATCATCGTCATTAACAATTCTAAAGAATGAATTCTAAAGGTAATGAACTTTTTCTGCGGTAAAAAGACTCCTGTTTCAACGCTTGGAGTAAAGTCTGTGTCTCGTACAGAATGCTTCAGGGCAAGACAAAAAGCAGACTCGCCCTGATTATTCCAAAAATCGGTTCAGTAGTATCTATATTTACGTTTTTAAAAATACAGATATTGCAGTATATAAGAATTACACTGTTTGCAATTCCAGTTTTACTGCATGTAATAGGGGACATGGAGGTTAAATATTCATAATGTTTTGTTGTGTTAATTGTTCCAGATGTAAACAGCACCCGGGAAACATTACCACATTACATTTTAGGTTCACTCTCTCAGTCCTTGCTTTGTCCCTGGAGTCTTCAGAATTCACCTTATTTCCAAATAAAGCTTTTAAATGAGGCGCATACAGAAGATGCTGTAGGTTAAGTTCAGAATGCTCCCGTCGGCAAAAGTTATCACAGATGTAATGCATATATTTAATTCAAATCTTCTGCTCAGACTTGTGCCACATTAAGGCAGAGATTTACTTGCCGGTTTATCATGCTGTGAGCAATGTGCTGTAAAGGTCTTCCTCTTTCTCAGGGTTCAGGTGCCTGTTATATTATTATATAGGTGAAAACGAGGCCATCCATCAGGGATGAGCGATACTTCACAGTCTGTGTCGCACATAAGGTATCTCTTAGCTCTCACTGTTAATATACCAACTTGGGTCATTAGTTTTGACAGATAGAGAAATGGTAATAGGAAAGTGTGCTTTGTTTCCTGAGTTTGTGCGGGGTACTCAGGACAACACAGTCCGCGCATTAACTGAATTAGTGTTTCTCAATAACACCTTATGCTCTGTAAATGTGTGAATGTGTGTGGCAGACAGAGAGAGAAGTGAGAGGCTATTAAAGTAACTCAAAGAAACTCAAATACTGTTTATATGTAGTTCAGTCAGAGAGGAACTGTTTTCCATAAGTTTCTCCTCTGAAAAGCCCCTGTGTGGAAGGCGAGGGGCACGGGCCATCCAGTCTGCTCACTGCGGCCCAGGTTCTGTCGCTCTCACAGGGGTTAGGATCTGGATAGGATAGCATGCGGATAATGGTATATTGCCATATTGTTTGTGGCTAGTTAATTAGCTTTCTGGCTGCATTAACCTGGAGTTGACATATCTTTCCTATGGTCAGGTATAGTTGCACTTTTAGGGTTAGGGGGGTTTTGTTGACACCAGGAAGTTCTTGCTGGGGTTGGGGGTTGGCATTGAAGCTGGGAGCCAGTATCTAGGGCTGGAGGACGCTTTTTAAAATTTCTCCCCCTTCCTGGTGGGATGTGAAGCAGGCAAGATTTATTAACCAGTAGTGCCTCCTCCTTTGTGGAAATCACTGAGACATCGCTCTGAATAATGACGGCGCACCAAGGACTTCGGACAGATAAATAAACGTTGTAAAAGGTAGACAAATTCACGCATACTGTCGCTTACAGCATTAAATTACCTTTGTAAATCAAAGGTGCCAGATTTGAGTATGCACTGGTTTTAGAAGCTTTTGATTGCACTGCCTGGCAGTTGGGATCTGTTCTGGGATCTGAAAAAATCCTGAGCACGGCATCGGGCACCTCTACTCTTCTCTTAGCCAGCCAGCTCATGAAGTATCTCTGCACCTGTGGGTCTCCAGCCATTCCATGGCATCCCATCCAAGCTGATTCAAAGTGACAATCAGGCGCTTGAGTCGAGTAGTTGAGCAGCAGAATAAGAATCGATCTTTCGTCCGAAAGGCATTTTAGGACATAAAACATCCCTCTTAGCTTTTTGTCATGTTGCTATAAGTGCAAGTTGATTGGTAGGTAAGCAGAATATGCTAATAAGGGGAGAGAATAATTACATCATTGTGATGTATTTTACTTGCATAGGGCCGGTGTCCCGCCCAGCTGGTTGGGGATCTTTGTCTATGTCCAGAAGGTTTTGAGCTTAATGTTAAGGTCCTGCTCCTTTGCTCTATGCTTTCCTTATTTGTGCTTTGTTTAGAACAATAGCATATGCCAATGTTTCCCAACCCAGTCCTTGGGGGCTGCCAGACAGTCCACGTTTTTACTGTCTCCCAGATCCCAACACACACGTATCAGGTACTCTGTGTTCTTAATTGGCCTGGAGCTGGGAGGGACCAAAAATGTGGATTGTCGGGGGGTCCCTAAAGACTGGGTTGGGAAACACAGGTATATGCTAAATGATAAAGTAAGTGTAATGTATACAGGCTAAAAGTTTTCATTTATGTGATTACTGAAGGAGAAAACGTTATTTTATGAAAACAGATGGTTACAGATGTTTAAAACCAGCCACATTTTAGCAAATCTAAGAAGGATCAACACTGATAAAAGAACTGGGCATTTCGGTTTGGATCTTTTTTTCATTGAATTGAAATTCTTATTCCACTTCTGTCCCCTTTCAATTCTGAGTCACATAAATTCAGTTTTGAATCATACAAAGATTACCGGGTAATACATTACTTGAGGAGGCACTAATAATGTAGCATTATGCTATTACGTATGTATTAATTAATCACAAACTAAGTCTTAGTTACTTAGTTACTGATGAATTGGGACATCTTTTATATCAAGCAATTGCTATATTTGTTACTATATCTGTTAATTCTGTAAACCTTTGTAAACTACTGAAGGAACCAGTAATAACGCATGTGAAATACTGATCTCATGTTTTTTCACCATTAATGAATCATGGTGCATCTTGTATCTCAAGTAGCTACTGTATTTGTTCATGATTTGTACTCCACTAGTTACCTAGTAACTACTACACATTTGTGCCCCGTCAAGTGCTACTGATTAGCAAATCTCATCAGTAAAGGAGATGCAGGGAAGGCCTTGGTAGAAAGACGCATAATGAGAGGATTTGCAGACTCACCACCCCGACCTCCTTTCCTCCCCCCCCCCCCGCCACCCCCCCGCTGCAGTATAATATATGGAAGTGCTCCCTAAGCAGCAGCTCTCGGGCCTGAAGCCTCGCTCCAGACTAACTCTCACGGCAGAACAACCCTCTCAGCCTCTCTCCCTGTCTGAGTCACATCTAAAAGCAGGCTCTCTACATGTCACACAGCCTGCCAATCGCTTTTACAGGAATAATTAGCATTCTTTCAGCGGAGTGCAGTGCAAATTGACGGTCTAAAATAGAAACGTTTTCAGGGCTGTCATAACTCCAGACGTCCTCTCCGTCTCCCCTTGTCTTTCACACTGGAAAATCGGGTCCCTCCCTGTAGCTTTTTGCCAGACTCCATTTGCCCCTTTTGTCACTGCATCCGGCATCTTCTGTGCCGCGTTAATGGCGTTTGTGAATGACTGCTTAACGTTTACGTCGGTTAAAAAAAAAAAAAAAAAATTTCTAACTTGCAGCTGGTTTAAATGAGATTTTTTTGTTTCTGGTTTCAGGACATGCCCCCCCTGCACAGACATTAGCTAGCTAGTGTTAATAGTTTTAGTTACTAGTTGGCACAAGTAATTCTTAGTGTTTACTTTGAAAACAGTGTTTTTATACGCCACGCCATCTTTCATTGGTGTGAACAGACTCCACGCTATTAAAACTAGAGCAGTATTTCCATACTCATTATATTTATTTGTGTTAGTACATATAGTAATATGAAAATATGGTCGGCTGATATACAGCTATGTTTAAACAAAACTAATTGCACATTTGATACTGAAAAATGTTGCCCTAAAATTACTAATTTCTCTGAGTAATGTTCCCATTATTTATGCAGTATTATTCCACAGTCTTATTGCTCATAAAGCTTCCTGTTTATTTGATGTTTATTTTAAGGGTACTTAGAGGAGGGCTGAACCACAGCCTTGAGATCAACGGCAAGGCAGCGACGGCACTAGGGAAAGGCGATGAGTTAGATCAAGCGTTGAAAATTAAATTACGTCACAGTTTGATGGATGTTTCATGGCTGGCGTGGAATGGCACAAATGTATATTTGTAAAGAAACAGATCAGTATAGCACAGTTCCTGGGTCCTGGGTTAGTGTGCAGCTAGGTAATGTGGAAACCAGTGTGCTTAGGGGTATGTGTCCTTGTCCTGAAGGTTGTGGGTTTGAATCCTGTGGTCCGCAGAGTATTTGTTGCATCCAGTTCGCTACTTACCTGCCTCATGGCCACGCCCAGCTCCAGGTGACCTCTATATATAATCACCCACACCTACGCTCAGTGCGCCCCATAATGACATTTCGGTCAACGGCAGACCTCATGTACGACGGTGATCCCATAAGATTATAATGAAGCTTCAATCAAAAGATCCCTGGCACCTAGCGACGTTGTAGCAGGGTGCATTACTCAAGGGTATGTGGTGATTCTGGTGTAGACAAAGTTACTGCCTTGCCAGTTGTATAAAAATATCGCACATACAATAATGTACAGTACATAACACCTGATGATGATAAACAGCTATGTTACTGATTTATGCTCTACTATACTTTATTATTGGTATTTTGGCTATACCACATAGCCTAGGTGTGTAGTAGGCTATACCAATTAGGATTAATTTAGTATACTCTGATGTTTGTATGATACAAATCTCCGTATTCCTGTTGTTAAGCAATAATAATAATAATAATAATACATTTTATTTTTAGAGCGCTTTTAAAGATACTCAAAGACGCTGTACACTGGATCGGAGATACAATACGTTAAAAATACATTGAAAAACACTGACATATAGTCAAGAGTTAAAAACAAAACAAAGCGTATTTACATTTGCATAAGAAGACAGCACAGATAGGAACACATAAGTAAACCAGATAAAACACATGCATGCGGGTGAGTTGGCATTGGTTAGAGGCTATAGGCAGATTTGAAGAGGTGGAAGCAATGCATGACCATCGTTAAGCGACACGTGATTTAAATTCTACCTAGTTAGTGCCTTGGTTATCAGTCTTGCCTGTTTGATTTTGGAGACTATTTCTCATTTGGTGTTATGATTGTATGCCTGTTCTCTTGGTTCTCTGGTTTTGGTCTGTTTATTTAGTGAGTTTCTGGTTTGTGGTCTTAGTTTTGGGTTCACTGGTTTCTCATTACCGATGGTTGTTTAGTCTCCTTTAGTAATACAGCCCGTGTAACTTAGAGCTTGAGTCCTTCTTAACAACCTCAACAGCTGACAGTTCATGTCCCACGTCATGCCAGCACTGCATACCGCAGGCAGAAAACCAGGCCTCGTGTCTGTGGCTAGTTTGGTCGGTGCTGTGTTATTTGTGTTCAGGACATGGGTAACTCTGTATCCCCTGAGCAAAGACCGTCACCCAGACTACTCCAGAGGCGTTTCAGGCTGTCTGAGCCCGTGCTCTATTCCCAAAGCTGTGTCTCTCATGGAGAGCAAGATCGGGTATGGAAACACCAGGAATTCCTGTTCCTACAAATGTCAATGAAATAGTTTCTTATTACGTGGAAGTTATGTTATCAACTGGCATCCTGTCCATGAACTTACGCTAGAGAAGTGGTTATGGAAGACCACTCACTCACTGTGTGCATTTTAGATTACAACGGAAAAGGTGTTTTATGAAGAGCATAATTATTACTGTCATGTTCAGCGCGTAAGGCCAGCGCATCTACTTTTTGACCAGTTGCTTAATGTGGCTCTTGCTTTGCTTAAAAATGTGCAATTTTGCCTTGCAGCCTGGCTAAAAAGCATCCAGGCTTGTTTCTGTTTTAAGGCTGTGTTCCCTGCACAAACATTAGCCAGCTGGTTGCTGAATTACGTTTTGTTAATGACTGACACAGTAATTCTTAAATATATTGTGTTTTCACTGAAATATCTTCAGTTCGTATAATTTGTATAGTTTTCAGACATCATGCCAGCTTTTATTTCTCTTAATAGATGCCAGGCTGGTAATCCTCTGTGTTCGGCAGCGGTCCCGTTCAGTCTGTTTGCGGTTAAACTGATCTGCAGAGATGGAGACGCACTCTCATTATCCTTCAGTTCCAGAACATTCTAAAAAGCTGATGAAGTACAATAGAATAAAATAAAGTGTGATCCACCACAATACTGGCATTTTCATTCTCTTGCTGCCGATTATTAACAAACACAGCTAATTACAATGGGTTACAAGAACAAGCAACTAAATTACTGGTGTTTGTAGCTAAATTATTATTGTTTTGTAAATTATATCCTACTGTGTGTGTGTGTGTGTGTGTGTGTTTTTGCTTATCTGCTACTTTAGCTAGATAGGCACAGAGAATTTGATTTCCTAAGAATTTCTAAATTCAGCATATGTAATATCTTCTGAGAATATCACTCAATTATTTATACGGCAATAAATCTTACAATATAATTCTCTGCTGCTTATGAACATCTAAGTCTCTCGTTGTTAATGAGAAGAGATGATTAATGTTTGAGAGGAAGCTAAAAGACTAACATATAGAGCAAGAGAATTTAATTGAAGTTAAATTAAACCGATCATTTTATTCAGTTGAATGACCCTGAGTTGCAGAGTCTAATCGTTAACGTAGGTAAGAATAGATAACGGTTTCCCCGCCATTTTCTTGCAGCATTTTGGGCTAATAAACTTTAGATTGGTAGAAGGTAGCTCATTATTTTGAGTATGGACACTGAGAAGATGAATGGCGTGTGGAAAGTTGGACTTCGGGAGCAGGTTATGACCCGCCTTATCCTCCACATCATTTATAAAACCCGGTTGCACAATGTCTGCATAGTAATGCATTTGTTATTTTTCTAACCAGAGCAAAATTTCAGATCTGTCTGTCTGGTTTTTAGCTGCTCCTTGTGTGGGGGCTGCAGAAGCCTGTAGGGAAGGTCGTACATGCAATGCGGGGGGGCGCTGGTGACCAGCACTGTTGTTGCTGTTATTACTGTTATGATTGTTGATGATGATATTATTATTATTATTATTTATTAATAATAAATCATAACAACAATAATAACAATATAGCGCTACTACCACCAATACTAATAATGATAAAAATTCCTAAACATGCTGACTATTAGTTACTTTTTGTCACTAGCACCATGCTTAGCAGAGGCACCCAGGGCCATGCGCCTCTCCATGTGCCTCTTGTTGCTCCTGTCCATACCTGGTGCACACTGCTGTGGTCACATGCTCCAGTTTGCTCCATCACTGCACACACTGTTGTTTTCCTTATGTGTTGTAAGGACAAAACAAGCAGATTTAATCAAAAAAAGGCAGAGTCTGCACTTTTAATAAGGGCTTACCCACTATCTGTCGACTCAGACATTGTGGACTCCGGAATTGTGTAAACAGTTGGAAGGGGATGGATGGGTTGGTGGGTGGATGGATGGGTTGGTGGGTGGATGGATGGATGGATGGGTTGGTGGGTGGATGGATGGATGGATGGGTTGGTGGGTGGATGGGTGGATGGATGGATGCATTGGTGGGTGGATGGATGGATGGATTGATGGATGGATGCCAAGGTACAGCTTTTGTTCTCATCCAAAATATATCCTGCAGTGCTGTTTTGGAGTGACATGCTGAGTTATGCCCCCCCTTTCTGATCCTGAAAAATATGGCAAATGTGTTTCATATAGGTCCATGAGTCATACATGGTCTCTACTCCCACTATCTGGTTGTCATTATGGTGTGGATCGCATGAAGACCTTTTGTGACTTTCATAATATCTTCAGCGGTTTAGTCAGGCCTATCGCTGAGGACGCCTTTTGCACAGCACGTCAGGCGCTGGCAGTGTCGGGCCAAGGTCAGCCTGGTGGCTGTGCAGGTGGCGCTGTGGTCCTACTCGCATGTGGCGTACGCCTTTGCACGTTCTTCCCATCCTCAAGAGCTCCTTTCCATGATTGATCCCGCAGTCCAAGAACACATGAAAATATATATCGTTGGGTCCAAATGACAAATGACTCTGTGTTTGTGTGTTTTGTTTGCTGTCTGGTAGCCTGCTTTCCAGCTTAACGTAGGCTGTGGCTCCCCCCGTTTGCTTTGGCTCTAGATGTCTCCGACAGGAGGAGCTGTCTTGGATGAATGACCCGAGTGAATGAAATATCAAGCCATGCAGTACAGTATTAAGACCTTCCAAGAACCGTATTTCATATCGCCTACTCTATTCGTTCCATTCATCTGATTCTCCTTATCATCTCTCCGCATCTGAGGCTGTACTTTCCAGCGAGAGAAGTACAGCAACACTGACTTCATTTTCTCTTACTGCCTTCAGTGATCCCAAGAAATTTAATAAAAGGGTCAATTAAATCAGAGCATGTCTCCATACTGAAACTTGTCAATCAAACGCGGTGTTAGAGATGGTAGCAATGCAGCTATGGGATACCGGGGATTGTTCCGTTTGCGGTGACCGAGCAGGGCACAGGGCAGGCCTCGGACCATAGGCCGTGTGAGCATGATGGCCACTCAGACACCACAGGCTTGTATCCTCCATGCAGAAGGTGAGCTGCAGGTATCTATCTGGCGTGGACGTGAGGCTTCCTGAAGAGATCAGCAGGCAGAAGCTGCAAGTAGAGCGAAAAAGGCAGTGCGCAGGGTTTCTGCACGGACACCTCGGACAAACGTGGGCCAGGAGGCCACTTGCAATGCGGAGCCTTGGGTCCGAGAGCGAGCTGCAGCTTTGGCCGACCTGTCCTCAGGTTTATCAACACAGGAAGTGCTCTTACATCCTGATACTGAGGGCAGGCATGTTAACTGGCACCTCCTGATTTTCCTGAGGTCAGCATGTCCCTGGGTCAACGAGGGGAGGGGCTTGTGTTTCACTTCTTTAACCAATCACGGCCTTCATTGTAATGCGCTGACCAGAGGGAAAGGGCCACAGCCTATGACCTTATATTCTGGATCAGGCAGTCAAAATGCCTTCACTTTATCGTGTCACAAAGCAACCTTATGTATCCTGAAATAAGCATAAAATGCAGAAATGCATGAATCCAAAATAATGAGTTTGAAGTCTTCCCAGATGCCTTTTGTTTGAGTGACTCATGACCTAAATACAAAAATGTTGCTCGTATATATTTATATATCCATTTTTCTGAATTTTCTGAAGCAGCTGAATTCAGGGTTGCCGGGGAGCCCATCCTGGAGGGGGACCAACCCATCGCAGGGCACACACACACACACACACACACACCAGTCACTCGCACACACATATGGGCAATTTGGCAACTCCAATCAGCCTCAGCATGTTTTTGGTCTGTGGGGGGAAACCAGAGTACCTGGAGGAAACCCCACCACGACACGAGGAGAACATGTAAACTCTACACACATGGAATCCTGGTGGAAACTCGAACCTAGGGCCCAGAGGTGTGAGGTGGCAGTGCTAGCCACTGCACCACCACGCTGCCCCACTTTGGTATATATACGAGGTATAATTGAAATAATTATGTCATGCTATATGTGTGTGTCTGTGTATACACACACACACACACATGCACCACTGAGCCAAGACATTTTGACCACCCCAGCGTGAAGAGAATAATGGTGTGTTGCAAGTTCTGGGATATATAATACAGTAAACTAACATTCAGTACTTGTAGTTGACATATTGAGTGCAGAAGATCAGTGCCGACTGGGTCAGAGCATCTCGGAAACGGCAAGGCTTGTGGGGTGTTCACACTCAGCCATGGTGAGGACCTACTGAAAGCGGTCCGAGGAGGGAAAGACCACGATCCGCAGGCGGGGGGTTGGGGGCCAGGACTCAGAAGCTGGGTGTTAATGATGTGATGATGTTCACCGAGGTGATGGTGCCCAGCTGCCTATGGGGCCAATATATCCCAGAGCTTGACCGTTTTTACTAGGTTCGCTTCACGTGGGGGTGGTCATAATGTTTTGGATGATTGGTATATTTATGCACTCATTGGCACCTGCTCGTTAATGTGAACAGACTGCTGCTCCAAATTGAGAATCTTGTACCTAAATGGTAGTAGATAAAGCAGGCGGGCGGGGTCAAGAGGTACAATTACTGTCTCATTAAGGGATGCGCAGGATGTGTGATCTGAGCTATTCTGAATGCCACATGATCGCTGGTGCCAGACATGGAGGTTCCAGCGCCTGAGAATCAGTCTCCCTCCTGGGATATTCACACACCACGGCGCCTGGAGTTTGCACAGGATGGTGCCATAAAGGAAAAACACCCAGTCAGTGACAGCTCCGTGTCCAGAAACACCATGTTAATGAGAGAGTTCAGAGGAGATGGCCATGTCATTAAAGCTAACAGAAAGGCTTCAAACACAAAAATAACAGCTCAGTACTGCAGTGGCGTGAAGACAGACGTCCCTGATCACACAATTCATTGGACCTTGACGCGATTCTGAAAGCAAACGGAGCCCCAGCTGAAAAGGCTGCTCAGTGTGTCTGTGTACATAAGTGTTTCTCTGGTGTCTGATGGTTGTTTTTCTTTATTTTCCTGTATCATGAACAATTTAATTTCCATGAACTAATAATGTATTGCCGGAGACTTGTTAAATCTCTTTGGGCAAGTGTGCTGCGAAAGGTCCTATATAAAAATTTATTGAATATATACACAGTCCCTCCTCCAGATTTTCGAATTTGACATTTGTGGTTTCAGTTATTGCGAGCTGGCCTTGAACAATTAAACAATTAAAGCCGGCTGAAAGATTGCAGACACTGGCAGATGACATGCTGTCAAAGGTAATGTCAAAAATTATTTTGATCCCATAAAAATCATATAATATACGGTATTATTAATATATAATATTTGTTAGTGTAAGCACACACTGCATCTTTAATATTAAAAGTCTTGGCTTGGGTACGCCACACATCTTTGTCTCGGAAACCAGCCTCACTAGCGTGTTAGCTGTCATTGTGACCATAGAATCTCACGTTTCTCGTTTTAAACTTTTCCGTGCCATTAATTTAGAATTTTTAATAATAGTCCCAAATATTCTGTATTAAGTATAATGTGTGTGTGTGTGTGTGTGTGTGTTTTGTTTATATTACATTGAGGGGACCATATGTCCCCACAAAGACCTGTGAATGCAATCAAAAAAACTAAAAATGCTAAAAGTCTCATGTTTTGCTTGGTTACTTAAGGATAAGGTTAGGGCTGGGTAGGAGTTACGGTCATCATACTGAGATTAGAGTTTTTCCCATAAAAATGAATGGAGAGTCCCCACAAAGACATAATCACAAACCTGTGTGTGTGTTCTGGTGTGTGTGTGTCTGTGTGCGCGCGCGTGCGTGCTACATGTCATCATATAAAACAAACAGTTTCTCCATTATTCCATCTTACAGGCGGTGGCCTGAATGCCCCCCCCCCCCCATCACACTGGGGAAGACACGCTCACTGTAAATGAGAACATCCTGTATCCGGCAAGCAGGTGCTTAAACACCTCTGCCACTTATAAACAGTAATGAGCGCCTTTCCTCGCACCCTCCTTCACCTGTCTACCTGCGCCTGTATCAGGTGCAAGAATCTCATTCAGGACTAATTTAACATATGTTGAAACCAACCCTAAGCCATTGTAGCCTAACAAATACATTAAT
>JAODLD010000008.1:6593157-6605290 GCA_026781065.1 Mormyrops boulengeri | reverse complement strand
CTCTCCCTGTGCCTCTGCATGTCCTCTGCCTGTTCTCTCCCTGTGCCTCTGCATGTCCTCTGCCTGTCCTCTCCCTGTGCTTCTGCCCGTCCTCTCCCTGTGCCTCTGCCTGTCCTCTCCCTGCGCCTCTCCCACTGCCTGTCCTCTCCCTGTGCCTCTGCCTCTGCCTGTCCTTTCCCTGTGCCTCTGCCTGTCCTCTGCCTGTCCGCTGCCTGTACCTCTGCCTGTCCTCTGACTGTCCTCACCCTGTGCCTTGCCTGTCCTCTGCCTGTTCTCTCCCTGTGCTTCTGCCTGTCCTCTCCCTGCGCCTCTCCCTCTGCCTGTCTTCTCCCTGTGCCTCTGCCTGTGCCTCTGCCTGTCCTTTCCCTGTGCCTCTGCCTGTCCTCTGCCTGTCCTCTGCCTGTGCCTCTCCCTGTGCCTCTGCCTGTCCTCTCCCTGTGCCTCTGCCTGTCCTCTCCCTGTGCCTCTCCCTCTGCCTGTCCTCTCCCTGTGCCTCTGCCTGTCCTCTGCCTGTGCCTCTACCTGTCCTCTCCCTGTGCCTCTGCCTGTGCCTCTGCCTGTCTTCTCTCTGTGCCTCTGATTGCATATACACTAATGTTCATCATTTACAACTAGGGCGCAACATTTTATTGTTTTTTTTTATCCCCGCACTGTCTCACTGCTGCGGGTGCCTGTCCAGACGTTTAATTACAGCAGGTTTTAAAAAGGTGCCGCAGTGGCTCAGGCGGTCTGTTATAGGGGAGCGTCTCGTGTCGGAGGAATCCTTCAAGGCCTAATTTGACACTGCGGTACCGTCTGCCCCGCTTTAAAGCACACAGAAGTGATGGCGGATGCCAGCTGGGCATATGGCGCCTTAAAGCACGGCATGCCGTCTCCTGGAGGGGACATACGCTGGCTGTGGTCCCCCTTTACATCGCCTAAAAGCAGCAGAGCACACCCAGAGGATCTCTTAGGCACCAACTCAGGGTGTTATACCACCATGTGTTATTCTTTAACATTCACAGCCAGCAGAGGCTCAGTTATGACTTTTATATATCATGCCAAAGTGTTCATTTACTGCTGCACTGTAGTGCAATAGGAATTGTAAAATAAAAAAAAATACAGAATAAGAGCTTGTTTCATTTAATTTTATGCACATTGCCAAACAGGTGTAATGTGTGCATTTTGCATAATGGAACAAAGTGTGTTTGTATCCCTTCAGGAAAGGATTTAATGACAGTGCCAACGTGGGGGCTGCTTCTGTCCTCCGGACATCGAGGTGATGTGAGGAGTGATCTGACTGGGTCCCGTAAGTGCCTCTTTTTTCCCCAAAGCTACCTTCAGGTGGTTGGGTTAGTCTGCAGCGTGGCGAGGCTCCCGTTGTCGCTAGGCGCTCTGTCCCTTTAAGAGGTCAGTGCTGCTAGGCTCCTCTGGGGCTCTCCAGTGAGGGAGCGCACGCGGACAGGTGGCTCCTGTCCCCAGCAGCCAGACGCTCTGCGGGGAGCAGCCGACGCGCAACTCTGTCTTGGGGGACAGAGGGGGGTGGGTTCGGGGTTTCGGACAGCCCTGTGGAGGACTTCCGCCCCAGCATGAGCTCAGCAGCCGAACCTGTGGCCATCACCCGACCCACACCCTCCTCCAAGAGGCACCGGAGCCAGAGGAAGAATTCCAGCAGATTATACTCGCAGTACCAGGAGCCACGGTCCGGGTGAGCAGCTCCGCCTTTCCCGTTTAGCCCCCTCCTTGGGGAATCAAGGTTCGCCAAAACTGGAGCAGATTATTCGGTAATGTTATGATCAGCCGCTGCCGTGGTCCTGATTAAGATGAATGACCTGTCACTGAATTAAGGAAGCGTTCACTCACAAACAAAATGATTATGGAGATGTGCTGTTTTATGACATCAGATGCCACTTACCCAGAAAATTCTGCTACATCTGATTAGATAAATGCTTTAAGCAGATTTGTCTTTAATGTGGCTTGTTTCTCTTCATCTGGAAGTTAATGGTCAGGAATAAACTGTGAATTTGGAATCGAATGAAATGCTAAAGGACTGAATTAAGGAGGGAGAAACTCAGACGAGAGGTTCGCGTCACGTTGATGTTCCCGGTAGCAGGTGGAACTGCACACAGTACTGAGCAAGGAAACAACCCGTGCGCTTCTTCCAGGCTCTCCGACGAAGAGGATAAGCCAGAAGAGCAGGTGGACAGCAATGACCCGGAGGAGATATTCCAGAACATTCAGCTCCAGAAGGAGATCATCGCCAACATTCGCACCAGACCCTGGCCCATGAGGCACAAGCTCAAAGTCCTCAAGTAAGAGCCGCTCTGGGTGACAGGGATGTGATGGCCCCCTACGTCGGCATGCCACTAGGTCACCCTCGCAAAGATGGGGCATGTGACTTAGTCACATAGAGCATGGAGACTAAAAATGTTGGTATTTTTAATGAGGTTTCCCTGGCTTTTATTTGATCAAATAGAAAATGGGCATCTGGCATGAGCCATACCTTGAATGGTCGTTTAATTGTTTCCACGGTTACGTGTGACCGCATTCCTCGCTAGTCTGACCTAGTGGTTAGTTGTGGCACTGCGACTATTGTCGAGGAAATTGAACGACCGTAATTGGCCGAATTAATTAGGAAGCCCAACCTCAGCGTAGGAAGACAGGATCTTTAGCGCACCAAGGAGGAGCGCTAAGTGGTGATTAGTGTCCCTGCAGGAAATTTGCCCCGATCCAGTATCCGGGGGAGCAAAAACAAACAAAAAAATCATTTTCTTCATTAGTGGGTCCCCCTGCCCCTGTTCATCCGGAGGAGCCAGGCTCCGCCTCTGAGCCGCAAACCAGACGCCCTGCTCCTCCGTTCCAAAAAGTGCTGATTCTCATCATCAGTGGGGCGCTCGTTATGTGATGGCCTCGTTATTGCCTGACTGCAGCTTTATTGCCTACGCCTCCAATGAGACGAGAGCCCCCGCTCTACGCCTGCCGTGCGTTCTGGATCGATGCCTCCCGGTCTGCCCTTACACGGTCCATTTGTAATGTGCCTAAATCATCGCCCTCTCCTTAATGTGTTTGTTCGTATTATTTACGTTTCGCTTGCCCAAACCAGATTATTGCTACCGCCAGTTTATAGAACTGGGTGTATCGCCGGAGCGATGCGGGGTAAGTACTTCAAAGGCATAACAGCTGGCGCCCTCTGTGGGTTGGTTAAAAAATCATCAGATTAACTGTTACTCTACCTGCAGGTGAAACGCCCTTGCGTGTATGAGAGCCATGTGTGTGTGTTCTCATTTGTTTTCGAAGCTTCTATAAAGGGGTCCGCTGTCAGTTCTGTCTCCTTGGGAAAGACCGGTGCGGTTGAGCGGAGCTCTGGGCAGGGGCAGTGTAGCTCAGACGGCCTTATTTCTTGCACCTCTTCCCCGCGCAGTAAATCTCGCATTGCACGCATGGAGGCAGCCTGAATGAGGCCATGACCGGCCCACCTTTGTTCTCACAGGCAGGCCAGGGAGATCGTCCTGAAGTACGAAGGTAGGCTCACCAGGACACGTGGCTATCAGGCTGCCGGAGCCAATGTAGGTCCCCCCCCCTGCCGCCGGTCTTTCCTGAATAAAAATCCCCCCCCCACTGGCACTGGTCGCTTTAACTTATCACCTGTTTCTTGTTAGTTTACAGACACCGTTGCACTGTAAATATACGCTCAGCCCCCCTGTTTTGCACATGAAGTCCTCTGGAAACCCTTGTCACTCGCAGCCTGTATGTTGCACCGTGGCCCTGGGGCAGCGACATTTCATACCACAGTACATGGAGGCTGTGACCGTAACGCCCAGATCATCCTCTGGATGTTATCTTAGACAGACACCCTCCTATACCGAGCTGCAGTCTGATTAAATCGTCCTGTGGTGTGACATTGCTGTTGTAATACTTAGTCATATTTTTCCCCACGTTCTTTATCTCCGACATCTCCTCCCCATTTAAAGTGTCCAGTTTGGGTTGCTGTGGATACGTCTGTGTGTTTTGCGAAGGGCCAGTTAGAGGCACGGAGCGCAGATCTTGAATTTATTGCAAATTGAAATGCACGTCCTGGGCTGCACTTACACTAATTGCCCTGCAGCAGAGAGTCCGCAGCCGTAAGCCCTGCGTAAACTCTGTTTATGTGGCGCATCATTGCGGCACATCTTTTAAAGAGTTTTCTATAAAATACTGCGTCCGGGGAACGGAAGGCTGTCGGTGCAGACTCTGCTCTCTGGCCGGGCAGAGCCTGGACGATCTCACTCCTCTATCCACGCGTTTGGTAGCTTATAGATCAGTGTTATCAGCTCACATGCGGAGCACATGCTCACGCGCACATGTCTGTCGGATTTATAGCCCATTGTTATTGCTGAGTTTAATTAAAATGCTCCCGTGGCATAGCCTGAAGGCTATTAAAATTAATTGAGTCATAGTAAGTAGATTGACGATGCTGTATTAATTACAGAGATGGCCCCCCTTGTTGCTTTACTTGGGTAAAATATCGGAAATCAAATGCATTTTTACTAGTTATTCATCTGCTATTATTTACTTATTAGTTTAGCTCGATAAGTGTTTTTTTAATAATCGATGGTCACGGTGGTGGTATTGTTGATATTCTGTGCTGTAGTCCAGACTGAGGGAGATGACCTCGTGTAATAGTAGCTCTCTGATAAAATTAAAAACAGCAAAAGCAAATTAAATTTTGTGCTCTAATGATTTAATCTGCTTTTCAGCTCCTGAAGAAACTCTCCCGCTTGCTGTATAATATTGTAGTTTTGTTTGTTCCGTGGGAAATGAGAATTAAGAAGATTGAGAGTGAGTATGAGTTTCTGTTTCTCTGTTAGCTAAATGCTGCTATTTTTCAGCTCTGGTCCCCAGTGTCCATAAAGCGGGCCGGTTATTTGCCTCGTTACACAGGCGCTCTCTGATTTTTAAAGGTCACTTCGGATCAGGGGTGGCTTCGTACTTCATTTTCCTAAGATGGCTGTTTGGCATCAACATCGTTCTAACCATCATGACGGGAGCCTTCATCGTCCTCCCCGAAGTGAGTCATCCCTCGAAAGCATGACGCTCCGCTGGCCCAGAGCGAATCTGCTGGCCTTCTTAAAATGGGGGAGGCCCCGGACCTCCAGGGGTGGGGCCAAGTCGCATGATGAGCTCTTCTCACCTGGAAGCAGTTACTAAGCACTCGTGTTCCCTCTCACCCGGCTTTGACCTCATATGCAGCTCAGACTTCACTACCTTCTCCAAACTCAGCACCTCCCTCGTTTTCTCTGCCTGTTTATGCCCCCCCTTCTTCACTCCTAAAGTGAAGCGCCCCTTCTTTGTCCTGAAGCGCTTTGTAAGTGTGACGCCCTTCTAAAAGTCCGGGCTTTGGGTTTTCTGGTCTCTTTGACGCCTCCACTCTGTGAGGTTATCGTTGTATGTAGTTATTACGATAAAGGCCCCGATAAAAGAGAGCCCAGATGGAACTGGAACAGTGTGGGTATAAAAGCTACACCACGTGAACACTCTCGGTAGTAAGGTTAGTGATTTCAAGGGGTGGGGGGTTCCTGGTTTTTCTGCCAGCTGTTGGCTGGCGCCCCTTTTGGAACCACCAGGAGCAAGACCATTCCCAAGGAGCACCTGGCCTCTGCCCAGGACCTGGACACCATCTGGTCACTCGGGGTAAGTAGCTTTTATGGTTGCGCTGATGGCATGGAGTCCTTCACAGCAGACTGGCGGTTTCATCACTCCCTTCTGCGTACCACTCTTCTCAGGGTTACCTCCAGTACTCTGTGCTCTTCTACGGCTACTACGGAAGTGTCCGGAAGATCGGCAGTGCCGGCTACAGGCTCCCCCTGGCGTATTTTCTGGTCGGAATGGCTGTTTTTGCATACAGCTTCATCATTCTGCTCCGCAAGTAAGTCTGTGCGTTGTCTCCGTTTATCTCAGTGCTCCAGGTGCAGGAAATGTTTATATATAATTTCTGTGGGGGGGGGGGACCACAGCTATTTGTTCTGGAAGGATGAGTAGGATTGGGGGTACATATCCCACAACCAAATGTGTGGATATTCACATTAATTAAATATCAGTCCATCCATGGATGCGTCCATCCATGGATGCATCCATCCATCCATACATACATCGTCTGAGCCTGGTCAGGGTAAAGTAAAAATTCGTATCTCCTCAGGATGGCCAGGAACTCGCGACTCAGCCTGGCCAGCGCCTCCGACGAGAACTACACCTTCTGCTGGCGGGTGTTCTGCGCTTGGGACTACCTGATTGGCAATCCCGAGGCAGCCGAGAGCAAAGGCGCGGCCATCGTCAATAACATAAGGGTGAGGGTCGCCGGTGCAGCGGCCTCGTCGCCTTAACCCTGGCGATCTACCAGGATGTTACTGTGCGTGGAGCGAAGCCAGAACGGGGAGGCCCATTGATCGCAGCTTATCTGCGCCCCGAAAGGGCTGCATCAACAAGAGTGCCCTGCAGCCGCTGACAAATTAGGCCACTGGTTCTCGCTGAGACTCTTGCTTCTTCTGACACGCTTTGTCTTTCCTTTGAAGGAGGCGATTGTCGAGGAGCAAGAGAAGAAGAAGGACACAAGCCTGTAGGTGGTGCTGGTGGTCCCCCTATCTCACTGCTCTATGATGTTCGGTATCAGGGCTCTGTTGTTGCTGAGGAGTGTAGTTATATATCATGTTCTCCGTGGCTGTTGGGGGGAGCAGCAAGCGGCCGTTATCTGTGGTAAACGCCTCGATAGTAGAGTCGAGATGGTTTTTCTCTGACATCATCGCTTTCATAAACGAAACGCCCAAGTGCCAGAGCGTAAGATCAAGGCAGCGATTTGTTATCGGCCAAGGTGCAGGGCCTAACGAGTGAGCCGCCCTTCCCGCATCCGCCCCCGGTCACTGGAAGTCCGCCTCCACCCAGGCTGATTTATAAACCCCCGGCCGGTTCACTGCAATCGCAGCAAAATGCACATGGCCGGGTGCCGCCCGCTCTATTTCTCATCACCCGCATTTTACTGCAGCGAGCTGCTAGCCCTAAATCCCAGATCACCGCTCGCAGATCTGTCTTTGGCGGCCAGCTTGGGTATTAATCCCGCAGAAGGCCACAATGGCCACGCCCACGTCCCTCCGCCCGGCATCACTCCCACCTGCCTCTGCTGCGTAAGAGAGTTTTGCAGCAGTTTCCAAATTATTGGTTCATAAACGTTCACAAGCATCTGGGCCCTACCTTTGAGGTGATGTGCTGGGACACTGTAATAAAAGCCAGAGTTTTTTTTCACTTATGACAGGAATGATATATTAACTAAGTCCTTTATTAGGGATTGAATTATTTTAGTTTCATGTTAACGAATCCCCGGTCCTGTAATCATAATAAATGACCTCCCACAGGTCTATGTAATGGACGTGCTTGAATAATGTTCCTCCCAGTTTATCTATCCATTCCTTCCCTGCTTTCTCAGAGCGGTTCTGGTCAGTCTCCGCATCGTGGCAAACATACTGGTGCTGCTGTCACTGGCGGGCAGCATCTACATTATTTACTTCGTGGTGGACCGCTCTCAGAAGCTGGAACAGGAGAAGCCAGAGTTGACGCTTTGGGAGAAGAACGAGGTGGGCAGATACGGACGTGGCGAACGCCGTCGGCGCTCTGCGGTTTCTCCTCATTGGTGAAGTGCGTGTGCTAAACAGGAGTCCCCGTTCCATAATTAGGAGGACCGGGGGCCACAAATGGAGCCTAGCTACCCAGATGACTGGCCTACAGGCAGGCAAGAAAGCCAGACGATGGTTGGAAGTACCTTTGTCCGTTCCTTGGGGATTTTATTTAGTTAGATGGAAAGTCCAGGTCCAGAAAATACAAATTCAGACCAAGATTTTGTTTCAACCAACCAGTTGAATGTAAAGAGTCACAGTGACAGAGTCCTCAGCTGTGTGTTTGAAAGGCTGAGTTTTACTCATTTGGCGAATGCAGTTGGAACAGAAGCTGGCGGCGTGAGCTACGCAGGACCTGCTCGATGTTACAGGGTCAGCACCTCTTGTGGCATTAGACCTCACAGCTTTTTGCATGGTCTAACTACTAAGATACTGTCTGCCCCAGTCCAGTCTGGTCTGTTTTGTGTGCCCCTTAAGTACCCCTTCCATAAACTCAGTTCCATATTTTACTTCTTAAATGTCTTGAACCTAAATGCTAGACTCTCTGTTCTTTGTTTCAGTTCCAGTTAACTTTTGTCATCCTAAAACAGAGGTGGGCAGTCTTATCCACAAAGGGCCAGTTTTGGGGTAACCTTTAGGTCAGCTGTTCAAACCCAGGTGTGAGGACTTTTCAGCCAATCAGTCCTTTGATTAGTAATCTAATTAGGGAGCTGCAGCAAAAACCTGCACAGACCACGGCCCTTTCCGGATAAGATTGGTCACCGGTGGCCTAAAATGCTTCCACTGTCATGGCCTAGTGCTGTGCTTGGAGACCCTTTTTGTTGCTGGCTTTTCCAGGTGAGCGTGGTGGTCTCGCTCATCACCATGATCGCGCCGTCTGCTTTCGAGCTGGTGTCCCAGTTGGAGATGTACCACCCCAGAACCAGCCTCAGGTTCCAGCTCGGAAGGTGAGCGGAAGCTGGTGTGGAGACCACAGACCGGGGTGGACACCAGCCATGAATAAACTCAGGCCTGACACCTGACTCTGTGTCATTCTTGCTGCGGTTGAAATGCCTGTTTTGTTTATCTCACCAGGGTTTTGGTCCTGTACCTGGGAAACCTTTACAGCCTGATAATCGCTCTGCTGGACAAAGTGAACAGTATGAGCTCAGCGGTATGTAGCTGTCGGACCCTTGATGTATCCATTCTGTTGATGCCTTTTCTGATGGCTGACATAATGTTCAGTCTAGCACACAAAGGAAACCTGCATATCTTTCTGTGCGCTTATGGTGACGGTAGCAATAACAATGGATCAAAACTTGCAATTCGGCAACTTGCCACTAGGTGGTAGAAATGCAATAACAGTGCAGTTATGTTTTGGGCTCAGCGTCTGACTTTTCTTATATTAGCTGGTGCTCCGTCTGGTTAAACAGTCAGAACCTTCTATCTATTCATTTGAGGTGTGAAGATTGTGGGGATATTTTTAAAATTTAATTTAACATATTGCATCAAGATATAAATAAATGAAAGTGTTTTGATTATATGGGAGTGTCTCCTGCACACACTCAGGTTCCCGTTGCTCTTGGGAACTGGTCTGACTCCTCTGGATTCCTGGCAACCATCTCCCTGCCTGAAGAGGAGAACCTGTCCACCATTGTGCCTGAGATCTTGGATCGGAGGAACTCCACGCTCAGCCTGGTCCTGGAGCCCAACAGGATGAGAAGCGTTGTGTCGGTTGTCCTTAACCAGACGGCGCTGTATGAGTACAACATGCGCTCCCAGCAGGACCAGTGCTGGGAGACGTACGTTGGGCAGGTAGCTCCGCTTCCCACTGCAGCCCGGCTCGCCCCTTTTTACGCAACTTTCGACTTTTCTAAAATAACTCTATTATCGGTCTTTGCAAACATCCTACATGATAAAAATGAACCCAGTTAACTGAATTAAAACCACGGATATCCAGTCTGTGTCCCCGCTGTAAGGCTACACTCGCATCTTCCGGAAAAATGGTGCTTATTGAGTAGTTTCTAAAAGCATTATGTTGACAGGTGAAATGAGAATGTATTACCAGGCTGTAATTATTGGCTCCCGCTTGGAAACGTATATGAGCTGGTGAGGGCTGCCGGGATTATGCTCCTTTAATGACATGGCGGAGCGGATTTAATGGCAGATGGATCGTTTTATTTATCTAACCCCTAAATACTGATTCCCCAGCCGCTTGAGCTCAGTTGGAAAAAGCCCAGAGGATCCCCCCCCCCGTAAGAGTCATTCTGAGCGGGAGAGTGAGTAGGATCATGTGAGACAGGCATTGGAGGAAGGAAGAGGGTCTTTATTTGGAAGAGAGGCTGACATGGACATATAGAAAAGATAGAGAAAGACAGAGACATACGCGTATAGAGAAACCTGTGTAGCCATCAGGTTTGAGAACATGCAAAAGGAGAAGGGCTTTGGGTCACAGGTGGGCATGACGGACTGTGTAGGATTCCTGGGACAAGAGAATATGGAAAAAACTCTCTTTTATAAAGCCTGAGAATAAAGAACGGGGGAATCGAATGGGTTTGCTGTTTGTGGCTATCCTGCATGCAGAGATATGAATAAATTCCAGCCTTTTTTCCCGGCTGTACAGGAAATGTTAAAGCTGTCCATCATCGACATGATATTTACCGTGGCCAGTATCTTACTCATCGACTTCATTCGCGGCCTCTGCGTCCGTTACCTGAGCGACTGCTGCTGCTGGGATCTGGAGAGCAAGTTTGTGAGTGTGGTGCCTTCGAAGGCCTCGCCCCAGCAGGCAGACCCCCCCACCAGCTCCCGCCTCCGCTCACCCTCTACCGTGCCGCTGTTTATTTACAGCCAGAATACGGAGAATTCAAAATCGCCGAGAACGTCCTTCACCTGATATATAACCAGGGGATGATATGGTAGGTGACGAATTACAGCTTACATTATTGATGGGATGGAAGATAGAGTTGAGATGCTTAAAAATGTCCTGCTGCCCATAGTAACTCCCCAGGGTGACAGAAATATACCCCTTAGCATCACATTTTGACATTGATTCTTAACTGGTATCTAGTGACCTCTGACCTTTATCTGTGTCTATTGACATGTTTCAGGTCAGTGAGGTAGGAGTAGGTGCTTATCTAAGTCTTCATACTTGGCTGCTTCTCCTAAACGTTTATTCTGTGCAGGGGTGTGGTCCTCATGAACCATTAATCGCCTGCTTTGATTTTATGGAATGGAAAATGAAGTCGGCGGGATTACCATCACATGCTGTAAATCCTGCCCCCCCCCCAGGATGGGTGCCTTCTTCTCCCCGTGCCTGCCAGCCTTCAACGTGCTCAAGCTCATCGGCCTGATGTACCTGCGCAGCTGGGCTGTGCTGACCTGCAATGTCCCCCACCAGCAGGTCTTCCGGGCTTCCAGGTGATGAAGGACTGAGAAATTAGCTTAGAAAATTAATAGTAAACACCTCATTTGTAGTAGTAAATACCTCTTCTAAATGGTCAGCCTGTTTAGATAAAAGTTGATCTGAATATGAATAAATATGACAGACCACTTTTTTGTCCTCTCCCAGTGCACCCATACCAGGTGTTCAGTGTTCTTGGTTAGCTGGAAACTGGGAGGAGGCAAAAATGTGGACTGTCTTGAGGTTTCCGAGGACCGGGTTGGGAAACACTGCAGTAACCTGATGTATGATATTCCTAATACCCAAAAAAAGGTTTTTTCACTGCTTGGTTGGTGACTCCAGGCCTGTTTTCCCTTCCAGGTCCAACAATTTCTACCTTGCCATGCTTCTGTTCATGCTCTTCCTCTGCATGCTCCCCACTGTCTTCGCCATAGTGCGGTACAGGCCCTCACAGCATTGTGGCCCATTCAGGTAAGCTGCAGACCTGCAGGCCTCGCCCCAACCCTACAGGCCGCAGACACCAAGGATCTTCAGTCCATCTCTGTGGTTTTCTCAAAAAGCATACTTGACCTGGATGTTGCACTTGCCCTGCCTCAGATATCAAGGATACATCAGTTGCATCCTTGCCCAACGACGCCAATCCCATGATTCATTGCACCCCAAGTTCAATATTTGTGTTCTTGGTATTGTGAAGCACCTCATGTCTCTGCTTTGCTCTCATAGCGGTCAGGAGAAGATTTATGACATCATATCAGAGACGATAGCCAACGAGTTCCCGCTGTGGTTTGGCAAAGTGACGAGCTACATCACCAGCCCGGTCGTGGTGCTGCCGGCTCTGCTCCTGCTCTTGTAGGTTTACTGCCGCCTGGTTCCAGCACATGACTGGTTTGGCGTCCCCGGGGTGGCGTCTGACAGCTCGCTCTGTCCCTCTTTCAGCATGCTGATCTATTATCTCCAGTCCATCGCGCGGTCATTGAAATTCACCAACACCCAGCTCCGGATGCAGCTTCAGACCGTAAGTGCGAACAAGTTGGATCTCGAGGTTGTAGAAGTGGAAGAAATAGGCAGGAATAGGGGGGCGGTAGAGTGGTTCTGGAAAGAAGCAGGTTCCCCCACCATGTCACCATGTCAC
>JAODLD010000008.1:6568502-6585162 GCA_026781065.1 Mormyrops boulengeri | reverse complement strand
CATTTTGCCCAGACTACCTTAAATCCGACAAGTTACCCAGATAAGCCAGTAACCCCGCTTCGTAGTACAGGCCACTGGATTTGGTTAATCTAAAAAACCAAAATCATACATGAAACATGTATGCAAATGGGATGCACTGGACAAACTGTTTATTTTGCATAATCCTGTTAATTTTTTATTACTTATCATATATGTATGGATACAATGCAATCATTTTCTGTTTTGCAGTCCTTCTATAAATCCCGAAAAGTTATGGTTTTCCCTGATTTCATTTCTAAAACCTGTAAACAGACTTGAACTTGTAAACACAAAATAGATCGTGGACTGACTACCTTCTAGGTTTCAGAAACCGTTCCTACAATAATGGAGTAAAGACCTCTTCCTCATTCGAGGGCCAAGCTGTTTTACACAGGACAGGCTTCCACACGGTGCTCTCTCAGCCCATCTCGCCCATTTTTCTCCTGATGACGGCTGTAAAGGGCCCATCGGGCAGAGCCTTGATGATGCTCCACGCCTCAAACCGGGGTAGCCCCAGCAGAGACGTGTCCTGGACCTGCTGGATCTCGTCACCCAGTTGGATGCTGCTTATCTCTGCGGAGAGACGCACACGATGATGAGCTTGGATCAGTTAGGGTCTGATCCCTGTCTATAAAAACAGAACTGCAGTTTGAAGAGCGTGGTGAGTTTCTGGCCTGTAGAGCATCGGTGTCGGTAACACTTGGCTAGACGTGGCGACTGCACCGCTACTCTGGGTAATTATAAAATGTGCAGTGCATGCTTTTAACACCTTAAACAAGCAGTCATAATTACCCTTATAAGACAAACAATAAGCTTGTGGCTCTTTGCATAAAGTTATATGTTATTTGTTTGGCTACCAGTTTATTCAAGCAGACAGCCAATATTAAACTGGAGGTACATGGTTTTCCGAGCTTTATTAAGGTTCTGCCACAGAACACGTATTTAAAACGTGAAGCTGTAATATCTTTGCCAAAGGTCTGTTTTTTTACACAAACTGCAAACCACAGGGTCCAAAGAACAACGGCATGTTTTCAATTTTTGATTTCAAAGTCTCTACAATTATGTGTTTTTTCCATCCATTGAAGGTACTAAGGGAAGCAAGATCAATCCGTCTTTGGGCTGTTTGTTACAGGTGTAACGCTGTTTGGGCAGCGTCTCTTGTAACAAGATGGCTAGGTGTGGTTAGCTAGTTAGCCAGCCTTTGACAAGCTGCCTTGTACCATTAGAGGATCTTAGTGGTCAAGCTTCTGCAAGCGGATGACCATGAAACACTGGCTTCCTGAGGGCTTGTTTCCTGTCTTAGACATTACACACCAGTATCTGGTTTAAGCACCAACCAGTTGAGTACAGTGAGTCACAGTCACTCAACTAGTTGGTTGAAACAAAATCTTGGTTTGTAATTTTACTTTCTGGACCTGAACTATCCACCTTTGTTTTCACGTATGAAGATGAATAGATTTTTGATGATAGATCTTTCTTTGAATTAATGATAGATACTTAGTAAAATCTAATAAGCCTATTACTGTAGCTTTCATGGGACATTTGATTTGGCCCTCTCAGATCTGGCCTGTTCTGAGTGCTTAGGGCCGTCGCTGTGTACCTTTAAAGATCGTCTTCACCACCAGGGGTCTGTCTCCGTTGATAGAGCCTTTGCCTCCTTCAAGGCTGAAGCCCACGCCGCCTGCACTCTTCTCTAGCTGTATGGTCAGGATCTCGCCACTGTCATCTGCGAATGGAAGCCCAGAGGACGTCTTTCCGTTAACCCCACTCCCGGGGCCTGGTGACTTGGAATATTCTGCAGCCACATTGTTGCCACATTTGTGAACATTGACCACCATTATATACTATCTAAGTTCTACGCCTCTCTTAGGTTACTGATCAAATATCACCAGAGAACTTTAATATTACCCACAAACCCTTTCTGTCTACTTACAGGACCACTCCTCCATGCTATTTTCACAGGAATGACTTTAAGTCAAAGATAACTACTGTTCGCCAAAGGATTCCCTCCAGTGCCACAGGAGCTTCATATATGTTAGTGACGCTTTCCATTCAGCTCCTGATTTCCCTCATTTGGCAGCATCTGGCAGCAGCTCAGGCTCCCCCCCACACTTACCAGCTCCGCTCTGGTCGGTGCTGCTGCCGGCCGCGTCGCTGGAGAGCCCAGCTCCTGCCTCGCCCTCTCCATCCTTGCAGATGACCACTACAGCTTGCTTCATCGTCCTGGCCTGACGGAGGATGGCTGTGGCATCGGCGTGGTTCAAGTGCTTCAGAGTCTGCCCGTTGACGGAGAGCACCTCGTCCCCCTTCTCTATCGTGCCCTCCTGAGCCGCCAGTCCACTGGGGAACACCTTGTGAACCTGACCGGGGGGCACAGAACTCAGCCTCAGATCACCAAGGAACCACCAAAGCCCAAATAAGGCAACAGATCAACATCTGCTCAGGTAAAAGCAGAAGCTAAGCATCTAAATGTACACCTACACTTTATAATCGTAAGCAGTGGTTGAGTTTGACTTTCACAATTGCAAACTTTATCTGTACTATTTTGGGTAGTAATTATTTTTTAATGGAAGGCTACTCACAATGGTGGCTTTGTTCTCACAGTCCACCCCCCCGGCGATGCTGAAGCCCAGGCCAGCCCCCTCTTCTTTGTGTAAAATCACAACTTGGATATCTTCAAATTGCTGGGTGGGGGGGACCAAGCAGGTAATTTATCACCGACTGACCATGCAAATACTCTTCAGCCTTCAATTATACTAAACACTAGTTTATCTGAACATCTTAAGAGGCTCCTGCACCTTCAGTAATCTTTCAGCTCTTATCCTACGTATAGCTTTTATATTTGTTCATATAGCTTTTATGTATGTATAATATAAATGTAATAATGCACACACAGGCACATTCTGCGCTAATGAAGAGCTTGAAGACTTTGGCAGTCTGAGTAATTCCGGTCACTGATGTTAATGTCGCCAGATGGCCAGATCCCCCCTGTTGCACGCCGCCATCACCGGCCCCGTGCTGCAGGGCTGAAGTAGCTGCTCCCCAGAGCCCGCAGTCCGCTTGGTGACTCCAGGTCGCCGCTCTCTCTGTCCTCCGGCAAATGAATTCAAGTCTCCAAAATTTAGACGGTAGTCTATTAGCTTTAAATGAGGACACCATATGTTTTATGTATATATATTTCTACAGCTTAAATAATTACATCAGTGTGGCTTGCAATGGGCTGGATTTAACTCAAAGATGAGCCACCAAGCAGAGCCGGTAGCTCTTAGCTGCCCCCACCTGGGCGTTTCTGGGTTTGCGTGAGTGTTTAGCATGAAAGGGATGTTTATGTCCATTCTGAAGGGCTGAATACAGCTGTAAGTGCTCGGATACTAAATCTGAGACGTTCTCATTTCACAGTCCAAGGCCTGTTACTTCATGAGCTGAAGAAACAAATGATTGTGACACAGGAAACACAGATGTTATCTTGAAGAGCAGTTACTTATGTAGTGAAAGCAGCTGTCATTCTGCGAGGTAAAGGGAGATTTCCATGGGGATCCAAAGGCACTGGCTTCTTCTGTAGCTGATACTGAGCTAACATCACGTTTAAGGTATGAAAGGGAAAGACATGTAACCTGATGATTATCAGGTTGAGCAGCAGATCTGGACCTGCTGTTATACCTTTGATCAGGGTGTATAACCTGAACTGCTCCATAGTTGATCAGTGGCTCCTTTTATCCAAAGCAGTTTACATGTTTTACTGTATAACTAGATATTCGATTAGGATAAATAACCTGGTGAAGACTTAGGGTCTCGAACCAGCCATGTTCAGGTTATACAGTACATCCAGGTTCCTAACCACTAATCACCTGCAGCCCCCAGGTGTACAAGGTTTAGGATATCGGTCAAGAAGCCTGATCATTGATACTGTATGGAGAGCAGGACTAACCTTCAGGGTCTCCTCATCCAGGGCCTCAACATCTTGGATCATCCTTTGGATCTCCTCGGGTGGGATGACAGAGATGACCGACTGGGCACAGGTGGCCGAGGAGCTGGGCAGGGTTCTCTCCCAGTTGCCATCTTCGCTGGCGTCAGTTTCCCTCTTTATGGTGCACTCACGGAGCTCCGCCAGACTGGGGGGGGACACTCAAGTGAGCTAGTTATCCTCCCCACCCAAGGATATTGGAGTAATTACAGATACTGATCAATCTTACTGGATTCGGTGGATAATTCACCGAACTACGGAGTGCTTCAGCTACAGCTCCATTTGAAAGTCTAAATGGGCAAATCTCTCTGTGTTTGACAGAACACTTGCAATGGTTCAGCTCTCTCAACAGGAAGTTCACAGGAAGCTGCCCTTGAAATCTTGCAGAAACTTCCTCTAAGTACCAGTGTGATCATGTTGCCAACTCCACTGTGGCTTTTTCTCGAATCTGAGAAATCATCTTCCTTGTTCACTGCCCTATTCCCACCCCAAAGGCTGCACACCATATCTGTCAAAGCAGCCAGTGTGTAGTGGCAATGTAACTGCATTCAAGGCACTCAAAATCCTTCTCCAGAAAAGAAAACCACATACCTTACAGAGAACCCCTTTTCACTGCAGTCAGGTCCAGGGGAGAAGGGGGCGGTTTCCGTAGTTGGAGGTTCCTCGTCTGTCTTAGTCAGAGGGGATCCTGGAGTTTGGCTCCAGGGGTTTCCAAGGCGGAAGCACGGGGACTGAGGTAGGGAGCGCATTGAGCGGATCAGTGCGTGCGACACCTGGTTGCTGAAAGACAAGATCTTCCCCAGGCTTTCATTATCGAGCAGCCGGGTGGTGGAGGCCTCAGTGGAGAGCTCAGGAGATGTCAGGGGCAGGCTTCTTGTCCGCAGATTCTGCTGCTTGGCGATCGTAATGGGCTCCTTGGATGAGAAAGGCCTGTCCAAGAGGTCATCCTTCAAGCTCTCAACCTTAGGCTCTGGAGCCGAAATGGAAACTTGATCTGCCTCTGGATCAGGTTCATCTGGAGAAGCTGTTTCTGGAGTAAGTGCTTCTGTGAAAGAGGCCTTTGGAGCTGTTGTTGCTGAAGGAATTGTGTCTGTAGAAGTCTCTGTTGGAGCATGTGCTTCTGGAGAAGTTGCTGTTGGAGCTTCTTGAGATGTTTCCTCTGGAATGGTCTCTTCTGAGCTGGATATGACTTTGGAAACAGCAGAATGCCTTCTTGCTGTGGTGGTGTTTCCTGGAGGACACTCAGAGACCAGCTGTGTGGGAACAGATGCGGAGGCCCCGTGCTCATTGACTGAGGTAGCCACTGTAGATCTGCTGCTTGGCCCACTTCCTGTGTTACAAGGGCGCGATTTCTCTGTTATAGGCAAAGATGTGGAAGAAGCTAGACGTCGGCTGCCCCTTTCCGGTCCCTCGGGGTTAGAGAAGGACTCGAATGAGTGAATCTTTTGCTTGAACGACAGATTGGCTGATGCCGAGGTGCTTCTCAAGCTCACCCCGAAAGTCCTGGCCACATCAGGGGGCTTCTTATCAGAAACTCTGCTGGATTCTGCCTGTAGCCTCCCTACCAGGCTCTTCCGAGTCCAGGTGGGCTTGGGTGCCACAGGCGGACCCTTTTTCACACTCTGCGATTCATCCACCTTGGCCGTACTGACGTCCTGGGCCGCCTCGGTGCTCTCGGGCAAGGCGGGACCATTGACGTCTGCCATCCCATTCTCCTCACTCATGGTGGCTGGGCTGTGCGTTGTTCCGATGCAGGGGGTCACCTTCACCCAGGGATCCTGTGGTTGGCTGTCCTGGTGTAGCTCCAAACAGGCCTGTCTCCTCAGCACTGGCCTCTTACTCTGGGAGCACACGTGAAGGGCAGGCTTAGTACCTGCCAACAACAAGTAAAGGAAACAACATTTACTCTACCTCTTCTTAACTGGCATGTTGGCTAATTTATCCACTCTACTGTCCACTCTACTGCCCACTCTACTGTCCACTCTACTACAGCCTCCAGAAGCTAAAGATTATTCATATGAAAGCAATATTTAACTTTTTACAGAAAAATATGATTTCCTTTTTTTTTGAAGGTTGATTTTTTTCCAGGAGAGCATCACAGCAAATCAGATACCATCTATTCTAGGATCTCATCGTTAAACATCAGTCCTACCTTTGTGCTTGCTGTCTGCTCTGGAGGAGAGCTCTGTCGGCTCTGAAGCTGCAGGGACAGCTAAGGAACTTCTGTGTGTCACCCTCGGTGTCTCAGGCAGCCCGCCGGCAGCTTCCTGTAACAGAAACAGGAAATAAAGCACTCTGAGCTCCATTTGCAGTGACCGCAGAAGGTACCAGCAACGCATCCGGTCGACTTTAATCTGACATGCATTACTGATGGCGGACGCAAATTGCATCAATCCCCCTGTGGATTCAGCAGTGCAAGCTGAGGCATTCTTCATACCAAGCATGCAGACACTTCACCGTGCTGGGGGAATCACTTAGATGATCACTTTCCACATACAAAACATTCAAAAGGTCATGGTCACGTGTGCATGAACGATCATGAGATCTGCATCTTGGTCGTACTATAAAAGCCATTTATTTATGTGAAAACCACAATATTTAAATATGTACACTGCAGCTGATAGGCAAAAACTAATTATACAACAAGGGTGGTCATTTAGTTTTTTTTCATTTGGTCTGTAATTTAGATTCAGTAATTTGATATGAAATGTAGGTATACGATTTGACCAGTTTGTAATTGAAAAAAGCTGATGTTCTTGCACAGGAAATGACGCATGATTTGCATGAGATGAATTGCTGCATAAATGCTGCATTGTAGATAATGCACTTCTGGATAAGTGTATCTCCAGTGTTAGCCCCATGCACAAAGCTCACCAGCTCAGACACAAGAGAGAAATAGTTCAACATACATGTTTAAATAGCAATTCTGGAATCTTTCTTAAAGCCATGTAAATACTGCAAAAAAACTAGAGGCATGTAGAGAAAAAAAGACAGTTTTCAGTATAAAAACATTATAAAACAATCCATTCATTTGTCAGTTCCTGTTCTTAGAGTGAAGGAGAGCAATTAATGACTCAAATGTCAGGATTGTGAAGAGTTTCTGGTAAAATGCTGGATTAAGCTGTTCAGACCACCCACACACACTTTCGGTTTTAAGAGTTTTGCTTCAAGCGAAGCTTTTAAGTATTTAGTTTTGAAAGTGAAATACAGCCGTTTCACAAAAACACTGCTTTTTGCAGAGTTCGGGAAGTGGTGGCCCTGTAATTCTCACTTACAAAAATTTACAAACGACCCGAGTCAAACTTTAAATGATGAGGCATGCTTAATTCATGCTTAATTCATGCTTAATTCATGCCTAATTCATTTTTATACTGATTAATTTTGCAGATGCTAACATTTGAATTACAGCAGAAAGTGCTGAGCTTCCTGATTACAAACGTAGTGCTTCCTGCATGTAGATTTTTATCATTTTACAAATTCAAGTTGAATATTAATCTGTTTGGCATAAAAAAGATCACACCTGGCATGTTGATTGAGGACAAGGCCAGGCATCGTCCAGGGAATCTCGGCTGGATCCTTGGGAGTCAACAAGAGGCTGTCCGTTAAATCTGTCCAGTTGAGTCTGGGTGGGGCTTGAGGGGTCAGATGCTAGAGCCTTCGAGCTCCTGATCCTTAAGTCTAATGGGTGTACAGAGGAGCTGAGGGGAACATTGTAGTCCTCAGAGTGGTGGCATGAAGGTGGTTTACTGTCAGGCCAGGACCCAGTCCCTGATACTGGTGACACCGGCAGTGGGATGTCCATACTGTGGACCCTAGCCTTGGGGTCTGATTGCGGGTAGCTGTGGACCAGACTGCAGGAGCTGCATAGCATGCGGTAGTTGTAGGTGCTGTCGCTGCATGAGCGGGTCATCAGTTTTGGGACCCGGCGGCCTCCGGGCTGCAAGAAGCTCCTTTCCACACAATTCTCACATCTCGGCCTCCCGTGGGAGCAGGGGGATGGTCTCCTCAGACCTGCCAACATGCCAGCAATAATCAATCTCTCTGGAGACCTACAGTTCTCTCTGTCCAGGTGTGGCCACATGGAGAAATGCTAAAGAAACGATGCTTAAGGAAGGAATGGACCAGCAGACAAGACCCAAGTATGATTACTTTCAAGCTAAGAACGAATCGTTATTTGTGGCTTTGCAGAAAAGCTTTGCGTTTGACTTGCCAGTGGTTTTAAGCACACAGTGTATATTGTGTTCATGTCCCACGAGGGCCGGCTCATGCCATCACGCAATGAACACACAAGTAGATATGAGGTTCACTACCTTCTATACTCCATTGGCTCCTGTCTCTCTTCAACCGGCTGCTCTCCACAGCCTGAGCGATGGCCTCATTCAGCTGCTGCTCTGAGACCTAGATGAAGTACCAGAAAAACCAGTTGTACAATCAGTAAAGGCTTCCATCACACCCTGGATTGTAGGGCTTTGGTGATGCGGAACCATGTCAAATTGTCCATGAAGTACATACCTTGGGGTCGGGGTGCCGGCTGATGAGGACCCGGACCGGACCCGGGCTGCACTGGCTCAGCACTGTGTAGACCTCGTTCAGCGTCATGTTGTAGACCACGATGTCATTGATCTCGATGATCTTGTCCCCGCACCTTCATGGGGAAATGTGGCCGGCTGAGAGGGGGTCGGCCTTTGCACGTATCTCGATCTGGCCAGAGGAGGCGCTCACCTGAGACGCCCATCTATGTGAGCTACCGATCCCGGCGAGAGAGTATGGATGTAAATTCCGGGGCAGCCCTCCCCCGACGGGACACAACAGAGTCCAACTCCAAGTCCCACACCGTCTTCTGTAAGCCACAAAGACAGAGGGATAATAAACAAGTGGAATTGTCCTGAAAGGGTTCACAGTAGGACTATAATTAAATACAATCTAAATTAAGATGTTATTAAATATGTGAGGGAAAGCAGTATCATGACATAATGGTGAAAGTATCATCCTCAAACGTCGCTGTGTGATGTTTGACCTTAAACTTGAGTGCTGCTGGTGGTTTAAAGGCTCCTGTGAAATATTTCTGCCGCACTGGATGGCAGTGACCTTTCTGCAGTGAGATTTCCATCACAATGCGGTCCTGGGGTTTGGCTGGCGTGGCCGTAAAGCTGCAGTCACTCATGTCTGCACTGGCGCCGCTGATCCCCGTGCTGGAGCTGAGGGACCGGGAACGGCAGAGCTGGGCCGCCGGAGCCTGGCTAGACAGCAGCCCGGGCCGCAGGCTCGTCCGCACCGCCAGCGTCAGGAGGCCCTTCTTGATTTGCTTTGCACACAGAAAAAGTAGCTGCTAAGTGGCTGCATTTGGCAGGGGAGCTGAGAGAATCTGTACAGTGTCCATGTACACATTTATACCATGGACAGATATTCCCAACAGAGGCCCAGGACCAGATCAACGAAGGCACACTCACTTTGAACTTATGCAAAGCATCTTCATGAGTCAGGCCATGGAGAGACTCGCCGTTCAGTTCCAGAATCTCATCCCCTGCATGATAGAAATGAGGGGGGTGGGGTCAGTTAGCATGGAGTCTCTACACCACAGTAGGCTGAACAGCAACAGTAGGGGTGTTTATCAATACCGAGAATGCAAACATCATACTTGTGCAAGAGCATTCTTGCTAACTTGTCTCCCAAGAATGAACTTGAGCTGCATTGAATCATGAGATTGTTCTTATCGACAAGGATGCATCCTCGATATTTGGGACAGGCAAGAATGACAACCGGGGATTTTTACATGCCTCTGTTCTTCTGTTCTTGATTATTGAACTTCGTCAATGGAAGACGATGTCAAACGGGTATTCGAAAACACAAGTATGGTCAAATAGGCATATTGAGAAATACTCCAGGTCTTCTTCACTGTACCTTCCTGCAGCCTGCCATCTGCTGCTGCTGCTCCACCCGGGAAGATGGTCTTGACATAGATACCCATGGGCCCACATATGCTGTCCTTCCCGCCAACAATGCTGAAGCCCAAACCCTTGTCAGGGAACAGAGGGATCCCCGGTGACTGCCAAGCATATTGAGCGCACTCTCTGAGCACTGAGGCTTTTCTGTCCTTCAGCATGCTAAGGTGTTACCTTTCCCTGACCCTTCATCAGGACGACATTACAGATGATGAAGGCTTGCATGCTGTTGCTGCCGCTGAGGTGGACCAGGTGAGCCGAACTCAAGGAGCGAGAGGGTCTCGGAACCGCCTAGAAATCCGCAGTAACAGTGTAGAAGCATCTCAAGATACGTCTCAAGGTTTAACCAGATGTTAACATTCTACATTCTGTCATACAGAACTGACGATTGTTGAAAGATTGAGATTTAAGTGGGTTTCTTAGCAATAAACAGACATTACTACTTGCACGACCTTGGAATCGGGCTTCCATTATCTGCAAATGAAATTTTTACTGATTTACTGGTATTTTTACTGATAAGTAAAGTTTTCATTTCTAACCAAGTGGGAAAACACCTGGACTTGTGGGAATACCTGATGTATTTGGAGTAGATGCTGGTAACTATGGGTAACTTCAAAGGCTTCTTACCTGTGAAAATCCATGAGGAAATTCCAACTGCTGAGACAGAGACTTCCTGTTTGCGTAAAAGCGAGCGTTGCCCTGGCGATGGCCACGGGAGATCTCTGGAGTCTTCAGAATCAACGTATCTAAGTCGCCAATCCAGTAGGGACTGACGGCTGAAAGAAGGGGGTGCAGACAGTTTGAAGTGTGAATACATTAATACGTGGATAGCATGTGCAGACTGTCTCCATCAAATTCTTCAGTTTTTTGAGCTAGGTGAGGAGAAAATAAGTGATTAACAATTTAAGAGCAAATTTCCAAAACTCGCTCAGTCCATTTTTGTGGTTTTTGAGATGGGATCGTGACTTGAAGTCAAGCTTCTTCGTCATATGTTCCAGTATTGGGAACCGAGACGCACTCCTCATGTAATCTACCGAAGAACTTTCCACAAAAATTTTCCTCGAAAACATCCCGTGGATCAAGTTACTTTTGGAAATTTGCCCTTTTATTGTTGAGCCGTTTGTGTCTATGTGACTTACTGGTGGAATTACACCATGGACTGTTAGACTGGTCGCCCTGGTCACTCTTCTCTGCCTTCTGCACATCCCAGCTATGACAAGTGTCCCCAGAGCTCGCCTCCACAATGGGGTCCTTCAAGAAACAGAGTAGTGCCAGGCCTTGGTGAGACAAGTCTCCCTAGACAGCTGCCTTTCGCCCTGGCAGATATGGCGACACTCACCTTCAGAGTGACCGTTTTTCCAGTGTGCCCCTTACGACCGTAGCTGGTGAGGATGTGTGTTTCGTCTCTCACAGCAGGAGACATTAAAGGGACTCCACTGTTGACCAACGTGGTACTATTTTCGCTCGTCAAAGACTCCTGTGGTTAGGATTAGGAAGAAGCGTATTGGGCTAAGAAGTAACTCGCGCTTTGCCGTGTTTGTATTTTAATTATTTATGTGAGCTGCATTTCAATTCTGAGATTTGGATTCAATGCTTAGTGACTTTTTGTTCATGTGACTTTATTTTGTCTGCTTTTAATTTGTCTCCTTAACGACCATTTTTCCTCAGAGCTGAGGCAGCGGAGCCAGTTTCTTTTCCGCTGTCAAGCCGGCGCTGTGAAAACGATCAAGGTGTGGCTGAGTCCACATTAGTCACATGTCTGGCCATTTTTCTTTTTTCCTACTCGCCTGGATGTTCCCTTCTCCTGTAGAGGCTACATTTGTAGTCAACATCTGCAATTTCCTCCCGGATCAATATAGTATCTCTGTTTGTCTGTCAGTCAGTCTCTCTATCTGTCTCTATTTATGTTGTATTGGCAGTATTAGGGGGTGCAGCCAGCCACCTAGCAGAAGGTTCCAGAACACAACAACATTGGGCCCAGAGCCATTAGACCGTCGTATGAATTCCTGAGCTGGAACTAAGCCTTAAGAATAGGAACAGAAATACACAATACAATCCACAGCTACATCCTCACTTACCGACCGCATTGAGTTGGGGGGAGGGGGGGAGACTTTCATTTATTAGCTTTAAATCACTAAATGTATGAAATTTTTATGAGGGGGGCAGGGAGGAAAAAAAACAGAAGAAGTATTTCCCCTAAGAGCTTGCTGTCAGAAGAAAATTCACCTCTGTACAGGAAAAAGCAGAGATCTTCTTGCATATAGAGATTATCCTTCTATTATTGCTGAGACACTAGGTGGTGCATTTATGGTAATGTTTTACAGTAAGTGGGGGAAGTAGCTTTTAGCCTGTTTTAGGAGCCCCTGGGGTGGGTGAACTGGAGGACGCTGTGGAGGTGAGGGGCTCACACATGCCTTACCTCACTGCATGCCAGCGTGTGAGGTGCCCTGGCACGTGCCCGCCCTGCTGAGTCGTCCTCCACCTCAGCACATCCGCCGCGGAGCTGACCATTGGTTAGAAGAGAATCGGCTCCCGGCTGGAGGTAACTCCAAGGTTTAGAGCAACACGATACATACACCATGAGTGGCTGATGCTTCAGTGTTTGTGTATTTTTATGTAACCTACGTGACCCCATGATGCAAGAATATATTATGCACATTTTCTGGCTATTCAAAATGTACATTATATGATTATAAATAAGGTAAATTTATGCTGAGCCCAGTACCAGTTCTAGCCAATGTGGCACCCTAGGCGAGCATCATCACCAGCGCCCCCTGTCTGAGGTAAAGTGAAATTGGCTGGCAAGTCAGCGCCCCCTCAGAAGGTGGTGCCCTAGCCGGCCGCCTATGTCACCTGTAGAATTGACCGGCTCTGCCTGATGCATTTCTGGATATTATATCTTTGCCCAACACACATAGATAGCGATTAATCACTATAAAAATTTGACTCTCTTCATAAATTTGGGCAGATTATTTCCTCCAAGTGAAAATGGTTCTTTACCTCTGTAGCACCCCTCCATTTTTGGTGCAGTGTACGGTAAGGCCTCTTTCAGCAGGCAGGGTGTTATAATGGTCAATTTGGGTTCCTGGGCCTTCTTCACCAGTCACACACATTCTCCAAATACTGCTTCTCTGTGTTGGGATATCATCGGAGTTACAAAGGAGCCTCTGTGAGGGGTAAATGTTTTCTTTATCACAAAATCAAGCCCTCCCACTCACAAGAGTTCGAATGGCTAAATAAGTGAACCGTGAACAGCACACTTTCATCTGACCAGAATCCAGAGCTTCAGGGCAGCATATTGGAGCCAGAAATGGAAAAGCGAAGTTCATTAAAATGGGAGTGCCGGTTAGACAAATGGGTTACTCTTTACTTGAGGGGTCACAGACACTTAGTAGTAACTCTGTTACTACTGAAGTACAAATCATGTATAAATACAGTCACTACTTGAGATAAAAGATGTGTAATGATTCATTAATGATGAACAAACATGAGATCAGTATTTAACTTTTGTCACTCATTACTTGTTCCTTCAGTAGTTCACAAAAATATTACAGAATTAAGACATATAGTAAGAGATAACAACGTCTTGGAATAAAAGATGTGTCATGATTTATTAATGGGGAACAAACATGAGATCATTATTTCACGTGTTATTCATTACTTGTTCCTTCAGTAGTTCTTTCATTAGTTCACAAAGGTTCACAGAATTAAGAGATATAGTAAATATAGTAACTGCTTGAGATCAAGGATGTCCCAATTCATTAATGGTGAATGAACATGAGATCAGTATGTAACTAAGACTTGGTTTGTTTGATTAATTAATATGTAAGTATCAGCATAATGCTACATTGTTTTGTCCCCTCAAGTAAAGTGTTACCGACAAATGCATTTCGTGTTTGTAGGTCACAAAGTACAAAATGAGAACATACATTTTTATACTTGGCTGGTCACAGCCGATATTAAACTGTCCTCTTCCTTTAAAGTTATGTGACTTTTTCCTTGGAATAAGTATTCAGGTAGACACATAGGCCTCTTGCCAATTTAGGAGCGGCATGATTGATTGTCATTCATAAATCCGGCCTCTTAAATCCAAACTCACATAATCTGTCATGTTCTGTGCACATACTCTGACAGGTGGTCCACTGTGTTACTGTTCTCATCCACCGTGTGCTGTAACTGTGGTTAAGGCCTGATGTTTTGGGAGTAAGAAAATCTGCTAGCTAGCAGAATGCCACCGTGCCTCTCATACTGCTCTACGTCACATGGCCTGAACAGAAACATCTTTTCTGAAGGGGCCAGGGTGCTTTAGACAGGGCTTGTGACCTGATTCAATTTAAAGAGAATCGCAAGTACGGGGGGAGAGACTGGCGGGTATGAGGTTCCATACTATAGGAAAACTGAGATTCATTGCAGTTCACATTGGGGGCTCTAAGTGAACATCTTTTATCTATTACTGTCTCATATAGTTCTCATCCATAATAACAAATCATTTTAATATATGCATGATCAGCTGGCCGTTAAAAGTCAGTCGAGAGGCACTCTGGAAAAGGCAGCTGTACACTTAGCTGTTAATTCTCTAACATTTCACGTGTATGCCATTGATTTTCATTGTTTTCATTAACTGTCTCCTGGTCTGCCTGCCTTTCAGACAGTATTTTTCAGAAGAACCGAGATAGATTCCGGATCACTTTTCATTTAAATACTTTGATTTGCGTAATTGACATTCTGGTGAACATAGAGTGAATTAAGGCAGTATATCGAATGAAATTAATTCATTTATTCATTCATACATTATCATAATTCAAGTCATACAAAATCTGAAGCCAGTTTTATAGAGAAAAACCTCTCTCTTTCAAATTCACATTTCTTCCACATTTCTACTACTAGAATGATTTTTTCATTGAAATAGATCAGTTGTTGCCATTCAATGCACAACAAGGAAATATGCATGTGCTATATAGTCATCATCAATAGAGCAGAAAGATATGTCAATGTCTGAGTGAACAACCAGCGGTACCTTAAAGGAGAAGGTCCGTTTGGAGATCTCTTGTGGACCCCTCGTGGTCACGGTAGGGCTGCCTCTTGGTGGAATCCTCGGGGAGGCCGACCGGTCGCTGGCGTGCAAGGCAGCCTCCTCACAGTCCCACCGCTGCCTGCCCCCGTCCCCTTTCCCGGCCCCCGGTCGGCTGTACTTTTCCTCTGGGCTGCTGCTGTCGTCGCTGGTCACCGAGCGGCACAGAATCAGGGACCTGGAGATGGAAGCGAGCTTCCGGGAGCGCTGGCCAGCCTTCCCCGCGCCCCCCTGCAGCTCCATCCTCCTGTCTGGGCCATTCGCCTTCCGCGGGTGGTGGGCGCTTCTGAGAGGCATGTGTGCGCATGGAGCTCTTCCCCCGCAGCCGGCTAATGGGGAGGGCTGTTCTGCGAGGCAATTAGGAAATTCAGTTAGGAATCCTGTTTCATAAGTGTTCTGAGAAAGTGCTGCGGCAATAACTAGATAAAAGCTCATTTCTTTCCATGGCCTGAGAAAAAATAGGAAGGAACTTTGCCTTATGACTTGGGTTTGAGTCCTCTCTCGAGTGTCCCTGCGATGTGCAGCCTGGCCCACGGATGTGTACCAATTTGACAACGCTTTCCAGTCAACCTTACTAGACCACATCCTTCAAAAGATACAGCCCTGTGAATTTGGACACAGTTAATGTGTGAGAGAAGGACTAGTTAAACACCCATGTAATTAGAAATAAATCTAAATATGAAGGTCAGCTAATTTACCTTCATTAAAGTAGTTTTCACATTTTATTCAATGTTTTTTTAAAATTCTGATTATTTACTACAAGGTACATTATGCTGAATGCTAAACCAATGTAGGATGTTTCATAATATGTAACACATTTAAACTTTCATAATGTTGTGTTCACTTACTTCTCATCCTAAAAATGTCTCTAACTCGAAACATGATGACTAAATGTGCTCGTAGAGCAATCCCTCCAGTTGAGTTGGATCACCCGTCCCACATTACCTACTGTATAAACTCCATATATCTCAGTTTGTCTTCGGCCTTAAGGAGAAGCGGTCTAGAGGTCCAGCAGTTAGAATGGGAACAGGCTGCTTTCCTCACTAAAACAGGAATGGTCTTCAGGGTTTTATTTTAGTATTTGAATTCATTCCTTCCTTATTGAGATTATTAACAGCACACTCGTGTTTGACACAGGGTTACAACCAGGAGAGGAGTGTTATGTCACCTGAGTCTGCACGGCCTCGTGTCCAAGACGCCGCCCACATGACACCCCTTTCTGTTTGGCCTGGCAGGGAACCGTGTTGGTTGCTTTCAAATGCCAGCAAATGCCTTTGCTGTTGGGTGAAAATTACAGAGCCATGGTGCGATGGGGCGGGGGGGGGTGATTATCTAGTCAGATGTATGCCTGGCCGTTGGGCAGAGAGTGTCGGGCATACTCTAGTGTCAGATGAGTCTGTTTTCAGTGAATAGGGGAGTGTTGTTAAAGCTGAGCAGGCTTAGTTGAATCTTGGCTGATGCTGCTGGGATTAAAACAAACAGGAACATGTCTGTGTGCTCTCTGTGTCCCTGTTGTACAAAACAAACAGGAACATGTCTTAGTCCTCTCTGTGTCCCTGTTGTACAAAACAAACAGGAACATGTCTTAGTCCTCTCTGTGTCCCTGTTGTACAAAACAAACAGGAACATGTCTTAGTCCTCTCTGTGTCCCTGTTGTACAAAACA
>JAODLD010000008.1:6548278-6568402 GCA_026781065.1 Mormyrops boulengeri | reverse complement strand
TGTGTCCCTGTTGTACAAAACAAACAGGAACATGTCTTAGTCCTCTCTGTGTCCCTGTTGTACAAAACAAACAGGAATATGTCTTAGTCCTCTCTGTACGCCTGTCATATAAAACAAACGGGAACATATGTGAGTCCTCTCTGTGCCCCTGCTCTACAAAACACTCCAACTAAATCTAATCACAGGCTAAAATGAGATGACATAAACTGTTCTGGTAACTGTCTTGGCTGTTATAAACAGTTTTTATTTATTTCTATGCTTGTTTGTTTCATTTCCTCTGGTTAGACCTCACCTAGTTGGATGAAACACATGGCAGGCAAGTGTGGCGGAAGGTAAGCCCTCACACCAGGTCACATGCCAGCTGCATGCCGTCCCCATGACGAGGAAACTCCCTGCTCGTCCAGTTTAAGGAGTGCCCTCCCTTCCCCGGGCGTGACCCCCTACCAGTCTGGACGGACACTCCTCATTCTCGGTTCAAACTAAGTCCTCCCATGTGCTGCCATGTGACTCCAACTTTCCTGTACATTCTAGTATTGATGTAATGGCACACAGCAGTAATATTGTTTTGTTTTAAAAGCTTTTGCCAGGTCCCAAAATAAGAGAACACGCAAAACACATTTTCTGCCTTCAGCCCATATTGGCAATGAGCTGGCAATCTGGGGACGAACCCAGCTTCATGGACAGACCTACTGGAGGAGGTATGGTGGCTAATTTGTAACATTTTGTTTTTCTTCCTCTGTATGTGGCTCTCACGTTGCAGGATCCTGTGTCTGATCTTAACCCCAGAAGTCTGTCAGACGGTCCCTTAATCTAATATTCCCTGCATAGAGGAAACAGCAAAGATTCATGGGACTGCCATTTATCATCTAAAGGATAATAATGGATAATTAATACTAATGGCTAAAAATATCAAAATAAACTAACAAACTGGTTAGTCATCCAATGAGGGAAAGAAAAAAATGGACCATTAACAAATGCTGAGCCAAAAGCTTGGTGTTCTGTGTCAGAATTTTGCAAATCAGAATCAAAATCTTTTTATTCGCCACATACAGAGAAGTACAAGGAATTTCTTTTGGTGCGGGTGGTATCACGACACAGACAAAACACACATACAAATAAACATCTAAAAGTAAAGATACAAGGATTTTTTTTTCCTAATCCAGCATTTGCTCAGTTTCACTGTAATCTGACCCACAGTTTGAACGAAATCTTGTATCGGAAAAAAAAAAATCTTAGATTTGCTAATATTTTGTTAAAAAGGAGTCATATTATAAGCAAAACTGTTCTTATTCTCGATTTTATCATTTCCAACTCCTCTCCATGACTCTTTTCTCCATGCATGTTCTGTAATCAAAAGCATTTGTAGGGCAGCAAACAGAAACTGCCCCCCTTTAAGTGCCCACAGTATTTGTATAAGGGTACTTCAGTGAGTTCTGGCTAATACAAACACATAGCACATAATGTCCGGCTGAATGAACTTCATCTGTCCATCCGCAGTGATTTCACAAGCCCAGATTCTCACATGCTGCCCTGTCCCTGGACACAGAGCAGTACGGGACTTGGCTGTGGGGGGGGGGGTGTCTCACCATACCCCAGAGTTACTACGTGCGTGCAGAATGAGCCTGGGTGGATGTTTCAGAGGGTGCAGTGAGTCTGACCCATTTTAAGATGTCTTCCAATCCCCCATTCAGGGTTTACTTTCTACAGATGGCTTCTCTCAGCAGGGCTCTGTCAGTGATGCCTTTCCATGCTGTTGTTTTATAAGGAGTTACATCCCCTGCCCAGCCTGCCCCTGTACAAAATCCCATCTTCTCAAAGCCCACACATACACACACCAAGGTGCTCGTTTTTCCCGTACTTAGCCCATGTGAATGAACCTATACTTATTACCATTGCTAAGACCTCTGCAAGATCTCCAGGCTCTGCATGGATACCAGGCTCTTCAGGTAAGTTATCTGGTTCTAAAATGGCTTTTGAGTGACAAGGATTCTGTTTCTACAGGGAAGGACAACAAAATGCTGTCAGCTTGTACTCTTAAGACATTAAGCCAGCGGGAAAAGCAGAGGGATCGACATTATGTAATATATTCCACCAGGCCGTTCAAAGAGGCAATAAGATGAAGTCACTTACGGATATTGATCATCCTTCTTAGGTTACAGTGTCCAGCCAGGGATTCAAAGGACATCCAGTCCACTCTTCAGACCATTTCTAACCTGAGGGCAGACCTACTGTGACTTCAGGAGTGGTGATACTTCAGGTCTGCAGTCTTTGCTCCTCAATACAGATTTTTTTTTTTTTTTAACCAAGTGCCAGAAAGTTTCGATGATTTAGATTGGACACTTGTGACTACCGCCTCCCTAACCCCCAGGCAGCTAGAAGCACAGAGGACGCTGAAAGCTACGGAACAGGAGCCTTTTTTTCCTGTCTGGCAAACGTAGAGTAAGAAAAGCCACTTTGCTTTTCCCTGAGAACTTGTGTGACCTCACACCTACTTTGTGCCTAATAAGGCTGCACTCTTTACGTGATCGTCGGAGGGCAATCGGCGTACATCTGCGGGGCTCCAAATGAATGCGCTCTTTATGTTGCATGTCTGCCTGCGCGAGTTTATGCCCGTTGCAGTTATGTCAGGAGTGTATAACTGTTCCTTTGGTGATTGTTGGAGATCGTTAAACATCGACCCGGCAGCAAAAACCGCATCTTCTCAGTATGTCACACTTTGGCCTGGGGGCTTCAGCAAGTTCTTCATGTGTTCTTGATTGACTTGATTGTTCTTATGAAGGAATGTTACATTAGTATTGTTCTGGTCCAAAGCATGCACTGGCATCCCTTGCAGGGTGTATCCCAGCCTTGTGCCCTGCGCTACCTGGTATGGGCTCCAGGGCTCCTCCCTCAGCCCTGGCCATGACAAGCGGTGGGAAAATGGGTAGATGCCTCACGATCTGTGACGCACCAGCATCCCATCCAGGATGCCCCGTGCCTTGTGCCCTGTGCCTGCTGGGACCATCAGTCTCCTGGGCAGCCTCACTCCAGGTCACTATTCATCTTCTAATGTGACGACCGTGTTCCCCTCCCCGCCTACCCCGCTCCAGTGAATCCTAAAAGCCTACCCTGTTACAGGACAGAGCCCTATGTCTGTTTATTTATCTTGCTAGAGGGGACGCCAGACTGCCCCTCACCTTGGGGGGGGCAGGATTAAAAGTAATTCCTGGGAAATATTTTCCCCTGATTAAGACCTGTTTTTAGCAGCACACAGGAGTCCTCAGTAGAGCAGAGGGGTGCAAGCCTGAATGCAGCCTGTGTGAGGGGCATCAGTGTGCCCCACCGGGGGCCCGAGAGAACTCCATGAGCAAACAGACCAGGGACTGAGGTGGGATTGAGGCCCCCACCCTTCACGCTTACCTCCCCAGAAGAGGGGCCTGGGGACATATCCCTTCTCAGGGGGCTCCCTCCTCTTTTGCTGCCGGGCTGTGTGATCGCTTAGCCTCCACACGGCATGTAACGATGTGTGGGTGTGTCGGAATCCACTGCTCCAGCCTCTGCCCCCTTATTGCACAAACAGTGGCGTTTAACTGCTGCTCTCCGTGTTGGGGAATAACATGTGATTGTTCTGTGGCCCCCCTGCCCTCCCCTTCGCAGCGTCGAGCTGTGCCCAGCCTGTTTATGAAAGGGCTCCCTTCATTACCACACTTGCTGGCCTGAAATTAAGTGCTTCCAGTTCTCCAAACCTTTGGAGATCACCAGTGGATGGAGATCACAAATAAGTGCTAAACTATAAAGAGCCGCCGGTGTTCATGAAGTGCTTTCTCACGCAACACATGTTTTTTCTCCAGTTATAATAATGCATGATTGCCATAATTCTATTTGAGTTCATGGATTTTGTTAGAGGGTTTTCCTGGGACGGTTTCCGGAACATTTTTTACATTGTAAAGCTGGGTTCGTTATTTTTGCTGAGTCCACTCCCAACTCCGTTCTCAGAAATTATGGACAGAGATAAATTATTCCCACTTCAGAACACTCCTAGCATCAACTTAAAGAAAGCAATGTTCCTTGTGTAAACCTGGCTGGAACAATACATCTGATCACCTTTTGATTTAATTTCTGATTTTTAGTAAAATGTTTCTGCCTTATAGCTCTGTGCCCTATAATGCCTTAGATAAACCCCTCCCACCCCCAACCACATCTTCCATGACCAGGATAACGGTTTCAAAGATGGTCGGATGGATATTTCTGTCTTGCATAGTTAATTTGCAGAAGTCGAATGCAAATGTAAGCTTTTGTCACCCTCTAGCGGAGAATGAATTATTTTTAAAAACACAAAATGTTTTGGGTAAAATTTTAATCTCCAGTCGCTGGAATATGGCGTATGGCGTAATGGTTAAGAAAAACCAGTGGATCAAGTCGTAGGAGTATTTGCTGTTCGTGTTCTGAATCCCTCCGCTTATCTTCATCCAATTATTTTAACAGAGAATGAGTAGTATGCTCATGGGAATTTGACTCACACAAAAAATGTTCTGAGGGCAGAACGAAAAATGAATTGTTCTGAGAAATAACCAATCAGATTGTAAAAAGTGCAAATTAAACACTGACCTTTGGCCTTTGGACCAAGAGGTCGTGGGTTCGAGTCCCAGTTCTGGTACTACCATCCCTGAGCAAGGTTGACATGCTCATAGACAACATGCATGATACTAAATACGTATGCTAGTTGGGTTTGAAAGAAATGTATTAATTAATTTTACTATTATTTACAATTATATATGTGGGCTACAATTTTGAGGTGAAGAGGTGATACACAAACGTAAGCACGTTTTCTTGACCTACTCTTAACGCGGGTGGTCCGGGCGATCAGGTCGCTGAAGGTGGTGAAAAACGAAGTTAACGGCAAAAACAATATTCAAGCACGAAATCGGAGTGAGTTATATTTGTAAAAACGAGTTTACGAGGCCATCTTCTCCTTAATTGTGATTTTTGAGCGACAATAGACTGATCCACAGTAATAACAACAAACCCTGCTATGGTAAACAATTTAACACTAGCACCGCTTATTTTGCGTTTGCTATAGGCCTAATCAGTTTTAAATTTTGGGATTGTCCGCTGAATATGGTCTGTGGTCGGTACTGATACTGTAATTAGGTTTTCCTAAAACAAAGGGAAATGCATAAGATAAACGGCCGAGATATATTCCCTGTTTCCCTGTGTTAAGCAGTCGGGTAATTAAACTTTTTCACTGGGGAGGGCGCCGTTTGCCTTAGATTCAATGTCCAAATGTCATACATTTTAATGGGTAGATGTTTTAGATTACGTTCTGCGCTGTATGGCGCACGTTAATAGCGAAGGTCACGTGTGAAATGGCTGCGTACATACAATCCAGTGCGACAGTCCAGGTAACATGAATGAATGCTGTTATATTATTGATTTGCTATAGATGGCGCCATGGCGCTTTAGAGCAAAGATCTCGGTCTGTTTTCAGTTTCTGTTCTGAATTCTTATGATGAAGGTCTGCAAGCAGGGCACTGCAGTCGTACATAGGACAGTGAGTCTCAACATGTAATGTGCATCTTCTAAGACCACCAGACCATTTCAGAAATGGACAGATTGACCACAATGGCTCAATCATATCTGTCTAAATGAACTGCTGGCACACGAGTTCCTTTTGACTTGGGCTCTCTAGGTGGGACACAGGATCTATATAGGCTTTTTATTGTTTGATTACTTTCATTAACACTGAACATTTGGTTAGAAAGTAACTGCTGTTTAGGGGCTTGAATATTTTACATATTGTCAATTTCAAGGCAGCTTATTTGTACTCCATCCATCTTCTGTAACTGCTTGTCCTATTCAGGGTCATGGGGATCCAGAGCCTAATGGTACAAGGCAGGGAACAACCCAGGAGGGGGCACTACCCATCACAGGGCACACTCACACCACTGACTCACACAAGCACATCTATGGGCAATTTGGTAACTCCAGTTAGCTTCAGCATGCTTTTGGACTGTGGAGGGAAACCGGAGCACCTGCAGGAAACCCTATAATGACACAGGGAGAACATGCCAATTCCACACATGGAACTTGGGCTGAGACTCAAACCCAGGTCCCACAGGTGTGAAGCGACAGGCCTAACCACTGCGCCCCCTCATTTGTCGTCATAGACACCAATTTTATTTTCTGACCAAACAGTACCTGATTAATCAGTTTTTAATTTCTCAAATGCTGGAACTAGAAGAGAGCCCGCAGGCTTTATGGAAATCCTAAGTTGTGTTTTCCCAGTTTTACTCTCCAAGCTCTGTGATAACAGTGTGAGCGGCAGAGTGAAAATGAATTCAGCTGCTCATTCACACGAACTAAGCCTAGTTCTTTCAATTTATAAGCAGGCGACACCAGATAAGTGACCTTTGAGTGAAGCTCATGTTGGATGTAATCTTGGATGACAAAAAACTGGATTTCTCATAATACTGATGAAGAACCACTCAGTTTTTATTATAAGCGCAAAAAAGAAAAACTGATTTCTGTACCTGTAGTGAAAGCTTGACTGCCAAGAAGAAAATGCATTTAGTTGAAGCACTGGAGCAAAAAGGCTTGATATTGTTTTAAAATTTGTTACTGTCAGGATAACATAAATTATTTTAAAAGTGAAAGTCTGGTGTCCAGTTCTGTGAAACTTTGTTTTGAACGTTTACACTAATGGTTTGCACTACTTTATGTTCTTTTGGTGTCTAGCACAGTTCCCATTCCGATCCTCGGGGACCTACAGACAGTAAAAACGTGGACCAACTGTGGGTCCCCGAGGGCTGGATTGGGAAAGACTGGTCTAGCAGATTGTCAGTCATCGCTGAGACTGAAACATTCTGACGGATCTGAAATCTTTTAATTTTCTTATTTATTTGATGAATTCTCTAACAGTTTTATGCTTAAACAATCCAGGAACGTCATGAATTGCAAGCTGGAGCAGAACTCAGCAGGTGGCTGGTCATCTTTCTGAGTCCTACCCAGGCATTTGCACATTTTTGTCTATAAGAACAGAAATGACGGCAGAACAAGTCGTCAGAGGCCATTTAGGTTTTAACGCTTGGGGGGGCGGGGGGGTAATTCTACCGGCAAAAGATAAAAGTTTAGCTAAAAAATGTTGGAGATCTTTTTGTTTTCATTAGCGTCCAGCAAAGTGGGGGATGTCCTTCTCCAGCTACTCTGGCATTCTATCATCCATTCTTTGTAATTAAACAAACCTCGTGTTAAACCCGGTCCTTCCGGAAGTTTCTGCTCCCGTGTGCTGGTATGCCTTGCCTTGGTGGCTTTCAGTAAGGTCACGGGTATCCTGTGAATGCAGTTCTTGTTTATTTGTTAGAAAAGCTGAAGCCTCCAACTGTACCCAAAAAGTATGACATCAACGCAGGGGAATGTTCTCCGTGGACGTTTTTACCACTGGCTTCCATTATACATCAAAGCAATAAGACTGTATAGAAACTGTAGAAGCATCAGATGGAACCAATAATGCAGACTGATTTAAAAAAAGAAATAAAAACAATTACATTAATTTACTTACATGTTTATTGAGATAGATAATTTTTATGTTGTTACGAGTATCATTTTAAATTTAGTATCTATAATGGAATCTGTTTGTCTTGATAGTGCAATCATATAAAATGTACAATTCCCAAATTTTAGTTCTGGACTTAAGAACAGAAGAACTTCAATACCCACTAAATACCGTAGAGTTATGTAAACAGCACAATGGTGATTTTTGTGGAACGGACATCTGTGTCACAGTTAACCTAATAGTTTTCTCATCTCGGGTATTTTCTTAAAAAATGGCGCTAATATGAGTTTAGTGTCAGGGTGTGCTGCAGTTTCGCGCATAGTGAGACCGTCACGCCCACACACTAGCGCCTCGCGGGTTTGGTAGAGAAAACAGAAGTTGGGAACCAAGGGACTGCCGTTAGGCAGCTGAAACCGGAATGAGTATCGATTTGGCGGGGGGGCGCTGCCTTCCCACAGTCACGAGGAAGCGGTGGGAATCTCAGCACTTCTCTTCCGTGGAGGGAATTTTGGCTGGATAATCGAAAGCATTCAGGCCAAAGGAGAAGACACATCGGAGTGTCAGCGCTCTGGGGGCTGAGGTATAATAAGAGACTTACTAGGTGGGGCCTCCCTCCCCCCAAAATGACAACACGAGGAGAAGGGTGGGATAAGCTGAGTTCAGCACTAAGTCCAAACACACTGAAGGCGCCCGAGCGCGGCTCGAACCCTGGCGCAGTGGGCAGGGTGGGGCGCATGCCAAACAAAGAGGTTGCTGTCCACTGTATAGCACTGCCCAGCTATAAGAACATCCCAAGGAAGAACCAGAGTCCAGCTAAAAGGAAAAGAGGGGCGGGGCATTTACGGAACGCTCTAACAATTTGGACCAATAGGGAAGAAATGACTTACAGCAGAGACATGGATAGGTTGGTGGCTGACACACTCTTAATTGGAAATGACGGATTGTGGGGCCCTAATACTGTGAGATTTATAAGCAGCTGGGCTACGGAAATAGCATGAAATTTATGTTACTGTGTTTAAATGCAGTGGAAGGTGATGAATAATCTTTTAAAACCACTGTATAAATTAATGGTGCCGGATTAGTTTGAGCCTCTGGATAGCTCTTCGGAAGAATTCCTCTCGGAAGTAAATCTAACAAAATGAGCATTTTGAGTTTCCTGTCCCCGCGGCTGTCCGTTGCAGAGCCTGTGTTTAAAGGTCACCGAGGGGCCGTGCACTCCCTACACCACATCCAAAGGACCTGGGGCCACACCCCAGTCACGTAGCTGGAATTCTGCAACAGACGAGTACTTGTGTCCACGTGAGTCGTTTGCACCCGGACGTCCTCTGTCCTCCACCATTTGGGAGGGCCTTCTGATGAAAAAGACACGTGCTCCGACGGGCAGAGAGTATTGTATCTCCACACATCCATTCATCCCTGCAGAAGGGATGCTGGGTTTGACTACTCAGGGCTGACACTGCAAAAAGCAGCTATTTGGGAAAACGGCCCATGGCCCGTGTACTCCTCCCAAACTCTCCCAGGAGTGTCTGTGATGTGTGATGGTGAGAGATTAAGCCTGTGGTGAATTTCACAGGTATTACCATCATTTTAGCCCTAAATTTGGTTTTGACCATTTTCTTATCGGACCATATTTGACCATTATCTATTTATATTATGGATGAAAAACCAGCAGATTTTGATGTTAGTATCATTATTACCTGATTATAAGTCTTGCTTTAGCAAGCATTACAAAATAATGCAAACACCTGCATTTAACTACAGCAATATTTCAGTCAGCAAACTCATAAACGATGTCAGGGATTCTCATTGGCCCATTTCACCCTGATCCTGGATACATGAATTGACCTCCAGAAATCTGCCAGATTCAGTTGATAAAGCTGCCTTTCTTTCTGCATTATGACCATTTTCCTTCCTCTGATACGTCAGGTGTCTATATTTTTTTTAACCTGTCTAGATGAAAAGGCTGCCTTCACTCTTGAAAACGCATGTCATTCCATTTTACTTGTTCTCAGATGAAGGCTGGAGCCGATTTGGTAAAAAGGAAAAGGTTGTTACAGGTCTGAGTGCCTGGCTGAGAAACAGCCAGTCCATCACCCTGTTGGAAAACCTGATCGACCCTCGTTGATAAATTATGAAGTGGGGATCCTCATTTTTCATCACTGGTTTCTCTTACATCGCCCGTTGTCATAACAATGACCAGCAGCTACATTCACCCTTTTCCTAAAACAAAAGGTACATTGTGCTACTAGCACACTTTAAATATGTCAGCCCATTAATAAAACAATTAATAAAAAAATGTCCGTTAAAAGTGAAAGGAAAAAAGATAATTCCTTTATCTCATTTAGGGAGGTGAGAATAAGCCTGTGAAATGGCCGTCCTGGTATTGCTGTGTCCATTTCGCTGGATACAGTTAAACTGTAGCGTTAATCAGTGTGGGCAAGATTTTAAAAACTGCAGAAAACAATTTTATATTCTTAAAATGTGTTAGATATTAAGAGTTTGTGTGGGGAGTATGTACAGTACTGTACAAAAGCCTTTGGCAGTCAAAAGAAATGTTTAAAGCTATTTGTCAGGTCTAGGTCAGGTGAATAGGTGGTATGAGTCAGGTATGCTCTCCTACTCGGAATTTAACAGTGTACATTTGCTCAGAACAAAAAAAAAACACCACTTGACATTAGAACGTATTCAAATTAAGAATAACTCAAGAAAAACTAGTAAATATTTCTTCTGTTGGATGACTAGAGGAATGCCACCACAATTCCCAAACCTCTCCTCATGGCCCCCCAGCCATTCCATGTATTTATTAAATTTCACCAACCGGGCTCATTTAATTAATTTAGTTAAAAAGTCAATGAAATATTGATTAGCTATACGAGTTGTGCTAGTGGTCGGGTCAAAAAAAAACATTGGTCTATTGTATGGTTGCTGGAAATACTGGGGTGATTTTAGCAGAAGTTTTGAAATGGCTAAGCTAACACACTTTGACATCATTTTTGGCTGCCTAAGACTTTTGCACAAACCTGCATTTTGGCATTCACATTCACTGACACCGAACTGGACTTCCTTTATGACGGTGTCAACACTGTCAGTGACACATACTGACAGGAAGAGCGCAGCTCTGAAACAGGATACTGAGCTAAGGGCTGTTCAGGGAAGCAGGGTCTGTTACCCAGAAGGGAAGAACATTACATCACAGTGTTGGTGGAAGGCATTTGAGAAGGATGGGGATCCTTTAGCAGGAAATGGGCAAAACCTTGACAGAAATTATTATTTAGGCACTTTGTACCCTGAAGGAAGCATCTCCCGACAGCACAGCCTATTGGTGTCCTGTTGTGAAGTGACAGTTTTAGTCTGACCAGATGTGGACGGGAAGGGAAGGTGACCAGGGTTACTGGAAGATTCCTTTCAGAATCTGCGGTCAGCTGTGGTAAATCTTTCCCTGTGCGCTAGCAGACAGCGAAGCCCCCACGTCTGAACGCAAAACGGCCTGAGTTTTCATTCGGAACGAAAACGCTTTGCAGACACATTGACCCTTGGTTAACGCCTGACAGGATCGCTTAACCTTTACGCTCTTTACATGGGCGACCTAATGAGCTTTCACACCTTAACTTGATTTCGATTCATCCCCCCGTTTCTCAGCAAAGGATGCACTATTTTACCGAGGCTTTGTTCGTCGCCTCCGCTACTCAGGCCTGGAGGTAGGCCTGCATGACTGAGATACGGCATGGAGACCATAAACAGGAACAGGGGTCAGCCTGGAAATGGTACTGAGATTACCACAGGTCACCATACCACCCTTTCATGTGGAGTGGTCATCTGGTTTAATGATGGGCTTCTGGAAGCACCAGCATTCAATAAAAGCAGCTTAATAGCCGGTTAAAATAGTGTAGAATTTTTTGCCTAAAAAAATTAAGTCGAATTAATTGGCTAAACTCATCTTCCAGATACTTTGTGTGTCAAACATCAGAACCTGTTTCATTCCTTTGGCTCATTGTGTCTGGAACAATCAGTGTGTTCTAAATACAATGTAAAGAAAAATCTCAACTTTCCATTCAAGCACTTCATTTTAAAAATGCACAGAGTTTACTATAGGATTTTCCCTGATGTTTAACCCATTTTGTCATGTCCTGCTGACAAAACCAAGACTAGGTGCTCCAAGTGTCACATGCTGCTGTACCAGTGAAAGCTCGACAGTGAATCTTTGGTGAGTTTCTTTGAAAAAGACTTATTCTAAAGTCACATGGGCATCAATGACTATACTGAAGCTAAACTTCTACATTAGTTTGTGATATAGTTTCCAAAGTCATTAAATGTTATGAAATGTTAATTTAAATATCAATGCTGTCCTGCCCTGAGGCTGAAACACTGACTATCGCCGTATCCTGGTGCGACTGCCATATATTAATTATATCTTATTGACTGCCACCATAGTTAGACACCATTCATTGAATATTATATTTTAGTTTCAGTCATGGAGCAGTATCCTATCTAGGGTGTACCCTGTGCTTTCTGAGGTAGGCCCCAGACTCACCTCAACCATGCATTAGATAAGTAGTTATGGAAAATGCCTGGATGGGTAGAAGGATGTTTGAATTTATTCTCTGGAGCAATGTTTCCCAACCATGTCCTCGGGGAGCCCTAGAGAGCGCAGATTTTTGCTCCTTCCTACCTCGCAACACACCATTACTAGGTGTTTGGAGTTTTTGATTGGCTGGGGGCTAGGAGGAAAATGTGGACTGTCTAGGGGTCCCCAAGGACTGGATTGAGAAACACTGCTCTGGAGAATACTCACTGCACTTAAAGTAACAACAAATTACCTTGCAGTGGTAAAATCTTAATATAACATTACATTGAAACATTGCCATCGACAGCCCAATTGTCTGTAAATTTCTAAACCTATTCATACTACTATTATCCATCCATTCACTCCTTTTTCATGTTATTGCAATGCAGGCACAGTGAGATGTCGTTCCACAACAGCGCAGTAATATTATCAATGAAACAGCCAAATCAGTCTTACTCTTGATCTACTGAATATCTTACAATCTGAAGAATACACATATGGAAGCAGAAAATATGAGAAACAACATTTTTAATATTTGAAATAAATACTCCGATACATGCATGAACAAAACACATTAGAAAGACTAGTAAATCTGGTAAATAGTGTGAAACACTGACAGCAGCGTTTATCCGGTAAATTTCACACATGGATCAGAACGCCGGGCATGGCGGTCCCGCCCCCACCTCATTTACACAGCTCAATTACTTCCATGGATCACCGTGTCATAGGTCAAACAAGTGAGGCTACATCCATCTGAAACTGAGGTAAACTTTTCCGGGTTTAATTCCTTATTCCGACGAAAAAAGGAAAGGGTGGGAGGATCGACAACAGATTCTCACCAGGGTCACTGGGCTGTTTTTGTAAAGGATTCAATCACAACCAGTGTGAGAACACCTCAAGTCTGCCGACCGCCCCAAGGCGGCCTGGGAAAGGGGCGGACCCAGTCTCTTTGGCATACGGGATTGCGGTTAGGAAGTAAAGGTTGCTTACGCTGAGAAGGGTTCAATTCACAGAATGGGAGTTGACTGGCGGCAGAGTCCGTGGGGAAGACCGTTCCCTTAGTGCCTGGGAGAGAAGATTGCATCCATCTGACACGGCAGATGCCGAGTTCCGCAGGCGATCCCGGTAGTCGGCCATCTTGGTGCTGTTTTCCGGAAGCTGGGATATGTCCCTGAGGCCTTGGGTCAGGTGGACGCAGGCAGAAACGACGCTCATGGCACCGCCAAGCACGGCCGTCATCACTGCTTTGCCCTCGGGGCTCACGCAGGCCGGCCGGCTCAGGAACTGCGGCTCAGTGGCGAAGCCGACCAAGGCGTGCACGGCCTGTACCAGCGGCCCGCTGAAGAGCACGCAGCGGTTCCTCGTCAGCTCACTCGGTGACGTCTTCACCTCCTTCACACAGGCCAGCAGTGCCGTGGCGCTCGTGCTCATGCACTTGACGGCCAGTTTAAACTGCTCTTTGGCAAAGCGGTCCTTGGACCTCTCACTGGCCTGAACCGAGGCATCGGTCAGCGTCTTCAGGTTTCTGGAGATGCTCTGCGACACCTCCAGGAGGAGCTGGGGGGTCAACTCGGCCAGGGCCGTGACCCGGAGCACGCTACAGCTCTGCTCCACTTCGTGTCGGCAGCGTGTCACCTTGTAGCGGTCCACCAGGCCTGGGAGGGCAGGTTGGGAGCCTGGCATCTCCACGGCAGCCAGGTAGGCAGCGTGGGCGGAGCACTCAGTCAGCGAGACCACTAGGTCTCCCATCTCCAGGAGACGGTCCCCCACCTCGGCAAAGCGGCCCATATTTAGCTGGCTCTGTATGTCATGTGTCAGGATGGACAGCTCCTTGGTGCGGGCAATAACCGTGTCCCGGCACTGCTCAAAGGTCTCAGCTACAGAGAGCCCCTCGCTGGTGAGGACGGGCCTTGTTTCACTGGACAGCAGCAGCAGGTCGGCCACCAGCTGCATCTTGCCCTTGCAGGTGTCAGAAACGGACGACAATCTTCTCCTCAGCTGGGCGCTAACGCTCAGGGAGCTGGAACTCTCACTGGCAGACCTGCCCGAGCCCCCACTGGCCATAGTAGGGTGCTCAGTCTGAGGTTCTGGGGTTTCTACAAAGATGAATTTTGACGTTCACTCCACAGCCTGTACCTTAGGACATTTTCATTCAATTAAATGGTGTCACCTTGCCTGCCAAAAACAGAATCTAAAAAAACAATAATCTCCTTAGGACACAGCTGTACACCACGCTACACATTTGAACCCTTGAAATCGTCCCGTGGCATTGATTTTTAACGCAAGCTAATTAAACAAGTGAGATCTATTATAATATTTCAAAGTGAATAAGCCTGTTTGCCACAAGCGGGATTTCCCAAGAAAAGGCAAAGCCCATCTGAGTGGTGGATGGGATACTTAACAGATTTCTATTTTGTAAGTCACTCTTTTACAGTTAGGAAACGTTTTGTCACAAAGTTATAACAAGGCGTAACTAAAATTTAGCTTGCTACAATTAATTTACTTCAAGACAGGGTACATGTACCTTGGTGTTAATATCACTGGCTGCCCCCTAAAACAACCACTTAGCTCCTATTTACTAAACAGAACTAGGCGGGTTCAACTTGTATTTATCAGATGTAGTAATATCCTTGGTATAATGGTCTGAACAGTAAGAAAAAATACAGTGCCTCTAGAATGCCTTAATTCGGGCAAATTAATTTGACAAAAATATTTTAGAACTATTATCTGGTGGACAAAAATATATATATACTGTAAAAAGTCTCTTGGAATTGCTCCTAAAAGGGTTTTGGTTTAAAAATGACAGTCCTTTGCGTTGACTCCTTGCCTGCTGCATCAGAGACACCTGCTCCGAGACTTGCCGGCGGGGTTAATCCGTGCGGCCCGGGGAGGGGGCGGCCCGCTTCGTGCCCCTCGATCCCCGGCCACCAGCGGAGCTCCGATCGGCCGCGCCTTTCCCCACGTCGTCATCCCAGCGACCTGCCCAGACAGAAGCCCGCGGCCGGGCGGCAGGGTGCCCCGTGGCCCTTCGGCCTCTTCTTCTTCGCGCACGGCCCCGCATGCATATCTGGCGTCCTCAGCAGAAAGCGAGCCGCCGGCTTTCGCTTTTGATATCCATCTTACGGCCGCATCGCCGTCGTCCCCGCTGCTATCCCCCGTCCCCTGCTCCCCCGAAGCCCGCTCGCCCGTCCTCCCTTCAGGGCAGAAGTCGTGTTCCGCTCGCTCGGGAGCGCCCCGGCCGCATCCCCCCGTATCAGGAAGAAGAGGAGGGTGTGGCCGGCGGACGGGAGCGCTCGGTCCGCCAGGCGCCGCTCAACTTTCGCTCGCAATAAAAATTCGGCTCAGATGCGCTCGGCTTCCGCTTTTCGGGGTCTCTCCTCCGGCGCGCAGGCTGCCGTCCTGCTGCTGATGCTCAGGTCGCCCGGGTCCCGCCGCGGGTTAATCTCCGTGCCACCGTTCGCTCCTTCCCGAGGCCCCGACGTGGGTGCACTCGCAGCACCGGCGGCAGGGACAAAAAAAAGTTGCCAGTTTTTAAAGCACCAAGGTAAGGCTCCTAAATCAGAGTCGGCCGCCCGTCTTCTGTCCCTCGCCGGGATTTCCCCCCCCCCACAAACGGGTCAGTTTAAACAGCGTGCGCGGATTGCCGGTGTGTCATGCGGCTTCCCTTGTTCAAAGTTTGCCTTCCCACTCCCGGAGACTCGGCTCTAAGCTCTCGCTGAGCGCCGCCGCGGCCTCGGCGCAACTTTTAATTATGTGTTGCTCGTACCCGCTTTCGCCATAAATCTGAATTCGGCCCGCACGGCGCAAACACGCGTCAGACCTGTTCTGTCTGTCGTAAATAACACGAGCCCCGACGCCGGCTTTGTTTACTGCACCGCGCACAGAAGTTACGGCCGCTTTTATGGTGTCCGAGAGAAATTTAAGGCCCGGTGTCGGCGGTCACATAGCGATGACGTAACCGAGCTGTAAAAGCGATACCAACTGAATGCAGCTTCACGATGGAGGTCATAAATTTATAATTTCATAATCTTACCAGATGTAGTTACACTTACATATTTAATAGGATGCATTGGGTTTTTACGATAAATATCCGATAATACTTTACCGTTATAGTATCTCATGTAAAGTATTTTTTCCCCCAGGAATTATGTTGTACGAGGATGGCGATCGTATCTTATTCTGGATGGCGACTTACCTGAAATTTTCGGGCTATTACACTTGCCCTTGTATTTATATGTTCTGGGATATTTGCGTAATGTTTTTCAGAACAGTGCGAATTAGTCCCACAATATCCGAGATATTGATACTTTACTTGTTCCAAATATGTAATATGCAAACATATTTGCATAATAATGCATCTTATATTTTATTATTCTAGTTCATCACATAATTTAAGTGTGCAGTTTTCATGTACAGAACTAATTGCTTATTATACGGCCGCAATGCATTTACAAACGCAAATTACTGGCATATTTGGAAAATAAAATCCACCCTACCGCGAGTGTTTACACGTTTCAGTGGACTGAGATCCACCGTAAAACCCTGGGCGGTGTAACTTGAGTCTACGCCTTCTGCAGCGAGCATGACGTCACTACACAAAACCGCTCCGATCGCTGCACTCAAAGAACGCTGGGGATGCGAACCGACCAATCGGGAATCAGCAGGAGGTGGGAACTATTTCTTTGACACGCCCACTGTAGGCGTCTGTCAACCGTACCGATTTTTCGGGATTCTGTACTTTTTATAGTGCTTAACTGAACAAGGAAAATGTATTGTAAATTAACATGAATGGCTGGAAACGCGCTGTAGTACAAGAAATCTAATTCCATACATAGAAAAAACAGCATGCGCATTGCTACTCGATCAGTTAAGTCCATCTGTAACATGATCATGGTGCAGTCTTTAAATATAATACTCCGATATTGTGGCAATCTAATGAAGATAAAATCAGTGTAAAGAATAGGCTACCAGTCTTAAGTCACTTGATGATGGGGATCCATAATGATTGTCTTATTTTACAGAAGTGCTTCGATATAAGTTAGTTACAAAAGGTCATCGAAACTGTCGGGTCCCATCCCAAAGTTAACTGATGCTTTACTGTAACGAAGCACTACTCTTACCACAAGCTGTGCATTGTCCGTCACGCAGCTGCTAAGGCACGGTGCCATTAGGTGGGGCGTCCTGTGAGGAAATCGCTCCTCTGTTTTCTTTAAACACACGTGACGACAAGAAGCATTCAGCTGCAGAGCGGCTCAGACGCCGTAAAATCCGCAGGAAAGTCGGTGGCTCGTTTCACTTTCGATGTTGCATTTATGTATTTCAGAGGTCGGAATTAAGTCACCCACTAATAACCGCTTTTCTCATTTCTGTGTCGTAGCCTTTAAGAAGGGACAAGTACTCAGTACCATTCGACATTCTTACACCACACTTAAACTGGATATTCTCGAAAGTAGTCATGATTACTGACTGTCTACATGCCCAAAGCCATTCGTATCACCAAACTTATGTTTTGGTAAAAATGCAATTGTTGGCCTTGAATTTTAGAATGCAAGGCAATAACGAGTTGGGCCGAGTTCGCTGTATTGTATAAATGTTTAATTTTGTATTCCTGTTAAAAAAAAAAAAAAAAAAAAAACTGTCCCACATTACCATGCATTGTTAAGTTATACTTAACAATAAACTGTTATCCGTAACAAAATAAAATTTGAATTTTGACACAGAGCCACAAACAAGGTGTGCGCAGCAACCGAAAATATACTATGGTAATCATAAAGCTTGTATAATTTATATAAATGTTTTTGTGTGCTCTTATTTAGAGTTTAATGTATCATGCATCTCCCAGGTGCCTTCTCGGATGGGGGGCGGGGCTACAGCAGATCCCAGGCAACAAGGGAAGGGAAAACCCCACTCAAACACGAGGAAAACACACAGGCACACTCACACTTGCAGCAGGGGTGAGATTCCAGGTAGGAAGTGACAGTGCTGGCCACTGCACCGCCTCACCACCTGTTTAACATATTATGTACATTAAACATTTATGCTATAACAAGGTGTTCATTTCTCTGTCGGCCTGTATATGTACCTTTTTCCGTGAGTAACTTCTCGTCCAAGCAGGCTCTTACATTTTCCTGTACCAGAGTGACGAGCCCTGCTTTCCCTTCGGCCAAAAACGGCATCGTTCCATCCGTGCGAGCATCTGGGTTTTCCATTGTCATTTTTAGGTATCGTGTGCATTTCAGGTACTGATGACCATTGATGTAAATGAGACGTATCAGAGATTATCACGTTAATCTACACCCTGACAGCATCACATGATTTATGTGTTAAGCTGCATGAACTTTGAACTTGACTCCAAGGCCAAATTTAGCGTGCGCTGTGCTTCATTGTTGGAAAATGACGGGCAGCTTCCTTGTTTTGTTTCAGGGGGGGCACAAGATGACACATGGGTGTATTAAAAATAAAAATGCGGTATGACGGTGAGGCTCTCACACCGCTCATCGCGCCTCCTGCCTGCAGTGTTGTGTGCAACTCTCCGCTCTCTGCCATAAAGCCTCAAGTCAGTCTCCCCACACATTACATAGCTGCCCGTTCATCCACCAACCTCTGCACCCAGACAGCGACGCGGGATACCGTATACAAGTACTTCTCTGTTTCTACTGACTCACATGTATATATTAAAGTAACTCAAATCAAACTGAACTACAAATGCATGTCTGATAGTGAGTAAATAGTGTAATTCTAGTCTGACAGGTACGATAACCAGTTCGACCAGTGAAATACTACTGAGTTTAGTGTTGGGGCTCTTACTGATGTAAACTGATTCAATTTGCAGAGAGCCAATAATTTGGTTCTCTTTATCAGATGGCCAGCAGTTTTCTTTAAAAAAAAAAATAATAAATAAATAATGGAATTTTAGGTGCAACATTTGTCTAGTCACTTCAGAACAGATGTGCCCAGAAACACTGAAATTCTGAAGGAGTGGCCACAACGGCGTATATTGGTGAAGCACTGTGTCCATTAAATGCAGAGAGGGGACTTGGTCCAAGTGCGAAATGCAGAGATCGCTAACCCCAAGGAATACTTTCATGCTCTTGTTTATTGGAAAACCGGGCTACAAATGGAAACTAGAGTGGGACACTTTGGAACAGATAAAGCTTCCTTAGAGGTTGTTGGGTGCTTTGAAGATGCCTCCTGGTAGCTAGAGGAGCCACAATCTTTAGATTTAATTCAGCTCAGTAGTCAATAATTGTTCCTTGATATGGTTAATTTATACTATTATGTGCATTTACCTGTACCTTATCTATGTAAAGTATGGTTCTCTCTTTTTTTTTCCCCCCCTGTCCCTCTCAGCTTGGAGAAGGTCATAGCTCTTCCCAGAATCTTGTGCCCGGTTTGTTTTCTGGTGTTTTCCGTCGCTCTAACACTGAAACGGCTGCTTTGTTTTAGTTCCTTTCCTCCAGTTTGTTAAATCCATCTCAACTCCAGTAACTAAATAAAGTCCCATTCATCATCTTACCACCTCCGCATTCTTCTAAATTACTACTGTCCTTAGTATAGAACATAACAGTTACAACTTTAATTCCATGTTATGCTGGTAGTAAATTAGAGGTGGGACACAGTATTATGTCAGAGATGCATATTTTCCTGTATGGTCTTTACTGGCCGGTTATTGGGGTCTGTTTTTCCTCATTTTTGTTGTGCTCCTTGCAGAAGGCTAGTTGTATGAAGGAAGAAAACCTCCCACTGGACAGGTTCCCTCACTGCACCAGTGGTCTTCTCTAAAATTAGGCCAGAGTACCCAGAAGATAACCCAGAGATGCCAAACAAAGGGAGACATTCGTTGAAAATCTGCTTGAGATGGGGACTGAGAAGACTGACGTGTTTCCAGTGAGCCGCAGTGCGTGAGTCAGTGTAAGTGTGAACGTTCTACAGGCATGCTCAGCCTCTCAAGTCTCTTGACTTAATTAGCGACTGGGCTGATACCTGGCAGATGAAATTTAACATAGATAAATGTAAGGTAATCCACGCA
>JAODLD010000008.1:6537343-6548178 GCA_026781065.1 Mormyrops boulengeri | reverse complement strand
GTTCTCCCCAAACGAGCTTGATGGGCCGAATGGCCTCCTCTTGTTTGTAAATTTCTTATGTTCTTATGTTCTTATGTTCTCACGGTTTGGCACTACCCGGAATCCCGAAATCTTATCTTTGCGCATGGGTAGAAGATCACCAGAAACATGGTGGTAATTTGAAATGTTGATTCAGGAAGTTGTTGTCATGGTGAACTGAAGGCAAAGTCTGTTTTCTCACACAGCAGGGTCGCTGTGTGCCTCAGTCACGCCGTTTTCAATCTAGGTGGTGGAAGCCATGATGGGAGATGAAAGACTTCCTGTCGGCGTGGGATCGCTGTGCAGGTGCCACCGCGCCGGCCAGGTGTTCCCCAGCAAGGCCACGGAAAGGTTCAGCAGTATGGGTAGAATGCGCACAGAGAAACCGACAGAGATAACTAGTCAGTAAAAAAACAAAGGAGAATTAATGAAAGCTCAGTGAACCATAAATGTAAATGTATAGACCAGTGTTTCCCAAACCAGTCCTCAGGGCCCCCAGACAGTCCATGTTTTTGTTCCCTCCCAGGTCCCGGTTGGGAGCTGAGAGGGAGCAAAAATGTGGATTGTCTGCTCGGGAGCTGGGAGGATCAAAAACGTGGACCGACTGTGGGTCCCCAAGGACCAGACTGGGAAACACTGGTCTATACATTTATGGTTCACACAGCAAATATGACTGATAAAAGAAATATCAAGTTTGCTATTTGGGTGAGGGAGTAGCGGCAGTTCAGTCAATAAAACTGCAATAATAATAAGGTGACATTGCATGTAGGTTTATAAACTCTTTATTAATGGTCTTTGATCTGAAAACTTTCTCTGTATCTGTGCGTGACTGCAGCCGGCATCCACTTCCCTGAACGGCTTGTCCTTTGAGGATTGTGCTGATGTGGAGTTTGTCTGTGGTGGAGAGGGTGACAAGTAGGGGAACCGGCGGACACGGGTGTGCGCACTCTCATATGCGCAGTGCATTTGGAGTCAGAAAAGTGCGTTTAAGATCCAAGGAGAAAATCAGGGGCAGAGTCGAATAGACGTTGTCGGAGGGAGAGGCAAGCCTGATCCTGGGTGGAAAATCCCGCGTCTCATTACAGTGGCCAGGTGTGTGACGGAATGGCCCTCCCATCCTGTTTACTATGTTCAGGACCAGCCGTGTGACCCCATGGCTGCTCTCTGTAGGAATCCAACAACAGATAAAGCCACCCTTTCTGTTACTCTGTCTTGTCAAAGCCACCGACTGGAAGCTGAGATTTTAGTAAACACAAGTCAGGAGGCTCTTGGCGCTGGACCTTCCCTTCCTCCCATTAGACACTCTGTTCCTCTTCAGCTGATTAAAATCTCATTCAGGGAAATATCTGGCTTTGCGATTGACGTCTTAAAGCCCCTCAGTGGTATGTTTGTGCTCTACTTGTCTAACCTGAGAGCTTCCTTTCTTCCAACTTACTTAAATTGTCGTGGCTGTCTCTCTCTTTTTATATTCGCACACATGCATACATATAACATTCACTTTACGGTGATTTAGCCTACTTAAAGATTTCCTTGGCTAATTTGTGTGTGTGTATAAATTCATATTACCTTAATGGAGTCCCAAGATATTATAAGAATACATATACCCAGAAGTAGCCCACAGATACACATTTTCTAAAGCGAGTCTTTCAGAAAATAGAATTTTAAGCATCCCCCTTTAATTTATTTTTGCCTTTTAATATGTCAGGTTTAATATTGAATGACTTTATTATGTTGTCAGTCCACTGCTAAATGTTTAAAGCTGTACATACTGTGGAGCTGAAGATAAGTAGCAGTGTGTTTATTATAGCTACAAATGCAACAACCCAAGTGATTCATTGACTTGACTGAAAAAGAAAAAAAAAAAAAAACCAGCCTTTTTTGGCGTATTGAAACTGCAGTGTTACACCACATACCACTTGGCCGTATAAAATCCCTTGTTAGTGACAAATCTTGCAAAATTGTACAAGCCCCCCAATGCTGACCTCCCAGCGCACAACTTTACACGCAGTGTGTGTGTGAATTTCGCTTTCGAAGGCTTGGCCGCGTGGCCACGGCCTGGCTGAAGTGCTGTACTTGTCTTCACTCTCTGTTTTCCAGCCTTCAGGTCATCTGTGGGTAATTTTGTCTCTCGAATGCTGTATTCCCACATTTCAGAGTTATCATCCTACCGGTGACTGATTTATGCCCCAAAATGCCAGGAGAGGCAAGCGATGTACAGTCTCACATTGGTACACAGTGATTAAATGAAACCAGTACAGCTCTCATGTCGAACCAAATGAAACCAGTACAGCTCTCATATCGAACCAAATGAAACCAGTACAGCTCTCATATCGAGGGCCAGAACTGCTCATCTCTGTCCTACATGTGATCTATATGTTGTGGTATTTTGTTTATGCTGGTGTTTCCCTGAAGCATGCACGCACACACACACACACACACACATATACATATATGGTTGTCTGCCACAGCTTCTCCGGACGAGGCAGGGTGTCGAGACCATGTGCGGCGTGCTGATTGGAGGTGAGCTGCGCCCTGCCCTCGTTCAGCGCTGCGGTGTCCTGGAGACGAAAGGGACAGGCCCAGTTACGTAAAGGTCCTAGTCCAGGTGTGGATTTTTGGATGTGAAACGTGGGTCGTTATTGTGAGCTTGGTCATCACTGTATTACATCTCTCACGAGGGTCGCAATCATAGTCTCTCAAGTCACCATCTGGTGACGAACAAACCCACGTGTGACCTGTGCTCTGCCTTAACGGCCAGGCACGGTCCAGATCCTGCTACATTAACATCGTCCTTCCAAACGTAACATTGATGTGAAACTTATAAGAAGAATGAGCTGCTGGTTGAGATACAGCACCATGCTGGGGGGGGTCTTTGGGGGCCTCTCTCCATGCCAACAAAGGGGTCTGGCCCATTACATTTTGGCGAATGACATTACGATTTCATAAAATATTCTTGGATTAAATGTCCGCGAGTGACATTACCAGCGCATTAAATATTCATTAAATTTTTGTGAATGACATTACCATTTAGAGCCGTCATTCCCAGTATTACTCTCACGGGAACCCTTCTGCTTGAATACTAATTAAATTACATGCAGAATGCAGCGGAGAGGGAAAATACCCCTGTTCATCTGTTAGTTACTGGAGACATTATTTCAGGGCTAATATTTCGCCCTTTAACATTGTCTTTACAATGGTATGTAAGAATTAGTGAAGTCTGGATGAAACATAAATGTACAGACCAGTGTTACCCATCCCAGTCCTCGGGGGTCCCTCATACGGTCCACGTCTTCACTCCCTCCCAGCTCCCCAACACTGTTAGTTGCACTGTTAGTTGCACTAACGAAGATGCAGGATTTTTACATGTTTACTGTAATTAAAAAATTACGCTTTTCTGGCTATTCCGTTCATGTTTTGTGGTTTTAAATAAATCACAGAAAATTGTGCATTGCACCAAATGGCATGCAAAATACACGGTGGATCAGACTGCCCAGGACAGATTCTTAGGATTTCTACTACCTGGCTCTGCTTGTGCACCAGAGGGCAGAGTTCCTAAAGGACGATGGGCCACACCTATGATTCAGTGAGACTGCAGGATGACTACACAGGAGAACGGGACACCAACTGGCTCCAGATCAGTTATGCGCAGACTGGAACACTCTTCTGCTTAAGCTGACAAAACATTTAAGTGTCAATTCCCTCTTCCTAGTGATACTTAGTGTGTTAATTCTGGGGTCAACATAGACTGACTTGTTGAAGTTTAGATCACAGTGGATTATGAGACAGTTTTCAGAGAAACACTTTAATAAAGAAGTCACTAACTACAGCATATTAACAAAATCATACAATGATAAAAATCAATTCCATATTTTTTCCTACAAAGATTTTTAATCAAAAGTGATAGTGACTGACATGTTTATGTCCAAGTCATAAATCATTAAAATTATTTTACAACCATTTACTGCTGGTAAATAGATACTATGATAGTACATACTATGAAATGTACATGAGTTTTAAAGGGATTTGTTTTTAAATCCTTCGTTGAAACAGGACAGAAAAGCAGCAAATACTTTACAACTCAAAAGATGTCCCTTTAAATCTGTTCTTTTATGTCTGTACAATAAATAATTATAAAATATATCTCTGTTATGAATTTGTTGTTTTTTTTCTTTTTTTTTAGAAACATATGTAACATACAAAACACTAACTGCTATAATTTCCGAAAAAAGACCAGCTATTTCGGCAAAGGGAAATGAGATTCCTGATTCTTGCCAAACTGCAAATTAGACAGGGAAATCTTTTAGTAGGCCAAGTCACCATAATGTGAATCTGGGAATCAAAGATGATAAAATTTGTCAGATCGGTTTGGTTCATTTTTGATCGAAATTGTGTGTTTAAAATGTTCTGATTTTTACAGTTTACAACATATACAAATGGTCCACAGAAACCGATATGAAAGTTATGAAAAATGTCACACTATTACAGGAGAAATCCCACGCAGCATAAAATAATTGTGGTCCAAGAAGGGGACCAAGGTTAACACCATTGAGCAGGACGACACAAGGAATGTTCTCGTCTTCAGTCGGGTACATTCAATGAACGTTACGGTTGAATCACTCACGTCCACATTGTCACATTGTATATCACAAGCAACCGCCAAGGAGGCTGGGCGACACTAATGCATGCTGGGTATGTTCTCACGTTCAGTAGTCCTGTTTTGTGCACCCTGCAGGTTTTCACTCTGTTTTCTTGGGCCACAGTGATAGTGTGGGCGAGATTGTAGAGAAACCACTCTCTCTACATTCTTCAGCTCCCTACACCACCATTGTTAACCCCCCCCCGCAGTTTCATAGTTTCATCTTCTTCACCACGGGGATGGGCATGACTTGATGGATTTTGGCCTGGTCTTCATCCGTCACCAGTTTTACCCAGTCGGGCTTGTAGTTGCCTTTAAAGCCGACAAAGGCCAGTTTATCTGAAACAAAGAAGCGGGAAGCCAGTTACCACTGCATATTGATTCCAGAGGAATGGCCAGGAGCGCTGCATAATAAACAGCGACGCACTGTGGGGCTTTCAGTGTGTATAAGTGGTGGAATTTATACACAAAATAAAGACCCATCCTGTGGTCTGTGTGGATCCCAATTCCCCAGTGCAGTGATGGGGACACTGTGCTGTAAAAGTGGTGCCGTCCTTCGGATGAGACGTAAAACTGAGGTCCTGACTGTCTGAGGTCATAAAAGGTCCCTGCGCATCTTTCGAAAGAGTAGGGGTGGCACCCCGATGCCCAGGCAAAACTGCCCCCCCCCCTATCAAATTTGGCCTCCTAATAATCCCATGTATGTAATTGGTGAATTCTCTCTTGGCCCTTCACTGCTCAATGTTGAGTGGGAGGGGTTTATAACTCATCATGTGATGCCCTAACCAAAAACCCCTTCTACTCAACATGCGGCTCCTGGCTGCAGTGATGTGTACTGGTGCATGATTGTCGCATCATCCAGGTCGGGGCTACGTAGTGGTGCTGGTTGAAGTGACTCCCCGTTGCTTCTGTAAAGTGCTTTGGGGTGTCTTATGAATGTAACATTCATTCAGTTGATCTCAAAATTAGGAGACCTGGGAAAGCATGTTACAGGTCAAAAAAAAAGTACAATTACACTACATTTTACTTTCCTAAAAAGATGTTTGGATAGGGACAACATGGTGGTTAGCACTGTCGCCTCATACTTCTGGGACCTGGGTTTGAGTCTCTGCTGTGGCTTCATGGGTGTGGAGTTCACATGTTCTCCCCGTGTTGTCATGGGGTTTCCACCAGATGCTCTGGTTTCCAAAAACATGCTGAAGCTATTTGGAGTCGCCGAATGGTGTGTGAGTATGCCATGCCATGGGTTGGTGCCACATAGTGGTTGTTCCCTGCCTTGCATTCATAACCTCTGGGAGAGGCTCTGGACCTCCTTCCCCCCCCAAAGTCCCTGAACAGGTTAAGTGGTTAAAGGAGATGGATGGATGGATGTTTGGATAAATTAGAGAGCCCCCTGCTGGTTCTCTTAATCATTACAATACTCGGACAGCTGATGTTTTATTATTAATAAAATTATGTTTAATAAAAAAATTATTAAACATAATTAATTAATAATAAATGCACTAAGCATTCATCCATCCATTTTCTGTAACTGCTTATCCTATTCAGGGTCACGGGGTCCAGAGCCTATACTGGGGGCTACGGGAAGGAACAACCTAGGATGGGGCGCCAACCCATCGCACGCACACGCACACGCACACGCACACGCACACCTAGGGGTAACTGCAATTAGCCTCAGCATAACATGGGGAGAATATGCAAGGTCCACACAGCTGAAGCCATGGTGGAGACTTGAACCCGGGTCCCAGAGGTGATAGAGACAGCAGTGCTAACTGTGCCACCCCCTGCACAAAGCATAGACAATATAATTAACAAAACCTTTGGATTTGTTAAAGTCGCGTGGAAGCATTTCAGCAGGCATGTGGCGAGGTGCATCACACAGACTCTGATAACATACATGCTGAACGTTACCTTTCAATTTGACATTCTTCTCTGCTCCAAGCTGCTGAAGGATTTTGGTCCAAGGTCCTTTGGTAACGAGGCGGCCTTTGGAGGTAATCATCACTATGGATCTAAGAAAACACACACAGATAAACAGACAGATTTCAGTTTAACTAAGGTATCCATCTTCAGAAATGGGGTCCATGTTGGACCTTAAACAGAACTTGCTGGTACAGGGACCTGCTGCGTCACATAGACGACTCTAGGTTCCTCCCGGGGGGGTGCAAGGTGAGAGAGCCCAACCAGTCACAAATCCATCCATCCATACATTTTCTGTAACCGCTTGTCTTATTCAGGGTCGTGGGGGGTCCAGAGCCTATCCCGGAGGCTACAGGCACAAGGCAGGGTACAAAACAGAATGGGGCGCCAACCCATCGCAAGGCACACTCACACACCATTCACTCACACATGCATGCCTACAGGCAACTTGGTAACTCCAATTAGCCTCAGCATGTTTTTGGATTGTGGGGGGAATCCGGAGCACCCGGAGGAAACCCCATGACGACACGGGAAGAGGCAACAGTGCGAACCACTGCAGCACCAGGCCACCATAGTCACAGATGCAGATAAATAAAATTTGTAAAAAAATAAATTAAAAATAGTTCATACATTTATAATGAATTATTATGACACTCATTATGACTCATCTAACACAAGTCATATTTCCAAGTATAACACTGCAATACAAATTAATTTGACTGAACTTTTGTTGAAACAGCACCCCCGGTGAAATCACCTATGTTTATTAATACATCACGACTATGCTCCCTGCCAGGGAGGATCTGGGCTCCACATGTGCTTCTTCATCAGAACACTCCATCAACTGGTGGATGTAAAGCGTCTGGCAAGCGTGAAGGTGACCCTTACTCCTCTTTGAGGCCTGACACGTAGCTCTCGATCTGCGCAGGGATGCCCAGTAGGAGGGAATTTCTGAAGCTTTTCTTGTCCAGCACGTTGCCACGGTGACCGTCGACGACCGTCAGCTGTACGCCTTCCTCGGGTTGGTACATCTTCTTCCCGTTCACCTGCAGGAACACGGCACAGCGTCGTCACCCCGAAACGGTGACCGTAGGGAGCCGGCCTCAGCGGGTTCACGGGCCCACCGGAGCGTCCCGGATTAATGCCCCTCGGCGTGTCACGTACCTCCGTGTAGGCAAAGTCCTCTTTGATGTGGAAGAAGTGAGTGTTGAACGACTCCAGTTTCACCTCCAGGAAGTGTTCTGTCACTTTGTTCTGGAAACGCAGAAAGGTTCAGACAACTCTGTATAAACCAGGTTACCCAAGATTACCCAACTATAAACCCACCTGCACTAACATAAATACAGGGATTAATTATAAGAAACACGTGTTGAGTTTAAACACGAGCCAGGTGTTGCTTTTATGAAGCCTGGAGCTATTTGCAGGAAATTTATGACGTTGAACTGACCCTCATTAGAAGACGACAACTCTTAAAAGCCAGACGGCCCCAGAGAGGAGCCAAAGGTGACGGCAATGAAATCCATCGTGCGGCAAATCAGAGACGCGGATGCGCCATTAATAAAAGCACATCAAGAACGTCCCCTACCTGTGGCGCGCCGGACAGCTTCTTGGGAAGGGGCACGTCCACGACGGGCATCTCGGCGTACTTGGGGTAAGCCTGGGCCGCGCAGTCGCTGGGGGGGCTGCCCCTGGGTATGACGGCCTTGATTTTTACACGCTCACAGCCCTTCAGAGAGCAGAACGCATTATCCTCCTTGTCGTTGTGGGCTTTGACTTTCAGGAAGAGGAGTCTGGGGGAGGGAGAGGATGGAGGCAGCCGTACTGATTATTGATGATGGATGGGGGTTGGGTGCTGGAGCTGATGCAGCACAGTGCAGGCAGTGACTTACACCCTGAAGGGGCATAACACACACGTCTGTATTCACACCTTTATGGGGACCATCCATTCATTTCTATGGGTGAAGCCCTAATCCCAACTAAGACCCGAATCCCTAACCCAGCCCGAACCTTAAAATTACCAGGCAAAATACAAGGCATTTGGCATGTTGAGTCTTTTTATTTCAGTCACAGATTTTTATAAAAAGTTTGCCTTTGTAGTTTGCCATTTTTAACTGACGAAAATGATCCCCACAACATTAAAATAAGTTATCACATTGTGGGGACACTTGATGCCGACAACATATGTTCATGACCCCCACACACACACACACACACACACACACACACACACACACACACACACACACACACACACACACAAAGCCAAGGGGGATTCGAACCCCAGACCCTGGAGGAATGAAGTCACAGTGCTACTTTGTACTGCTGGTTGGAAGATGGATGGATGGAATTAAAATTTTCCATCCCTGAAATTAATTAGCTTTAAGTTTTATTATCACATGTTCTAAGGAACATGGCGATATTCTTATGCTGCAGTTGCAGGGTGGGGCTTCCCCACATGGCATCGGGGGGCTGGGCAATTACCTCTAAATTAATTACCTCTAATTATGAATTTCCATAATAGAGAGTACTTTTAATTTCCCAATTTCTGTCAGAAGTGGCGCGCAGGCCTACCCGGTGTCTTCCTCCCAGTAATAATAGCCGCGGTTCTGGTGAGAGTGCTCCACTTTGTTCCTCTGCAGGGTCCTGAGGAAGATGCCAGTCTTCCTGGTCTGTTTGGTCAGGCGATTGTGAATATCGGAGATGATGGTGAACGTGGTCCCTCTGGGATAACAGAAACCCACACTGATCCAGTCGTTCCTATGTAAAAAAAAATAAATAAGACGTATTAACCCCAGTCCAGCAAATCAAAGGTCACTGCAATTATTATGTTATCCCTGCGCAGAATGTCAGTGCAAAGCTATTCACCCAAGTGAACAGCAGGTGGAGCTAAAGTACAAGTGGGGAGAAAAAAAACAGCATCGGGGTCACTGAGGACTCCAAAAAGAAAGCCAAATCTGCAGCCGTAAACCGTAAATAACACGTCTGGAATGTACGTATAACATCTCTGTACAATGCCATAAACTTAAAGAATGTCGAAATAAACGACTCGCTCCCTTCGGCACACTGAGCAAGGAGCTCAGCAGGCCGCGGGAATCAGAAGCAGGTGGGGTCACGTGTGGGGAGCAGGCCGCTGCCGGTAAACCCAGAGTGTGGCGATGAAAAACACCACCGATCAGCGGAATGGGAAAGCTAAACACGGCGAGGCAGCGTGCCGCCAGACACCTGAGCTACGCTATAAACATTCTCCCAGAAGGAAGCAGGAAGAGACCCACGGAAAACACAAATGCTCATTTCCACGAACTGGCCGTGGACTGACCTGTTGAAGTTAATGAGCCACACGGTGACCTCGGCGGGGGCGGTCCCACTCCAGTGCACCGTGTAGCCCTTTCCCAGCATCACCACGGGCTGGTACTGCTGGTAATGGTTCTTCTTCCCAAGGGGGGGGAGGGGGGGAATAAGGGCCTTGCTCAAGGGCCTGACGGACATGTGACTCTTTTGCCGAGGGCTGGATTTGAACTCTTGACTTTCCAGCTGCAAGCACAGAGGCCTAACCTACTGAAGAGAACAGGCAACTTCTAAATCTTAGGAGATAATACTAGATTTCAATCTACTTGTTTTGAGCTGCATATCTAGCTCATGGGAGTTTTACTTACACAAGAATGTTCTGAGGGCAGAATGAAAAATTACTGGTTCAGAAAGATAACCAGATTGATTGGTTGGTCCCACCTCCACTAGTTACTTGGATCCGCCTCCTCTACTATCTGATTGGTTATTTCTCTGAACCAGTCATTTTTCATTCTGTCTTCAGAACATTTTTCTGAACGTGCAACGTGCTGAGAATCACACCATTAATACAACAAGGGGTGGGACTGCAGGTTTGTCTCATTGCAACGTGCGATTAATCGGTAGACGCGTTTTACAACGGACCAATCAGACCGATGATGGTGCTCAGCCCCTCGCTTTGCCTGGGCATTGTGTATTCTGCTATAGCATTTTGTACCTGTGTAAATTGAGAAATGCTAATGAGATCACGTCGCATAGTGGAGTTCCACTTAGTGCTAATTTTCATACAGTGCTATTTGCAGAGGGATTTTCTTCATGCAAATATACTCCACAAATAATGAGCCATTTTAGCAGGTGAGACCTGCTCATTATGGCGGTGATTTGTTATAACACCTCCGCCCCCCCCCCCCCCCCCCCCCCCCCCCGGGGGGGGGGGGGGGGGGGGCGCGGGGGGGGGGGGGGGGGGGGGGGGGGGGGG
>JAODLD010000008.1:6512366-6534068 GCA_026781065.1 Mormyrops boulengeri | reverse complement strand
GCGCCTCCCCCTTGAGTCTTCATCGCCGATCCAGGCAGCATACTGAGGGCATTCCTGACCTGAGCATAACGCCCACTGCATATGGCCGCCCGCCAGTCAGGCACGTCGATGCAGTCCGGGTGGCGCAGGAGCCAGTTGTCCTCCTTCACCAGGAAAGCGCCCGGGTACTCGCTGACCGAGCCGTCTATGTCGTGGAAGATGGTGGTCTTGTCGCCATCCAGCTGCATCTTGTTGAACCAGGGGCCAGGTTCCCCAAAGAAAACCCGTGACGTGATCTGATTGGACGGGAGGGGAGCTTTCAGGGATTTATGTCACTTCCTGTGTGGGAGTCGGCCGGGCGGTGTAAGGACATCCCAGCCAATGTGGCAGCCAGTCGGCCGGCTTACCGGGACGCTGTCAAAGGTGATGTCGCTGACATTGTTGTTGGGGCAGCTCTGCCAGGAGTTATTGAGGCGGAAGCCCAGCGCGCTGGTGTGGCGGCCCTCCAGGGCCACGTACTTGCGAAAGGTGCAGTTCTGCACGTTGATGGGCCCGTCGTAGATCTGCATGCCGCGAATGGGGAAATCCCTGCCGGACAAGAAGAGACGCGACATCGTTCCTGTAGCTGAAGCTACACTGGTCTCACAATCCCACACATAGGGGGCGCTGTGCGGCTTGGAATGTTTGGACTGTGTAAATGTGTCGCCCTTTTAGTTGAGTGCTAAGGGAACATCTGAGGGATCCCAGTACTATAAGCTGATTAGCACCAGCAAAATACCCATCAGTACCGTGAAGGCACTCTGATTGGTCTGTCCATATCAACAAGCGTAGAATAAGTAAAACGTCTACTACCTGTTGACATGATACAAGTGCTAGTGAACCATGGGACATGGGAATGGGAGGTAAGAAAGGGGACTAAACACAAGAGGAAGAAGACGACGAAACTCAGCTGGTATCATCACAAGGAAAACAGAATACACCGAAATAGGCGTCAGGGGTCATTTGACTAGTGAAGCTACTTCTGCCCTCCCTGAAAGCTGAAATGTTTTGCAAACCACGTCGCCCTCTGGTGGCAGGTGATAGTGGCGTGTGCTGTGTCGAGAGGATCCTAACATACATGTCCGCCAGTCACTCACACTCCTCTGGGCAGGGCTCTGCCAGTCAGATCCGGGCCTCCGGGCCCCCAGTTCCGGCTGTCCAGCTCGGACGTCCCTCTGTTCTCGCTCTCCCCCACAAACAGGGAGTTCCTCACCTCCTGCCGCGAGCCGTCATCGTCGGGGAAGGTCCCACCACTGCACACAAAGAATGCACTGTCCTCAGACTGGAAGCGTGCTCCCGCTTTTCCAAAGTGCCCATTTTGCTTGGCTCTTTCTGACAGATACCCCATATAAGGAATTTTTCAATTAAGAGAGGTTTGGGGGAAGCCATCTCCGGACCAGCCCCCCATCAGTCTGCCTCCCCAGACGGCGACAGTGATTGGCTGTCTTACCTTGCAAGCGTCAGGCCAATTCCATTATCAGCAAATCTAAGGAGATAAAGACCTTTGTTAAGGGTGTACAGATTCATTCAGTCAAAAGCACTTCAAACAGCATCGTTAGATGCTTGGGACTCTGAAAGTGAGAGAAACGTCTTTTTTTCCCTCCTTGACCTGACAGGGCTTTCGATTGCACGATCAGTGGCTGGGGGGGGGCATGGCACTCACTGGCAGTCATCTAACCAGACGTCTCCTCCACGCAGCCAGGCCCCATGGTCCTGGTTCTTGTAGGCAATGAAGTGGTGGATCAGGGCAGGAACACGGGGCTTAAAGGGATCCGAGTCCTGGTGCGGCCCGTACCTGTAAGCACAGAGATGCTGGACTGAGGGGTGCAGCACTCCAGCACACGCCACACACAGGCCAGGCACATACAGGCACTGTCATGGCCGGTCAGTCTAATTAGCAATTTAATTTCAGCAACCAGGAGCTGAGGTTCAGCAGCACCCCCATGCACTGGACTTTCTGAGCCCTGGCCCAGCAGCACCCCCACCCACTGGACTTCCTGAGCCCTAGCCCAGCAGCACCCCCACCCACTGGACTTCCTGAGCTCTAACCCAGCGCTACCCCCACACACTGGACTTTCTGAGCCCTAGCCCAGTGCCACCCCGCACACTGGACTTTCTGAGCCCTAGCCCAGTGCCACCCCGCACACTGGACTTTCTGAGCCCTAGCCCAGCTTCACAGGCTGCCCCTGCTAGGCTGCAGCACATGCCAGTTTTTCAGCTGTTCTTAAACCCAAACTGACCTCAGTACAGGGAGAGGGTGCACTGGCTCAGGGAGGAGGGTAATCAGTTTAACTGAGTACTTAAGTAGTCAGGTGGAGGGAACAGCTGTAGATGGACCCCGCCCACCAGGAACCCACCTGGGGTCCCCAGGCAATGAGGTCGTCACGGTGACGGGGGCCATAAAGGAATGCTCACCTGGCCCCTACCAGCGAGAGGAAGGGCCTCTTGTCCTTAGCGTTGGCTTCTGTCGTTTTCACTCCGTTGTCCAGCATCAGTCCGGCCTGAAGCATCACATTAACATTAATTACAGTCCATATATGTCCAACGTCAATTCACAAATTGACAAAAAGTCAAATCAATTTCCATCCGGATTGTGTGCCGAGTAGCTGAGATTAATGTGTGAGTCAAACCCATTTACACCAAAGCGCTCTGCTTGTCAGACTTAATGGTAACAACACAGTTTAATTCATATAATCTCAGTGGCTGCTGTCCTCAGTAACTCCACTGTCTAAAACAGTCACCTAAAGACATATTTTATAATGCATAGTACAGTGTGAGTACGTCATCTCAAAGTGAATAACACACCACACCAATCAGCTTTCCTATACTGGACCCGCCCTCCTAGTCCCGCCCTCCTAGTCCCACCCCGCCAGACCCACCCTCACCCTGAAATTGGAGTGTGCACGGTTGTTCTGAAAGAGTCCCATGGGGGTGTGCTCTGTGCGGCCTGGCGAGTACATGCCCTCAGAGGGCCCGGTGGCAACATGGTGGAAGATGAACCAGAAGCCGGTTTCCTGTAGAGACAACCCAAGATGGAAGGCATTGGGGGGGGCCTGGTCAACCACAGGGGGAGACAAAGGGCCCCGGGCAGGAAGAGGACATCTCTGCTCACCTCGGAGCCCGCTGCCGCACAGTTGATTAGGTTGTTATTGGGGTTAGCTATCCAGAAGGTGGATGTGGCACTGCAATGAGAAACACTGCCAGTGAATGGCTCGTCCTGGATCATATATAAACATTAGTTTCCATACAGAAAAGAAACACAAACAGGACATTAAATGAAAGAAACACATACCTATGTAAGCTGTACATATATTTTATGTTCGCATGACCTTTTTTATGGTCCCATTTAATATCTAGCAATTGACAGAACGGCTCTTGGCGCATGTCACACGTTTGACACTTTTCAGTTCTCTATGCTGCCCTCTAGTGGCAGCGTTGGCCTGACACACTTTGTTGCACTCCGTCTCACTGGCACGCGCGAGTCTTTGCTGAAGTTAGACGCCTGGCTGGACAAACTCATTTCAGACCTCCCTATGTGTGGCAGGATAAGCCGCTTTGTGGTAATGAAGGGGGACTATCGGGCCAGCCCAGTAATTATCAGGTCAAGTTTGTGACGGCGACCACAGCCTTTACACGTGGCCCCCCTGCGCCAGTTGCCAGTTGCCAGGACAAAAAGAAAAAAAAAAAAAGAAAAAAATCAGGAAATCTGATTCTGTTTACCTTGACGCCGGCCCCTGGAAATCTATTATTTCCAAGAGCAGAAGAACTTAATTCTGATGATATTGTAGCACAAAGCCATGAAGCTATTTGATGCTTGGTAGGTTTGGCTGCAGAGCCTGAAACGCGTATCACAAAGAAACCACAAAGCCTAAAATATGACTCAAAACAGCTGTAGTAAACTGACGAGAAGAATCTTTTCTCTGAAAAAGATTGTTTTTAATTCCCCTGTTTCCTCTGTGGCTATTTTCCTTGAGGATCTTAGTGGACTGGGCAGGCTATTCCATAACTACCTGCTTTTTTTAAGCAGAATTGTCATCCTTTGTACAGACTGCTGCCCGCCCTCCTCCTTGGATTCAACTAAATGCCGGCACATTCATTCTGAGTTTAGGGCTGACTGAAGTTCTGCCAAACTGAACGGCATAAATCGCAGCTTGATGACTTAATTTTTTTATTGTGAACATTTCATGGTGACAGGCGACGCCGAGACTCTGCCTTCACAAAAAGTGCTTGAATATCACAAACAAAAACAGTCCTGCTTAAAATTAAGCCTTGGGAGAGAAATAAACATTTTTGTGGGAAACCTGCACTCAGCATTCAAAAATAATAGCTTGCTTCTGCCGGTAAATGATTTGTGCAGCAATCGAGAGCCATAGAAAACGTTCTCCCACATCTCTGCAAGATGACCTCAGATTCTCCGATTCTCCTACTGTGCCCCTGATGGACAGGCTGAGGACTGGAACGGCGTCATACCTAAAGCTGGCAGAACAGCACAGAGTAGCTAAGCGTTCTGTAGGGCATGCTACACATCCATCCATCCATCCATCCCTCCATCTATCCACCCACCATAACCGCAAATCCACTGTCAGGACATCATAGGTCTATAATCTATCCCAGGAAATACAGCAGAGGATCTTAGGTCCTCTCTGGATACCCAGTTTAGAAGCTGCTTCAATGTCGAACTTCTGTACCAATTTCCATGACTTTCTCCACCAATCAGATTCTCTGCATGTGTTAAAATGTCATGTCTGTATGTTTATATGTCTTAGTATTTATATGCTATTTATTACTTACTTTTCATTGCACTAGAACCAACGAGAACAATATTTCAACTCAGGGTACGATTCCAACCATCGTATATGAGAAGCTGACAGTAAAAGACAGCTTGACTTTGACTTGACTTTGGAAAGCAGAGTACTTGAAGAAATCCCATATAAATACTGTGAGAGCATGCAAAGTCGTCACACACAAAGCTGGGGACAGGAATCGAACCCATAACCCTGGAGGCTACAGCGCCACCCACTGAGCCACCTACATGATACAGCTCAAAAATAGAATCCAACTTAAAGCTCTTATTTTGAGAAGAAACAACAAATTGATCTCAGAAATGGAGAAATCTCAGTTTGCAGCGTCCTTATGAGATTAGCCCCAGTGAAATGCTGAACAGCTATCAGTGCTTGCCTGCAGTCCTGGCGCGGGTTGGCCACGTAACCCGGGTAGGCGCCATCGGTGATGTCCCGACACATGCGGCTGTCGCGGTCAGAGGGCAGCAGAGTTCCCGCCTTCACCAGCAGCCCCAGGCAGTGGTCGAAGGTGTTCCTCTCCTCAGGACCGTCCTCGGTGAAGAAGCAGTGGCCCAGGGCGTCATAGCCTACCACATCCTGCACCTGCAGGCGACACAGAGCCAGTGCAGCGCCGAGTCAGCGGGGGAGGGGCACAGACGGGGCACACGCTCGTTCTAGCGAAGAAAATCAGCCACGTGGGGGGAATTAATCCATTTAGTCAGATCACCGCGGTTGGCTTCCCACCAGCCTGGGCTACACTGGTGGCCGATCTGAGCTGGGTGGAGATAAACACCGCAACGAACAAACACAGAAGTGTTTCTTCCGTCTCGCAGGATTCTCATTGGCTTTCACTGCTGCTTGCCTCCTAGATGGATGATCTTATCAGAAGTAGCAAAGTTTGAATCCTGTCTGTGGAATTCGACTCGATGCGCTCAGTGTCAGGATCCCTGCCATGCCATGATATCTGACCCATAAAAAGTGAGCGGAGATAATAAGCAGCACTTGGATGACAGACGCCGGCCCCGGGTTCGAGGCGGTGTGCACACACACCGTTTACAGTTTGCCTGATTGAGCTTTTGACTGATACTTTAGCCCATAGTGACAAGATGGGAAGTGGCTGCCACTAGGTGTGTGAAGTGCTTCACGGGACACGGCATGGCACACTCACCAGTAGCCCGTTGGTGCCATGCACGGTGACGCAGCGGGAGAAGGTGTGGTGAATGGACAGGTCACGCACATAAGTGGGTGGGTCGTAGCCTCCACGCTGGTCCACGTCGCCGTTCATGTGGAAGTGCACAGGGTAGTGCCCCATGGACTGCTGACCCATGTGCTGGAGCTCCACCCCCTCCACGTGCACTGCCCGGAATCCATGCTCCACCTGCGAACACACGACCAGAGTGCGTCACCACACTGCCCCCTGGTGACACTCCAAGAGCACCACGCCTCTTGTTGCTGAAGACAGGCATTAATAATTTATGGGACCGCTGGGAACAACTGGATCAGAACCTGCCCCTAGAGAATCTGCAGAGTCTTTTACAACAGATACTTGGCCGCTGACAGATAGTCCTGTTTTCCAATTTGCCTGTGAGGTCTTTAACTGATCCAGCCCTAATAAATCTCTCTCTTTCAGCGCGGGCTAATGAAACGAGGACAAACAAACACACGCACAGGGATCCCGTCATGGTGTTGGTGCGGACACGCAGCCCTGTAGCCTTTCGGAAGCGTCACCACCGGCCTTTTGCCGTCCTGTCCGATTCGAGACCGTCTTAGTTCATATCGTTATTTATCTCCTATACTGATTCTTTCGCCGGTATCCACACACTGCGTGTTTCAAATCACGTAGTAATGAGGTTTGTTTTGAATCACGGCGCATTGCGACAGGACTGCAAATCCACCCAAACGCCCCCCCCCCCGATTTCAAAGCGTAATTACTGATTAAACAACGGCCTACTGGATCACACGTTTAACACCTACGTATCACTGTCGGTCCCCCTCTCCTGAAAGCCAGAGGAAGCGGGCCGGTCCTGACCCAGACCTCCACCCCCCGGCCCGGCCCGGCCCGGCCCGGCCCCCTGACCTACCTTAATGTGTCCGCCGAAGGTGTCGAAGCTGAAGAACTTGCAGGCCTCGCTGCCGTAGCACTGGGGCTCCATCTCGCCCCGGATCTGGATGTTCCTGCTGAGAAGGCCCACCTCCGCCCTCATGTCCACCCCGTCCACCGTCTCCCCCATGTGCAGGTGAGCCGCCTTCCCTGCAAGATATCACAAACATGGAGGTAAGCAATGGCTGGTGAGCTAAACCAGTAATAAAACCAGTTAGATCCTGGAAATCTCACCCGCTACAGGTATGACTTTACATGATTTCTCATACGCAGTGACAGATGTCCCTGTTTTACAGCATGTACTGCAGATCTGATTTTATACCTAATTTTTTGCTTAGTAATTAAAATCCACTAGTGCATACCCCAGATCTGGCATTATAATGTGACTTATGATATTCGGTGATTAATGTCGTGTTATGTATATATGCACATGGTACGAAAGTACGCCTTCACCTTTAAAAGCGATACGTGCGGCCATCGGTTGCTGTAACATTGAAAATGTATATAAAATACCTACTTATTTGCGGTGATATGACAAGAAATTAACCTTTACATGCCAATTCGTACTTCATTTGCGGTACAAAGGTTAAAATGCACGGCAATTTCTCGTCATACGCAGTATTGCCAGCCTTGGTCAGCTGACTGGCGTGAGGTTTTAAACTCGAGGCAAGTCTGCACACGCATTTACATGTATGTGACAGTTTTAGTGCCTTGTAAATAGTCTGTATGGTTTGCAAACTGCCCCAATGTTTATGATGCATCTAATTTTAGGCTTATAACGGAATAATACAGATTCGTCGTAAGATTTATTGCATGAGCGTGAGTTGGCAGACCTGCATTTGCGCTGTAGCAGTAACCGATTGCTGCGTGCCAGTTATGTGCATCTCTGGCTATAATTAATGTTATAACGTGTGTAGTAAAATAAAACATAAGATAATTTATCCGAGCCCAGATAAGTCAGAGGTTCCCAGCTTCGGCGTCGATCCCAAACGCCGGGGCCACGCGCGCTCCCGGATGCGCGCTCCCGGCTGATGTTGCCGGTTTCGTTCCGGTAACCGGGTCCCTGCAGCGCTGACACGGCTCGGCGGCACCGGGACGCCGGCACGCTCGGAATAAATGAGCTGCTTTGAAGATCGATGATTAAAAAACAATCCCGCCCGTCTTGGGATGGAGAGTTTTTGTCGCGGCAGGTCAACCGGTCCTATGGGCCCCCCTTTCAGCCCTAATATAAATAATCGGCGCCGGGACGAACACCCTTCGGGCGGAAACACCGCGCCGCAGAAGCGCTGCCATCCTGCCTTGATCCGTCTTACACATTCACTTCACGTTAATTACAAATAATTCAAGAAACGCAACGCTTCGGATCAAGCTTAATTTACATACTTCAATTATTCATGGTTTGGGCTGCCGTATGGCTGATGAATGGATTGATGCTTTGCCTAAAACGGAAACAGAGGCTGTTTTCTTATTTTTCCTGCGATTTTCTCCCGGTTTTCATCATTTGTCAGTAGACAGGTGCCCGACTTACCCCAGTTCTCTTTTACCCTGCTGTGTTTTACCGCTTTACCTGTGGGGACTGAAACCTCCGCTCTGACCCATTTATAGGTGGCTAGTTTGTGGTGGGGCTGGTATTTCAAGTCCTTTTTGTGGATGGGTTATATGTTTTTATCATGAACATGTACTGTGAATTGAAGGATGTTAAAACATCGAGGCACGTGTTAAAAAAAAAAAAAAAAAAAAACGGGGTTGATTAAATCTTATGTTGGCTTTGTGTAATGTAGCTTTGAACAGCAGGTGGCGCGGTTAAAGGGAATGATCCTACACCTTCACCCGCCTGCAAATCCCACAGGAGAACCTACTCTAGTACCCTTGAGGAGAAGGACTTAACCTAGATGGCTAAGACAATATTATCGGACTATAAAACAGGGGGAGGAGAATTTGTAATTTGGATAAATGTGTCCGTGTACAGCAGCAAATTTGTAATTTGGAAATCAGACCAATCAAGTCATTTTGTGGGTGTGTTTGTAATTATTACAGATTTCCAATTTTACATTTATAACAGATAAAAACCTGTGACTTTTTATCTCATGGGGACATTTTTTCAGTTCCCAAAAGGATAATCTCAATTTTATAAAAGTCTGTGAATAAATCAAAAGACTGAAAATACCAAAAGTCTCATTTTGTTGGGCTGCTTATGGTTAAGGTTAGGGCTGGGTAGGTGGTTAAGGTTAGGGCTGGGTAGGTGGTTAAGGTTATCATAGCTGTGCTTAGAGTTTTGCCCATAGAAATGAATGGATAGTCATCAAAAAGACATGTAAACAAATGTGGGGGGGGGGGGAATTCCACAAATGTAGCATGGAAAAAGCAGAACCAGGTACTCTTCACACACACTGTTTGTGTTTGAGACTGATCTATATGTTCAGTACATAAACACACTCGATATGCCATACTTATGGACCCATCCAAAATAAATCGCAGTACTAGCACTGCATGGGCCTGTCATTATTATACGCAAACAGCAGAAAGTGCAGCCTCAGTCAGGCGTGTATCAGGCTAAGGATGGTTCTGCGCGCACAGGATCATATGATAAGCTGGGCTGATATGCCTCATCACAAGGGCCCTGATTCGCCATCAATAAATGTGCACATTCATCAGGAAGCTAATTACTGTGGCGGCGATGCGAGGCGATCACTTCTGACAGGCCGTTCCTAGGGGAGACTGGCAACCTAAGTCGTCATCCTCCATTTAAATGACGTCCCCTGGAGCAGGAAACTTCTGAGGCATAATATTAAAATTCTAAATCGGGCGGTGATATTACCCTCCACAGTCCATGTGACCATCCGGCAGCATTCGTGGAGACCTCACCCCAGTCCTGCGAGAGGCCAGTCTTGCCGCGCGGTAGATGGATGGCTCTCTAACCCGCTCTACTAGGCCTCCGCATGAGATCTGGCCCACAGAAACGTAAACCGCTAGTGAGATGGTGTCCAAGGCTCATTTGGGGCATGCTGGGGAGGAAAGCTGCTCTCGATTGCTTTCCCGGCCCGTAACCCTGACGCCGAGGATTCGGCTCCCATGGCGTTTTGCGCCATCTTCACAGCTTCTACTTTCATGGTGCATCTCACCATCCCACTGCAGGTGAGGGCCGTACACTGTCAGAAAAAAGTACCAATTTGGACCTTTGCTTGTCACTGGGGCTGTAGCCTCAAGGGTCTGCCAATTGTACCCCAGCTGTAAGTAAATGTACCTTATAAGATACAGAGATGGTACATTAATGTTGTTTGTACCTTGGGGATGTTCCTCAGAGTCCATCTTTGTACCTTAAAAGGTACAATTACCTACTGCTAGGACACAATTGGCAGACCCTTGAGGGTACAGCCTCAGTGACAAGCAAAGGTACAATTTGGTATTTTTTTATTACTATTATTAGTGTTGAGCTGGGGAACGTGCGCAGGGGCGGCCATCACCGATGTCACATTACCAACATCCCACCCCCATCTCCCCCCAAAGAGTATTCCTAATCGCAAACTGGGGGAGATACTGGCGCCGCTAAGGGACCAAGAGGCATGGATTAAATTCGGGTCTGAAGAATTAAAAACACAGTCGTCCACCCCCGAAATGGTCAAGCGTAAGCCTCAGTCAAGCGTAAGCCTGCTGCGTGTGATTACCAGTGAGCGCCAACCGGCAACACTGGGAAACAGAGTATGGGTCGTCAGAGGAAACCTGTCATTTCAGACAGGGTCCTGGCCTTTAAGATGCCCTCAGCCATGGTCCTCTCCCTCTAAAATTGTAACGGTAGGAATCTGAATGTTTATCACAGGCGGTGGATCTCCAGGAAATCCTGGCAAGATCTTTGAGGAGACGCTGAGGAGTGAGATATGAGCTACATTTTGTTTATCTGCTGGAAAAACACCATCCCTGTTTCCATTCCATGGTGCTCAGATCCCTGATAACCCTAAGAAAGCGATTTTTCAGTCTTTCAGACAATCCATGGAGAAAAACATACAGCACTAATCAGAATCAAGTAGACAAGCCATGTTCTAATTATGAGTTGTTAAGGTGACACGCACCTACACCTCAGTATTACAATATTTCTTAAAATCACCCAAATCTCTCTTCCCAGCTTATTTTGCACACATGAAAAAATAAAGCCAATAGACGAAAATCATCAAGGCATGAATTATTTAAAATAGGTTCAGATATTTACTTTTCACTAGAACATCTTATTTCATTCACTGTAGGGTTTCCCACCAACTGCCAGCCAGTGAATTTTTAAAACCCTTTGTGTTTACGCAGCCCCCTACTGTTACGGTGGAGTCTAATTCTTCCCATGAGTCCTATAATTAACTCCACCCCCGCTGTGGGAAATTGTTTTCATTATATGTATTGGATGCCCCCTCCCACCTGGACCTACTATTGGGAACACATACGTAATAACCCAAATCTGCCAGCAGGGGGCGTGTGCTGTGTCCTGTAAGGCCTACACCAGCCACACAGGCAAAAGGTCAACCGATGGGCCAACGTTAAGCCACTCCAATGGGCAGAGTGTAACAATCAGCAGGCACCTGGCTAATCTGATTTACTGAGATGAAACAAATCAATACTTCTGTAGAGAAATTCCTAAGAACTCAAAGGAGGCTTTCATGCGGGTGAGGTTGTTTTCACAAGATACAGAATAATGGCAATATTGCATCAATAGCCCGTAACATCAAAAGGCAGAGATAATGGGCGGTTGACCGTTTATGCTTAGTCTCTTGTATGGCTGCACAATACATTTAGACAGCTAAATATGAGCAGCATTTGACAGTATGGGCACATTGTTTCCTTTTACTACTCAGGCTGCTCAAGCCTGCTTCTGGAGATCCACCACCCTGCAGAGCTTTGGCCAGCCATGCTACACTCATGGTCCCTTCAGAAGATCTAACTGTGCTTTAAGATCAAGGGAAACTAATCTACTTTTTGGAGAGGGGGAGATGATGCTTACAATGTTAAAATAACATAACCTAAATCCCATAATTCTAATTATCCATTATTACAAAGAAATTACCATGCACATGCAGTCCGGGGGTGTGGCAGACCAGGACATACTGTCACAGACAGGCTTACTGTCAGCTGACGTGACGGAGAGCTACCCACAGTCAGGCCAGTATCGAGTGGGACTGAGCTCAACAGAAAGTGAGAATTTAATAAATCCGCCAAGCTACCAACGTAGAATCCAGACTTCCTCGATCACACTGAGCTGAACCCCACTGGCTCCCTGTATGCCAAAGTCTTTCATAGGCACACGGAGGCTTTTAAAGTTATGCAACAGTTGCAGAAGTATCACTTTGTGTGGATGCGGTCAGGCAGAATGTACTGCCTCTCGGCAAATTCGAGAGTCCTCACCTACCCGCTGTGGTGCGGCTCACAGTTACACAAGCCGCAACCCCCCCCACCCCCCCGCACCCCGTTAGCCGAGGCTGACTACCGAATTAATCCTGCAGAGCCTCTGGGTTCGAATAACACGCGGTGACCCGTAAACCGAGTTCAGCTGCGTATCACGGACTAACCTACTTTCCGAGCCCCGTGAGGGTTCTGGAAACCGTGGAGAACCCAGAGGAACACCGGCTTCCAGAACCACACTCCAAAAAGGGAGCGATACCACAGAGCATCAATAAAAAGAAACAAATACTTGACATGGGAATTTAAAGCAAATAATTTCAATCAAAAACACAAGGGGGAAAACTTTCTTAGCGATTTGGTGAGGCATACAAACCCATTCACAAAAGACTTCCAAACATCATATTCCCTCAAGAATTGGTTCCTGTACCAGCATGGTGGGGGGGGGGGGGGGAGCAGTGAACCCCCCAGTTGGACCGAAACATATGGGAGTGACCTTGAAAAATACACCATCGCTTTCCCTCAAGCGGTCAGGAGAATCCCTCTGGCTTGAGACAGTAACCTTCATGTAATCAAGCCCTTTTTCCAAATTTATCTTGGGAAGCCCTGGGAGGCGCAGAGGCTGTGTCATCACCCAGCTGGAAGCCCTTGGTGAATCCCCACAGCTCCAGCACTCCAGGTTACCCAGTAAAAAAACAAAAGCGAATGAAATACAATATTTGTATGAACTTCAGGCTATCAGTTCTCAGTTCCATCTTGATGCTTAGCATCAAGATTGATTTATTCATCACATTCATGTTCTTCTTCAGTTACTCTGAATATCCAGACAGACAGGGTGACACGCCCCTTATGAGAAAATTAAGGTTCTGAAAAAATCACCTGTAACAATGAATGCTGATGAGTCCAAAGATGGAAAACGAGTCTCAGACTTCGAAAGACACTGTATGTAGGCATAATAAGCTCACCGAAATATAATATCAAGATATTTAATGGTGACAGTGTTGTGCTCATTGTATACTGGAGTACAGCCTCTGAAACGCTAAGAAACTACCCTTCACCAATTAATAGCATTTGCTGACCTTGGACCTTGACCTGGTTGGGCGCACAGGCAGGACAGAGGAGGACTGGAAACTCCTCGGCCTGATGCATGGAGTAGTCTGTGCTGGATACCACCACTGTGTCCCCGGCTCTCCAGCTGCTGCCGTCGTCCACCAGCTCCAGGATGCTTGTGTTGGAGTATGTGTTGATGGTGATGGTAGCCTGTGGCCTCACTGCAAGCACACGCGCACACACACACAGGACAGCGCCGGTGAGTGGGTGGGGGTGTCCGTGACCCCGTCCTGTTCCCGCTGTATCTCGCTCTGACGACAGTGCTCTTGTTTACACTTACTAACTCGGACGTAAAACCATAAAATTGCCACATCTAATCAAGAAAACAGGGAACACGTCAACGGTAAAAATAAACAAAAATACGCAGTAATAACTGGTGCTTTCAAATAAACTGCTGTCGTCTGACGATAATGCCTGTATCAATTATGAGGTATGTAATGAGAATCCGGAACTTTCTGAGAAGGGCAAGCAATGGGGCAACCTAGCCTATCTAGGCCTCATGAGAAATGAGGTCACCTTGCTTGTAGTGAGGGACTGCAGTACATTAAAAATACAGTCGTAGCAGTGAAGGTCACAGTCAGCATCACGAAAAACAAAAGCAGAGAAATAAACATGCGTGCGGTTAATGTGAACCTCGAAACTCCTGACAGATCTGATTAACGGCACCGCAAATCTCAGCTTGGAGGGAAAAAAACAAGCCTGTCCTTGGCTTCCGCAACAGTGTGTTACCTGATCTTATCGCTTCCCTGAAACCCAATAAAAACTTATCTGTGTCAAAAGCTACAAATATACATTTCAGCTGTGTACAGAATTTCCCTCTTCCTGGTGCCACCTAGCTGAACTATGAGAGGTCACCTTGTAGGTAAGGGGAAATCAATGGGGTAGGTACCATCACAGGTGGAAGGTTCAGGTCCAGAAAGTACAAATCCAGACCAAGAATTTATTTCAACCAACCAGTTGAGTATAAAGAGTCACATTCACATAATACTCAATTGGTTAGTTAAAACAAAACCTTGGTCTGGATTTGTATTTTCTGGATCTGAACTTTCCACCTCTGCCTGCCTCTGCCCCATCAATCATGTTGGCTGTTATCTTGACTGCAGTTGAATGGGTAAAAGTACCATTCTACCAGAGGGGGGTTGATAAGTGATACAGGCTGGGTGCTCACTTGGCATACGTACCGAGTTTCCCACAGAGAAAGCGTACTCTGTAGTCCTGACACATCCCATCTGGCTGATCTTTATTGAGACACACAAATCCATAGCTCCTGTCAATCTTGTAGAAGATTTCTCCAGTCAGGTTGGAAGGCACCCCATCCCGGGTCTCCACCTTTAGTGAAAGAATTCAAAGCATCACATCGGTAGGCTTCCTCAGAGCAGTGCAGGGTCCATCCTGTCCTGTTACCCACTGCAGTCAGCCTGCCTGATATTCACAGCGGACCACGGCATCACGCACACGTGTGTGGGCAGAGCGGTCCACGTGCTTTTACTTTTGTTTAGCTCTCAAAACAGCATGCATCAATTCTCCACATAAGAGTGTATGAGAGAGAATTCCTAAAGGACTCACGTTGGTGTCTGAAGGACCATGCACATGATGGAAGGTCAATTGAATTTTATATTCAAGGACGTTTTGACCCAGACCTCGATATTCATCTAATGTAATGTGATTGAACAAAATGTCCTGAGGCGGTACACATCCTTGCAGAATAATCTCAGCACTGCTGAGCAGCATAGTGGGCTTTTCAGAAAGACTGGGACGTGGTGCTGGCTTCATCGGTCGACACCCACCTCAACGTCCAGGGGACTGTTGCAGGTCCGATCGGGAAAAGCCTTGTGGATGTCAGCCAGTTTCTCCCAGTCCCCAGTCCCCCTCTCGTCGTCCCGGTTGAACCAATCGGTCCACTCGGCCTCTATAGGAGACGCATGGCACCAGTTCCATTTTGCCCTCCAAATACAAGATGCTACCGAGTTCTACACTCAAAGTGTTACTTCCTCTCAATTTGACCCCTCTTAGTCTAATTGCAAACAATGATTGAAGGGCTTTCTCCCAAACTCTCGCTCGTGACGGCAATCACAGAGCACAGCGAAATTACGCCGCCTGCCTGGGTTTCATCGAACGCAAACACAGTTGCACAGCACTCAAGATATACTCCCCCAGCATCATAAATGACCGTGATAACCTTCAGGAGCGAGGAAAACACAGAAAACCTAGACCATGGTTATGGGTGGAAATGAAAAGCCTATTTTTCATGAGTAAAACCATAAGAGGACAATTGTTCCTTAGACAGTTATTATATTACTCTTGAAAGCCTACTGTCAGTGGCACTGTGAAAAGGTATGGAATAATAACAGGAAGGGCCCACATCTCTGTGGGTCCCTGGAGCTCTGTGCTTTCCAAACCAGTAGCTGGAGGTACCTTGCATCCACTGACTGGTGGCAGTGATGGTGAAGTGGTCACCGTACACCGTCTGGAAGACACGTGAACTTTGAGCTTGGGAAGAAGCCTTGGTACCTGTTAATTTCAGCACACCAGTCAGAGAGAGCATTTATGTTCTAACGTCATTATTGTCTATAGATGATTTTATCTCTTCATAACGACGCTTAAGCACCCTGCTCCTTGTTCAACAGTAGTCAACCTCCAAAACCTTGCTAAGATTTGCACCATCCACAGTAGGTAAAAACCATCCAGTAACCTGAAACGAAGTTTGGACACCTTGGGTACTGTGTCTCCTGGAGAATCCTTGGGTACCACTGGTTTGACTTTGTGAACAAGCGGCTGCTCAGGGAGTCCCAAATGAGGCACATTACCTGCATTGTGAGGGAGCCTCTGTTGCGGCACTACAGCCCTGCGGCGCGTTTCCCTGAGTGTGATCCGGATCGAAGGATCCTCATTGGGGACCTGAGTGGCTGGACCAGGCTAAGGGGACGCTCATGTAACACCTAGCGGCAGCAGAGAGACTACCATTTCTGGAGGGTGGGACTGGACCACATGTAGGCTTGGGGGGATCACCAACTGGGATCCCGAGGTGTTTCGTCATGTGGTGGCTATGGCGACACACTGTACCAGTGCATGCTCCCCAACCTGACCTGACCTAGTAAAAACTCAACTTTCCAATCACACTGCTGTCCACTCTCCTAAAAGCCCTCCCTTCACCTCACATGGATTGATTTAGGAACCTTCTGGTCACACGTATGGCTCCTTTAACCAGCATGCCATACTTTGCGTACTTCACCTTGGTAGATGGCGTGATCTTCCGTGGAGGATGATGAGTCTCCTTTGACTGTGATGAAGGTCCAGGGGTGTCTGTTGAGGGAGAAAAGGAGGGGGAAATTCTCCTACAGAAACAGTACCACTTGTTTGCCATCAAACTCTTGTCTACCATCTACCATTGCCTGTTTCTTAGAGGATTAACTGCATGAGATAGTTTGCTTTCCTAAATATATGGAAATGTAAGTCTAGAATACAAATGTTCCTAAAGTTCAAGCCACAATTACCAATTGTCTGCCAGATCTGCTTACATTTCACCTGATTCTGATTACATTAAATCACACTAAAAACACCAGTGATTGTTTGTTCACATGCAGCCTAACCACACAAGCAAATTATGTGCATCAACTTGTGGATTTTACACCCATAATGCAGTGAGGGACCTGTTACCCAGCCATGAAATGGAATTCTAGGCACGAGTGCTATTTATGATTTCAAAACCTTGCAAGTTACAATGTTGCTGGCAGACCATAAGCCATATCCTTCCCTCTGTCTGAATTATTTGGCACCAGTGTTGGAACAGAAGGCAGCACTGCGCTTGATGACCCCTTCCACGACATTTCTTTGGGGTGTGAAATATTCATGCAGAAATGTCTAAACACGACTTCCTAAAAACTTTTGCTGCAAAACACTGGGCCACCTGATCAACTGCACCACTGCATTCACTGCCTCAGCTTCCCCCGTGTCCCTTAATAAGCCTGCTTCTTCAGCGGAGTAGTTTTATTAATCTCCTACCACACCCTGGATTAAGCCAAACAAACAGCTCCGGATGCTAGTGCCCTCAAAAACTGTGGCGGAGCAGGAATTCCGAAAGTAATTATGCCGCATTCCATTCCCAGTGCATGATTGCCTGGCCCTTGTTAGGTGTTCAACATAAGTGTGAATATATGTTAATCCGCCTGGGAAGATCTTGCAGGCATTTCCCTTGCAGTAGCTGCAAGCTGTTCTGGTCAACATTACTGTCTTATTCCATCTTCTCATACCCTTAATTCCAGAATTTGTTTGGTGCAAGTCACTGTAGGCTGTCTGCACACACACTGAAACAAAAACCTCGCAGAGTCCGCTAGACGTGGGCAGCCCATAAAAGGACACCCGCAGCACGCGGACAGTAGGAGGCGACCCACTCAAGCCCGAGGCAGTGTCCCGTGGGAGCCATATCGTGATAGCTTTGTCTCGAACTGACCTCGATTGCCACTCTTGGCAGATACTGAGACTCTGCTAAGCAGACAGAGGAGGAACCGTACCGAAAGCCCAGTCGGTGGAAGAGCTGGCTTCCCAACTTCGTCATGGCCTTCTTCGCCAAATCCTCGAGGTTATTGGATCCCTCGTCATTCACCACCACAGCTATAATCATGCCGTCGCCCACCGCCTCCACATACTGGGCCAGACGCCGGCTCTCGTCTTTGCTCCTATACGTGTCAAACCTGGAAAAAAACAAGCAGGTGAACTTATCAAATGAAGGTACTGGAAAATTACACAGCCACAAAACTGACAAATCTGTGGGCAGGACTCAAACAAAACATTTCTATAAATACTTTGAAAGTTTTCTGCCTGGACCATTAAATTCTGAATTAAACCTTTCCAATGTTTCCTTCAGAAAATGTACATTATTCCTCAGAGAAACCATCAGACCAGGATGCATTTATCACTGCTCCACTGTCATCCTGATTTTAGCTCACTGTGGTCCGATGTCTTCCTCCACTTGTACTGTCATAAGATCAAAGAGGTTCAGCACTGACCTAACAGAACGATGGTCCCTGGGGCATGTCTACTCTTTGTCCAGTGAAGAATCATCTTCCCATTTCACAAACCTGTCAAAGTGGAGTACGTCCCCCGTCGTGGGATCGATGACGTGGACGATGATGCCCCTGTTACCCCAGCCTCTCTCAAAATAATAGTTGGTCTCATTCGTCTCTCCTGGATGCAGCGTTCGGTTCAGGAATGTCCAAGCCAGCTTCTTCTCCCCATGGATCTCGAGAGTTCCTCCTGTACCCACCCCGATGTACTTCCGGCCAAAGTAGCTGTGAGCTGCGTCGGTGTCATCAGATCTGTCGAATCCAGAAAGAACAAATTCAGAGAGAAACGCAAGACACCCACAATCAGAATTAAGCCACTAATCCAGACATTGATTATTCCCAGCTATCTACATACCTTCCATACAGGACGAGAGTGAGGTTGCCTTTGTATGGGCAAACTGGGCTCCCAATGTGAAGCTCCCCCTTGTTCCCAATTAGTATGTGTTTCGTCCGTAGAACTATGGGTTGGTTGGTATCAGCGATCACAAGCTTTCCTACAATAAAACAGCTATTATGGAGACACTGGGACTTGTGCTCTTTGTGTTTGGGCCCATAAATTTCATATTGGCAACACAATAAGATAAAAACTATTTGCCCTTGGGGAGAAATTTTTGTTAGTCATAAATATCAGCAAAACCCCTCCCAAATCGACATAAATGGTAAATGGACTGCATTTATATAGCGCTTTTCTACTCCTACGAGTACTCAAAGCACTTTACAATTCATGCCTCACATTCACCCATTCATACAGACATTCATACACTGGTGTCGAAGGCTGCCATGCAAGGCGCCAACCTGCACACCGGGAGCAATTTGAGGTTCAGTGTCTTGCTCAAGGACACTTTGATGGGGTCAGAAGGAACCAGGGCTCAAACCTACAACCCTCCGGTTGCTGAACGATAGCGCCACCATCTTTCCCTATACATATACATTAACAAATAAAAACATTCAATATGACAAACATGGTAGCTGCTTAATTTAGTGGCAATAGAACAATGCAAGGATGCGTCACAGAGAGTTAGTGTCCATGGGCTCATTGGGATAGGGACATGGAGTCAATATGGGTGGCGGCAGGCAGAAAGGAGTGTATGAAGTGCTGGGTCGTACATCTTGGGGAGCTGAGCCCAGTGCAGAAGTAGCCCCTCAACTGAGCCACATCTCTACTAGGAGGGTGCGTCAAGTTGCTCAGAAGGGACTATAGTCTGGCACCCTGCACCACGGCTTCAAATGAGTCCAGGCTCAGTCCCGTAACACAGCCAGCCCTCCTTGAAGATCTGTTCCACTCACCAGCCTTCCTTTACCTTGATAACCCCCCCCCAGCAAACAGCAGTGATATAAGGCGTTCCTTTTTGGCACCAGCAAGGCATAGACCCATGCACCTTGTTCATAATCTCTACAGGTAGGTAGGGCTTGCAGTTGTTCCACCCTCTCTCTCTTTCCCCCTCTCTCTCTCTCTCTCTCTCTCTCTCTCTCTCACACACACACACACACACACACACACACACACACACACACACACACACACACACACATACCCTTTTTTGCCTCAACACCCAACCTCCAATTCCAGTGTTACACCCCTCATTGTGGGGTTGGTGCCCGTACCTCCATCAGCAATCTCTATGGAATGCACCGTGGCCGAGGACGTGAGGAGCACTCTCTGGCCAGGACCGATGGTGACGCGGTGGGTCTCCCTGTGCCCAGGGGTCCAGGGATGAAGGCCAGGCTCTCTGTCCGGACAGGCTGCAGCAGCAAATGCGTTGGGGGCCTTCGCTTGAATTGAAATGAAGAAAGATGTTAATGATGCAGACTTGCTCTGAAATTAGAGGAGGATTGACATTAGCAGCACTTGTACTGATTGCAGAAAGATACACCCAGACACAAGTGCGCGCACACAGACACACACACACATACACATACCCACACACGCAGCCTTTGGTGAGTTTAGAATGAACCGTCGCTGCTTAACTAATTTATTTCCTTTATTAAAAAAAAAAACAAAACATGAAGGCTCCACAAACTCTGACAGGTAAGTCAAGGATAGAAAGGATTTTGTTTAAATCATACATATATAAACGGACTATTAATAAAAGTCTTCCAGCCGGCCTGGGAACGTCAGAAGGGATTGTGATGTCAACTTGACATGGATTCTTAATCCTCATCGATCTACCATGAAATATCTTTCTGTGCTGTGAACTTAATGAATGTTAAAAATAGAAGAGAAACAAAAATAACAACAGCTTGACAGGAATAACGGCACCATGTCGGTTTTCTCGATAACACATGCTGCCCCAGAGCTGGGCCAAAAAAGGTGCACCTCTAATACTGCGAAAGCAGCTCTCCAATCCGGGCATGTAATCCTATTAAATCAGGGACGTAAGATTACCAGGCATTAGCATAAACATCAGCAGCTAATGATTTTATTTTATTTTTTAACTTTATCTGGGGGGGGCATATATATTTCATCTTATACAGTAGGTTTGATTATGGCTGTCGTGTAACTTGTTCGTGCCTCTGGAAACAATTATATGGAGGAAATAAATAAAGTCCTACGAGCCCTGTTCCCGGATGCCCTTTAAAAAAACTGGAATAAAAAGTGAACCAAACCAGAATACTCCGCATTTAAATGCATCTATAAATAACTGAATTGCCTGCTGTTGGGACCCGTGCGCTCGCGTTGCAATGGAACCATTGTGAGGGCAGGTTCTGCGGGAGCGGATGCAGTCAGGACGGAGCGCCCCCACGCCGGGAGCCAACCCATTCTCCTGCTACAGGGCTTATCCATGCTGGAAGGCTCGGGCAAAGCATAAATAAGCCATGAGGATTAATGGCAGCCAGAGGATGCCCCCCCTTCCCCTCCGTCCCAGCAATCCAAGCCGTGTTTCACAGTGATAAATTAACACATTCCCTCCTACTCAGTTAAATCTACGCAGGCTTATCACAGCAGTGGCCTGGGCAGGACCAATAAGCACGTCACGCCAACCTGCACCTCGCGCTAATCCAGCCGGTTTATGACGAAAACATGTGCGTGAGTATACTGCTCGCGGTTACTACGCCACACATGGACAGTAGAGTTACCATACAGAACAAGTCATTACAGTACTAGTCAAAAGTTTGGACACACTTACCCACAGAAAAGTTTATTTGTACTAACCTCTACTTTTTAGGAACATTCTAAAGACATCATAACTATAAAATAACATATATGGATTATGCACTGACCAGAAAAGTGTGAGCTGCTGGTTCAAATCCC
>JAODLD010000008.1:6470099-6512221 GCA_026781065.1 Mormyrops boulengeri | reverse complement strand
GTCCCACGTATATGCTGAGCTCTCACTGGCCGCTTCTCCTTCACTCTCTGGTCAAACTCCTCCAAAACCATTTCTGCTGTGTTTAGGTCAGGTGACCAGGTCACGTGATGCGACACTGTCACTCTCCTTTGTAGGCGGCTTGGCAATTCTAAACTTTTCACTGGTACTGTAAAAGAATTCTTGAAATATAAAGCATTTCAAATGCAATTTACTTAGACCTTTTCTCTGCAGAACGTAAATAATGTATGCATTAAACAGCTGTGAAAGGAATGTCCATATGTGGATCACAGGGCCAGGAATAATCAGAATCCGCCCATCTATTTTCTGTAACCACTTATTCAGGAATCATCATAATTTCGCCACAAATTTTGGCGCACGCCTCCTGGTACAGATCTGCCCTTTTCAGTGAGAGAAGAACAATCTTCCAGCGGTGTAAATGCTGATGTGGATCGACAGCCTACACTGTCAGATGAAGGGTACAGCCCTGGTACAAACAACATTCACGTACCCCCCAACGGTACTAAAATGTTCCTCACAGTCCATTTCTGTACCTTAGACAATAAGATACATTTACCTTCAGCTAGGGTACAGGATGCAGCCCCAGTGACGAGTCATTGTACCCTCAAAGGTTTTGACAATGTATAGAAAGGTGTGCCTGAACCATGAAACTCCAGGTCAATGGGAAAGAACCACTTGTTGGTGAGATGCCGCATGCAAACGCAGCACACACGGAATACACCCACGCCCCATCATTACCGCTAGGACCCAAAGCCGCACCAGGGATTCTTGCCTGCAGCTGAATCAGCAGCTCACGCAAATGCAGAAAGCAGTACGTTACTCAGAATAATTGTCTCTGAAGTATCATGGGGCCTCCTGTGACTCACCCGCTCGGATGCTGGGAAACAAGAGCAGAACAATGAAGATCCTCATTTTCAGGTGGCTTCAGCTGGCTCGCCTTTTGAGTTGCAAGGCACCTGGAAAGAAAGGATTGTTTAGGTTATACGAGGGCAACGGGCGGCAGCCTAACACAGCCGATCGTGAGCGGATTCAAGAACAAACATCTCATAATGACTTCTGGCTCCGCGTCCCTTTGGGAAGGCGAGATAAACATTCATGCGAGGACCGTGCCACCTCGAGTGGTTAAGATCTCCAAAGTTTCTCGGTTAGTTTTATCTTCAAAGTGGTCTTTTGTAAGAGCATTTCCACCCTGACCTCCAATGATGAAAGAACTCCGGATAGGAAAACAGAAGTCATCTCGCTCTGACAGAGTCCTTCGGCGCTAACGAGAGCTGGGCCGGACGAGCACATCGGTGACGGAGTTGGCGGTCAGTCTGACCTGCGTTCCCTTCTGGTCGTTTTCAGGACTGGGAAGATGGTGGTGCAGATGAGAGCGAAGGGAAGGAGGGTTTCGGACAACGATAGTGACATACACGTGTGTGTATGCGATTGTGTGCACGTGTGCATGTGTGTGTGTGTGCTGTGCGTGCACTCATTCCCTTGACAACGCTGGTCCAATTAATGGAAAATATTTGCTATTTATACTGAAGCCTTCCTCCAGAATCAATGAGGTACAAAGTTACTGCATGCCATCATTTCACTAACAGTTTCGAATTGATCGCTCAGAGTGAGTAATTAAGGACAGGCCTCCTGTGGATGCAGGCCGGCCGCCTGTGGCCAGGTTTAACCGGTTTAGTGTCTGTGTCGTCAGCCTCCCTCTGCTGATTACCCAGAAGCCCTGGAGTCAGGAACACACATCATTACGGTGCCCGGGTCAGCTGTGAGTCAGTACTGAGCGGCCATAGCTAACCAGCTCACAGCTTGCGCTGACACGCTACTGAGGGGCTCTCAGACTCCATGCTGGGGGCAGCAGCCTCCAGGCCTGGGGGCGGGCAGCCCTGAGGGCTTCAGCACTAACCTGTCAATTATCACCCAATAGTTACGTCAAAGGATTCGACTTGTGCATCCAGGCGAAGGAGACAGAGAGCAGCACCCCCTGTCTGCAGACACAGGCAATGCGGCATGCCTATCCTTGTTACCAGCCCAGTGTCAGGTAAAGCCACTGACCCATGGCACGGGTAGCGTGGATCTAATCAAGCACCTGCCAGCCCTGTCAAAAACATGTGATTCTCCCCCATTAAAAGCAGAGTATATACCGCGACTTCATTATACTGCTATTACCATGGCAACTTCACTGGGAGCGATCCCATGGAGAGCCGCACGCTACGGAAGTGCTGGGAAGGCACCTGCAGGCAGACCAGCCTGGAGGGGGGTGCGGGTGTTAGTGGGTGGGTGTTTGTGTTAATAACACAGACAGGGGCGTGTCTGGGGCTCTGGGTGCCTGCGGCTGCCTAAAAGCCGGTGCTCTGGATCTCAGCCAGGACCTCCGTGACCCAGGAGGACGCAGCTACCTCGGGCGAGGGAAGAGATGTGTGCACACAGCTGCGGCCAGCACCGCATCACGTACCTCAGCGGGCCGCTGCCTCGGCCCCCTGCAACCTGTGAATTCATGGTATCCAAAAGTGACTAAACGTGGTCAGGTGAGCGGCGAGTTATGATTCCCATCATGATGGCATTTAAAAGTGACATGATCCGTAATTCCCTTTTCTTTAATGAGATGAAGGAAAACCCCAAGAACGTTAAATTTACTTCCTTGAAGTTACATACCAAAAAGTAGCACATCCCAGATGACAGACTCAGAAATATACATAGTATAACAAAAGGAATAAATGAGGCCTGAAATGCGCCGTTGAAAAGCAGAACCTAGCCTTGTTTTATCAGCACATCAAAGCTGCCGCTCAGTGTCAGCCTCGTTGACGTCAGCTTCTGCATCATTAATGAGCGTGATTTGTATTGCGCCCGTTAGCAATTTAAATCACTTTAATCTGAGACTGGACCACTGGGCTGTCCACATGACCACCCCCCCTTCACATGAGGGCCTTCTCTCTACATAGCTAGGAGGGTCCCCCCCATCGGGCAGGAGGAGGAGGGCAGGTTGCCGTGGAAGCGAGTCCATGTGATAGCCGCTTTCACAAAGCATTACATCACTTTTCCGGAGATGGATGGAATGGTCTCCGAAGGTTCCGGGGACGATAAAAGCAGCTCGGGTATCTGGGAGGTTCCCCCAGTATCTGTCTGAGAACTCCGGAGAACGCTGGGCCCGAATCCTGCTGGAATGCACGTGCGATTGTAGGGAGATAGGCTGCAAGCGTTTCGGCTGATAACGCACCCCATGCTTATCGGCGCAGGATGCCACGTTGCACGGAAACAGAGAGCAGATATGTGCAGAAAGGCTCACCGTGTTACACCCAGACGGACATCACAGACAGGAGGCCCGTTCCCATTTGAAAGACACTGAATCCGGTGTTTTCAGATTTCTGAAAGCGTTTCAACTGGCACCTCACAAACGGTCTTCGAGCCGTCGTGTGATTTATTTGGAAAATCGACGTTAAAGTGGGGAGAACCTGAATGGCCTCTGCGGTGCAGCGAAAACGGAAATGTTGATAATGTCCTGGAAGCGGCTGGGACATATATAAAAATATTTACGTATTCTTATCCGTCCCTGTTATACGCTCGCAGTGCATAGAATTGGCTCACAGACAGTAACTTCTCAAGAGGTTCTCCGCTGCCAAAATTACACAACCAGCACTGTGTTCCAAATATAACTAAGTATATAAATAAACCAAAAATCATCCTTAAGATTCATTCAGCCATTAGTCACAAATTCGACAGAATGTCGCAGAATGAAAGTCAGAGACGTTTCAGTATCCCAAGGACACCACACTATGGAATGCAAACTGCAATAACTGAAACCATTTTTATGCGTGACTGCATGACAGCTGTGTTCCAGAATTTTCTGCTTCTTGCTTATTCACTGAAGCAGTGCCTTCAACATCCAGTAATTCACTCCAGAATATATATATATATATATATACACACACACACACGTATATATAAATTAGAGCAGTCTTAAGCGATATCATCACTGCGAGATTACGATTGCTTCTTCTATTGCTAAGCATTACTAATTCAGTTGACCAGTTAGATTATACTTTGAAACATAAGCTAACCCGTGACTGACTTGGTCTCCAGACTTCATTACTGCATGACCTCCAGAGGCTCCCGGCTCCCCTGTAACGCGATGCGGACATCTTCCTGTTACTGGCCGGCATCCACGCTCTGCCGTGACGTTCGCACCAACGGCTCCTGTACAGGGCTGCCCTAGAACTCATCAGCGTCCGGGAACTGACCACACATCAGCTTGCAGCCTGACGAACAGCCTCCCAAAACAAGGGTTTTAATGGCTGAAAATATCATCCGGTTAATGGACCCCCACTCTGTGCTTAACCGGGCAGCCTCCAGGCCTTTGACATCCTAGCAGGGAAACCCTGTGACCTCATACCAGCAGACTTAGGGTTCCTGGTTCTGCCCCCAGTTCTGCATGTGGAGTTTGCAGATTCTCCCTGCCTCTGCACATATTTTCTCCAGTTGCCTTTGTTTTCTCCCACATTTCAAAAAGATGCCGTTATGTCAACTAGTGCCCATAAGTCATTCACTGTGTGCGAATGTGTGGTCCGTGATGGACCGACATCTCATTCAGACACCTCCCGCCTCATGCCCTGTGCATTCTGGGACAGGCTCCAGGTCCACCCTGACACTGTATTGGATAAGCAGTTTGGAAAATTGATGGGAAAACAGGATTGCTTGCAAAGTGCTAAAATCCCCACTCCCTCCTACATACAAGAGCGGAGGAGAACCATCCACATTCCGGTCTCCTATCCTGGTCAGGATGACATGGAGCCCGGAGCCTGTTCCACACAGCATACAGGGCTGGATCACTTCTTGGGTAGGATGCCAGTTCATAGCAGGACACACACAGCAGGGAATACAGAGAAGCCAATTAGCCTAACTGCATGTCTTTGGACCACAGCAGGAAACCCAGATGCCGCATGGAGACCATGCAAACTCCACACTCACAGACCAGAGATGAGAATGGAAGCCTAGCCCTGGAGGTGTGAGGCAACAGCCCTACCCACCGACCACAGTACGGAGAAACATCTCCATTTAATTATGTGTCATTTCACGTTGCAATTAGGGGTTTAGTAGGATCTCTGGAAAGATTATGTATTAACTACCAAGTGCAAGTGAGACACTTGCATTAATCAAACAGTTCTGCTTCTCCAGAACTTCAAGACAGGCTCGAGGGAGGTTAAAAATAAATTTCCCAAAATTAGTAATAAATAAATAAAATGCAGAAATATCCAAAGCCATGTGTTAAGATACAAAGAGCTGTACTGCAGATAAGTGCCAAATGCACACAGTACGTACCACAGAACTTCAAAGCATTTTTAAGTTTGACAAGGATTTAATCCCACTTTACAATAGACACAGACTTTAACGCATTACCAGCAGCTAAACTTCGACAAACAGACCACTTTAAATCTCATGTACAGTCTGTCAGGTGGCATCTGCTTCTCGACAGATTGTTCGGTGGGTGTGGGTATGGGGGGGTGGGGGCACACCGGAGGACCAATGCCCTGCAGCTTCTGTGATATAAGGACGTACCTCCCGTGGTGGGAACTCCTTGGTCATCTGATTCCCGAGATCTGGCCCCCGGGTTCACGCACAGATACACAGGAAGGCTGCAGGAACACCAAGCGGCCCGGGAGTCATGATTCGGTTCTGCTGGCACCGGCTCTGGTTGGCGTTACTAAGCAAGGCAGCTGCCAAAGCAGCCAGACTTTGAGGGTCATGCGTTTATGGTCCTGTAAAGGCAGCAGCAGTGATCTGGAGGAAAACATTGGAGAGGAGGCTGGTCCGAGTTAAAAGTCTGGATGTCTGCCTCAGTTTTAGACCAAGGCACGCGAAGAGGGGCCCTTTATGAATTGCAATTCAGTGTGTCAATAAGCTTGTCACAAATTCTTTGCAAATGACACTCTTCTGCTGCCACTGAGAACCAATTAAAATGGTCAGTTCCGTCATAAACCAGAATTGCTTCCACCTCGTACTTCTCGGTGAGAGGTTTCTTGGTCTCATTTAAGGAATTTATGAATAGCAAGAGTCACATCTAGCCAATAACTTTCAAAACTGCAGTCCTACAAAAAATGTAAGGTCCTGTAAGCACCAAGCTGGTCACTAACCTCGATAAACTCGACCTCAATGAAATCCAAAGATGATGAAACCTGCTGGCACACATCTCGAGGAATTTTGGTTTGGCCAATGATTTGAGGACAGATTATTGCATTATTGACTTGTTTGAGTAATGCGGACATCTGCAGACAGAAATCCAAACCAAAGGACAGTATGGAATAAGTGACAGAGATTATGGGACGAAATGAGAGACAGAGGTGTTCAAATAGGAATATGATTTCCAGGTGGATAATGGGATATTGCAGAAAATGCCACTGAGGTCTGATAATTCAAATAGAACCTTATTTTATTCCACTGATTTAACATAGAAACAGATCAAAAAAAGTCTTAGGTTCATCCAATCAGATGCTTAGCTTTAAAACATAAATTACTCAGGAAGGCAGCCCATTAGACAATGGGCAGATAGCAAAGATGAAAAGATGTGGTCATTCCTCCTAGCACCCATCCATACTGACCCTGGCAGTCTCAGGCAGATTTCATAATTGGGGCTTCAAAGAGCCCTGTTGGCCAATTGGACCAGGATACGTAGGGTCACATGGTACATGTTCTTAACCAAACATCGGTCCTGAGTATGAGATCCTCTGCACCACAGGGATTGTAGGCAAACCTCCATATTGAAGCATTAACATATGGGAGCCACTTAACCAGGAGCCATTCAATCAGTTAGCATGCTATTAAAACTTCAACAAAAACCTTCACAAACTACAGCTCAATGAGGACGTCTGCCTACAGTATATACTGTAGCTCCCTTCTATGTTTGGACAAAGTGTCAGTTAAGGAGTAAAACTATCCTAAAAAAACAAGACTTCAAGAAAACGTGGAGTGCAAAGAGTCTCATTCAGCCAGCAATGAAAGGTGGGCCCCCAGGGTAGAATAAGCATAACACTCCCCCCCCCCAGGGCTCACTAAGCACTGATGTACGCCCTCAGTGTTATTCCGCAAAACAGCTCTTTTAGGGGAGGCCAGGGGCATTCTGGGAAGACAGCTGTGTCAATTAAGTTACACACTCCATCCTTGCACGCCCCCTGTCAGCCCTGTTTAAGTTTAAGAATGATAAGAATGCGCTGCAGGGGGGGGGCAAACAGACATCAGTTAGGAAACCCGCCAGTGGAAATTACAGGTCACTTCATTATCACCATAATTCTGTCGACAATCAGAAATGGATACAACATTCCGGAGCTTGATGTTACACAACCAGCGAAATGCTATCTGTCGTGTTGTGTGGTGACAGGAGTATCTAATAAACCCTGTGTGAAACATCTGTGGATTTATTTTGCAGATTCATTTGAAATGTTTTTCTACAAATGGATCCTTCTCTGATTCGCCCAGGGTCATGTGGGGTGAGGCCAACATGGCAGCATCATTAGTGGGATTGCATGTCAATCATCCCTAGGCTTTTCCTATTCGCGTTCACCCCACACAGGAGGAGGTACACAGCAAGGAATAATTGCTCAATTACAGGTGACAACCAGGCAAGCATAAATGAAGCTACATTCTGAAAACTTCTCCATACGGCCCTGAAAATTTTATTCCAGTTCATCTAATTCCCAGTGCGTCCAGCCTGTCCAAGCGGACTCTCATTTGCAATTCTAATGCCTGTTATTAAACGGTTGGTTAGATTTTTGGTCTTGTCATCTGTTAGGACTGAAGTGCTAAGGACTTCCGTTAATATGCTTCCAATTTTCAGAAACTTGACTAAATTAAACCAAGACGTGCTAACAAAAATGGTAAATGTGGAACAGGACTGACATTTTGCATGAATGAAACAGCAGAATTGCATAACTGATTATTTCTGTACGTTAAAAAGCACTAATCACTATTTTGCCTTTCATCATCGTCATCATGTTAAATTAATGGGGTTCAGATTGTGGACACTGGAGAGCTGTGCTGCAGTTCAAACAATGACGGGAATGTCCCCTGGATGCCGAAAGCGTGATTGTAGCTTAAAGCTTTGCAGCAACCTTTATGTACGTACTGAAACAAACCTCCATCTTTTGAGGCAGATGCTGCCTCTGGAGGCTCGACCCAGGGAAGAAGCATCATGGTGGGGGACATACATCAGCTCAGAGGTGTCAGAAATATCAGCTTATGGTGAAACAGTACCGCCCTCTCAAGCCTTTTTAATAAACCAACAGCCTCTTTCCAGGATCCAAAAAAACAAGCCCACATGTTTGTCATTCCTCAGAATATTTCGGCTCTGCAGCCTTTCGGGCCAAGTGGTGAGTCACTGGATAAACTGTCATCAAGCTAGACAGCGATTTTAAGCACCGGCGTTCAAATCCAGGTGAGGAAAACATTCAAAGGGAGGCTAAGGAATCAAGCTGTTTTCTGCAGCTAGGAAGAAACAGATGTTGAAAACTGGAAAATTAAAAAAGAATCAGCCCCTGGCCTTATCTGTGCATTCGATAAAACTCTCAGAGAAGCCAAAGTAAATATAGAATGGACCAAAGCTCTTTCTCTGGCGTGCTGTCCACCGTAGTGTGCAAGAAACTACCAGGTCATAAAGTCTGTGTTTGGGAAGTTTGGACGTTTGACACATCATTAGTCCTGTTGACTGTACAAACTGAGATTTGAAGATTTCAATCTGCATCTGCTTCTTCGTAGAAAAAAAAATCCAAGCAGAAGGAATTTAATGTACAAGCAACAAGGCCCCGGTTTTCCATCAGAGAAACCTGTCTTGGCCAAAGTGACTTTCACTCCAATAATGAAAGTGGCACCAGAGTGAAGAGCAATGAAAGAAAGAATTACCAAGATTTTCAAGGCTAAGCCCTTAAGAAATGGCTTTCCTTCAACTTTTCCAAGGTAAAAAAAAATGTCCCGTCGCATGCATGTTTTGATAAGTCTCAATCTTGCACAGTTCAAAAATAAATATTTTCACATTTATAGAGCTTTACTGTACGCAGTTTTGCATGATGTAAGTGGTACAGCTCAATATACAATGCATCAAAAATGAGGGAAAAAACACAGGAGCTATTAATGTAATCTAAGGTATCCATCAGCCATCACGAGATCACAAGATATCGCAACACTCCACAGCAGGCCTTTGGGTTGCAGTTCTTGCATGATTGTTGCAAATGTTGCAAGAACTCAACCGCTGCGATTTGCCGATGCCCTGCAACTTGGACGCCTTAAAGCAAACTTTAAATCCTTAAAGCAAAAAATGTGCCACGGTGCTCTCTGTCTAGGCTGAAGTGATTGCAGACAAACAAATGGAACGAGGGGAGTGAATTATCTGACACTCTGCAATCGCCAATCAGGCATCTTTCAAAGCACAATCAGCCTTTTATTGAAACCTCTCCTCACCTTGTGGTAAAAATTAAATGGATCTTTAAATGGCTGATAAACAGAATTCAATCTTTATTTGACTCTTCATTTAAAAACATTACGCTTATTCAAATAATGAAGAGTATTTTTCTGTCAAATCTCTGGCAACCAAGAATGTATGAGAATTCCTGAGGAATTAAATTAGCTTTGTTCTGACCTAAAAAGTTCATTTCATGTATGCCGGGCTCTGTAACTGGATTAGAAATCCAGCATATTTTCTAATATTTAATTTTTTTGGAAGACGCGAGGCATCTCAACAATCCAGCAGACGGGGATGTGAGCCAACTGGGGGTTAAATTACCTCAGAGAAACCAGCAGCGCCATTCTTATACTGGAATGCTGTGCGTCTCAAAACCATCACACGCACGACACAGACCCGTGAGAAAAATTGACTTGAATTTACTTAAAGTAGAAGACAGTGAAGTAACAGTCACTTTGACCCAAGTATCAAATTTTTTGCATATTATAGAAATATTTAATGCGGGTAAAAAGCCAACAACAGCATTAGTAAAATGGAATGTTGAATTACACCCGCCTTTGATTAACTGCACTTCCAAACGTGATTCTTCAAGTGTACCGGTTACTGAAGGACCTGAGGTTTGTGCAACCGAAAATCTGAAAGGGATCTGAAGGAAGCTACACACATACACACACACAGACACACACCTCTCACAGTGGGCTGACACTGCTCTCTAGGGACTAAATGGGCTTCTTGGCATCTGAACAGGGGCCAGAGAGATACGACAGAGGGTCTCAGTTGGTGGCCACAGAGATACTGAGGAGAGATAAGTGGAAAAAATAATGAAAAACATGTTGCTCTCTCGCCTACCTCTAGGCACACAAATACCAGCACAGTGTCTTCTCAATAGACAGTTAACCCTGCAAGACAGCTCTTCCTTGAAAAGTTTCAAATTAAGAAGGTGTAATGGGCTTTTGGACACATGTTCTGGAGGAGTTACGGGGCCCTCAAGCAAGCAATCAGGTCTAGTCAACTTACAGACATAATGAGTCACAAAATCCGTTCAGCTGCTCCAAACATCTCAGCTATGAACCGACTGTACGTCTATTCCCTGCTGTGACCATGGTGTCTCGCCGCAGGTGTGATTCCTCCAGAAGACTCCCAGCAAAAGTCCATGGGTCACCATGCAAAACCCTTCGGTTGGGATGTCGAACGGCAGCATGTGACAGGGAGAGTGGAGCATTCTGGGTAGAGACAGGGACGGTGACGAACAAGAGCAACCAGACAAAGAGGCCTTTTGGGTAGATGAGAAAAGCAAACACGAAGCACAAACTGAGGCAGGAATTTCAGGTACTGACATCTAAAGCACAGCTAAAACAAAACAGCACACTGATCTAGTCCTTTTGGCAACAAGGTGGGACTGATCCACTGAACAGCCAGTCACCTGACCACCACTCCTGTCACAGCCACGCCCCCAGCCCTCTTCCCAATGACCACACCTGCCATCAAGGCATAAAAGATGACTCCCTCCTGATGTATGTCTTGAATAAACATACAGCACCATTTAATTAACATATATAATTTATTGCTGTTAATTAAACCCCCTGTAGATATAGTGCAAGCGTGTAGCCAGGTAGTAAAATTACAAACCCCAACCCCACTTGAAATTTGAGTTTCAGCAACCTGGTAGGCAAAGTCCATGAAAGAACCCCCCCCTCCTCCATAGGCAGGAGGATGCCCCCCGCCCCGGATGACAACAAATATAGAGGGTTGACAGACCCCCCACAAAATGTATTCCTGGGCCAGATGCGTAGTCGTCTAGCAGGGCACTTTTGTTGGGTCGCAGAGAAGGACCCCACTCCGTCTAACGACATGTTTGATGAAGGAGCTCAGGTCTACACAAAGTCTACCCCAAATAGCAGACGCTGCCACTTAGCGGACGGTTTGAAGTTCGGCACATAGCAAAGCCCCCCAGTCCTAGACGGCCCAAGGCTCTCAGAGAGCCATGCCATCACTGCAGTAAGGCTCCCCACCGGGGCAATTCCTGGCACTAACCCTTCGGGGGCCCCGCTACCGGACGATATACCCTCTGTCAACCCCCCCCCCCCCCCCCATGATTAAATTTGCCAAGAGGAGGGGGGTCCTCTGCAATAAAGTTTGCCAATCCATACAAAATGTATATGAAAATCTGGGAAAAATTGCTAAATAGCTTTAGAGAAATTAAATTTCAAGGGGAAAAAATGGGGGGGCAGAACCCTCCGTGCTCCCCACTTTAGAATTAAGACATCAGCCTGGCTTTCCCTGGTTTTCAACAGAATTAAAAAATCGCCCAGAAATCTTATCTACAGTTCTACTAATTCAACTTTGTCAAACATTTTAGAACTCACCCAATCAACGCTTTCGGGGTGGGGGGGGGCTTCTTCAGTGGTCTTCAATCATGAGGTCCCAGCTAGCAGGTTTACAATCACAGCTAACGATTCACACACCAGCCTACAGCCGCACATGGCTTATAGACTGACAGCTTCCTGCATGTCAGCCACATAAATAAGGCATGGGTAAGCCTGGGGATGTGGCTCAAATCGAACGCTGCCTTCGCAAAAACGCTACAAGTCGGAGCGGCGGCAGTCAGCTGTCTCGGCCTGCACTGCACGACCCACTTAGTGCTCAAACGCCGACTCCGCTCCTCAATCACGCGCCACGTCCCCATGCCTGACCCAAACCGAACAAATTACCATGCTTAAAATGCTTGGCTTGTTTTTAGTTTTGTAGGCTATAGGCTTTTTTATGTTCTCTGCCAGTAATCTCGATGCGGCATCTTAAGTTTCGACAGTTTGACAGAAGGGAGACAAAACAGGCCTGCGGTAAAAACAAGGCTAGATCGGCTCAGTGCTTCCCAGCCCAGGCCGCTCTACCGTTTGCACCTTTACTCTGCAACTTGTTGGTGCTTGCAGCAAATTCTCAGTTGTTATTTGGGCAAACCAGGCCTGAACTTGAAAAGAACGTAATGTAATTGTTTTTGGTAAAACAAGATATCTGCAGCCCTGCTTTCGACAGGCACATCGGATCCGGAGGAGTGATTGATGGAGCAAATGTCACGGCAGTCACGCTACAGTTTCCCAATCTGCCGTCATCTTCTGCTTTACGCCAGAAGAACAGGATTACTTAAACAGGGTTACGGTGATGGATTACCTAGGACAGCATTAACAAATGCCGCCCTACACTGAGCAATATTGGCTTGCTCCAAATTACACACTTTCCCCAGACTTTTGCATTAAAAAGAATATAAAAATGGAAAAAGCTAAGGAAATGGATTTTCATGGCGTTTTTGATTGCAGTAGAGAAATTGGAACTCTATTGAAAATGAGGAGATCAATTTTGCCATTCAGAACAATTGCCACTGGTGTTCTATATCATCTCACAGGATGCAGTTTCTCGTTTTCACCATACAGTGTTTGCATGGTCTGGCTTTCACGTATTATATGTTAGTGCGTGCCCTGCAATAGACTGGCAACCCACCCAAGGTGTCCCCTGCATTGGATAAGTGATCATAGACAGACAAAATTAGATTAGATTAGATTAGATTAGATTGATGATGGATGGATGGATGGATGGATGGATTGACTGATGGGTGAACAGACAGAGATAGATAGATAGATAGATAGATAGATAGATAGAACACACAGCAAACCAAGCAAAAGTGTTTCTGCACAAGTTCGACCAAAGTCTGCTGATCCAAACACAAACAGCACATGGGTCACTGGGCTTTCTGGGACAAGCAGCTGCGGTTCTCTTTCAACAATGTTTTTGTGGAAAAGTTTTGCAGTGAAACACCCAGCTAAAAACCGCGTCATGCCGGAAGACCGCTTCACTCCGAGCGACTCCCATAAGGCCGTTCTCCACGCTAGGCAGAGCTGCCTCCCAGAATTCCTCTAGCTGAGACTGATCGCGCTGCGTCTCTGCAGCACACACATGCATGCAACGCTGTCACTCCTTCTCCTCCTGTGCACTCTCAGTCACGCTTTCATTAGCGAGTCTAATGACACAAACATTAGGCTTTTTATTCACTTAAAGGATACTCTTTTTCCCATGAATGCATTAGAATACCTTTTAGCTGCGTGCGATTCACTGTTGTGTATGATGCCCAACACAGTATGACAAGCTTCCCCCCCTTAATACTTTATGTCACCAGAATGTCATCTTCCACACCCCCTTGCTCAGTTGTCCCTGGAAGACTTCTCTGCTCTGTGATTTTTCCAGAAAAACCCCCACTCCTCCTGGCAGAGCCCACCCTCGGCCTGTAATAACTCCAACCGCCCGACTGGCCTGGATTGGCAGGCAGTTGGCGAACAAGCCAGACGAGCACATTGAGTGACAGAGTGCCTGGTGGGGGGGGGGGCAGCAATTGACCTCCACACGACGAAAAACGTCAGAGTCGTCCTGGTCCGTTTCTGCTATGTCCTTGCGGGGCGCTAGGTCGCACCAGTGCATAATGTGTACATACCAAGGGAGATAGTTTGACCATAGAGTCCCCCCCCAGCAGGCTCATGGGACCATACTGTCCACTGTTGTCCCATAGCATCTGGGAACTGACTAATGCCCGAGAAGTTGGATGGCAGTGGCCCGGAGCCCGGGCGGACCACCATACCAAATCTGAGCAAATCATGAGCCTTGGGTCTCTGCCTCAGCTGGCCCAAGATTACAGCAAGGAGAAAAGGCTGAAGCCATTTCTATTGGAGCGGTTGAGGGTTCACACGTCGAAAAATATTGACAGCGTAATACTGTTAAAAAATATTTATCAGGTATTTCCATTTTCCTGAACGTGACGTCTGCATTTATTCCAGCAGATCCGGTTACTGAAGCCAAGCGCTCAGCCGCGATTCCAAGGCAACAGGTACTGCAGCACTCAGAGTTGATTAATCATGACGGCTGGAGCCGACAGAAGCGATCCCTGGGATGAGGTGTCCTCCCCACACCAGGGCGGCGTGCTCTGAAGAGCGACGTCGGAAAACCTCTGACCGGACCCGCAGATTTCCGACGTCCCATTCCGCTTTTCTGCAGTCGCATTCCAAGGAGCCAATGCTGGCAGCCCGCAGATGCGTGGCGGGGAGGGGATCCATTTATCCAAGTGAAAATGAGAAGCAGACCAGCAAAGGCTGAAGAAGCGCCGGGCCAGCTCTGGCATTCCAGGGCACTGTGCCGATGGAGGGAATCCGCATGGAAAAACAGCCCGAGACACACTCCCGGTCTCGCCGACCTTGGCTCAACTCAGAGACAAAAACATATCTCCGTGCCCAGCCATCGTCGGCAGGGCTTTGCTGAGACCGCAGCCCAGCTGCCACACCTGAAGTGTTCTGATTACATTTATGGCCAAGCTAACCACTGGACGGGAGATGGCGCTTCCGGGGAAGCGACGGGATGGACATCGACAGGTGCTGAGGCCCAGGATTTTGGCAAATATCTTCCAGAATCAACAGCCACTCTTCTTCTGGAAACAAGTCAGCCATGACTATCAGTGCTCACACAGATAAACAACAAACAGCATGATGAGTGAGACATCTCCAATTGCTATTGTGAATTAATAAAAATGTCGCATGTACCAAAATTTAAAAGGCTTCCTCAACAGAGTACAGTGTGTCCTTGTTTGTCTGAAGTCAGGACTGGTGTGTGGGACTGTCAAGATTACAGGCGTGATACTGTATCTGACGCAGCCCAATAAAAGACCTCTGTATTACTCAAGATCTGTGATTTCAGTCACATTATATTGTCATAACGCAAGTGATAAATGTTCGCAGATCATCAAATAGTTTGTTATAATTTGCGATTTGTGCAATGCTAAAAATATGCAGACTGCAGTCCCCAGAAAGCAGATTCTGGCTCCAATAAAAGCGGAATGCTGTCCTTGTTCACGCCACAACCCCAAAACACATCCGCCATACGATTTCTACGCCACTTTCACGGTCTGCAGAGAAACCTTTTTGGCTCGGCAGAGGTGGAATTATGAGGCCACATTCTGGATGAAACGACGTGATAAAAGCAAGATATGTGCATGACCATCCAAACGGGATCGGAAGAAAGAAAATAAAAAGGCAAAAAAACATGAACACCTGATACTTGGGCAAATTTCACAGTCTCAGTTTTATGGGCTGTTCACCAACAGCCTGTTTCACAGTCCCGGAGCTGATTGACTCTTCACCAGCAATTTGTTGCCGGGTGCTGCACCTACATGTAGCCACCAGTTGACAGAATTCAGTGGTCATTAAAAGTGCAGCTGGACACCCCAACCCAACAGAACACCAAGAATCACTATGTGACTCAGTGGGCTGAGTGTCTGTACCTCTCATTTGAAGGTTGCTGGTTCGAGCCTTGCGTCGGCAGAATATTCACATGTCTGCAGGCTCTTGAGAAAGGCCCTTAACCTTGGCTTGACACATGACTTTGTGGGGATTTTACTTTGACCATCACTTTAATAAAATGCATGAATTCATAACTATTCTCTGCAAACAAAGGCAAGGCAAGGAATTACCCAGGAGGGGGTGTCAGCTCATAACAGGGCACTCGCATCATTTGAGTGGAAACAGAAAAAGGATGGATAGATGGATGGATGTCGATTATAAAAAAAAAGTGCTGAGAATTTTTTCTGTCATCAAAGTCACAACGCACACCTCCCAGTTCCCAGTCGCCCAGCTGAACACACTGGCTGATGTCAGCTGGTCAGGCAGTGGGAGGAGCTTCCTCACCTGTCGGGGGGCCACTTGTGTGCCGGTGGGAAACGAGAAACCTGAACCCCCACAAGCCGTGACCCAGCAGCAAACTTCTGAGTCACCGCGCCAGTGACTCACCCCACACAAAAGGAAGCATGTGATATTCACAGCAGGTGTCTGCAAGAGTATCTAAGCTAATTATCACCGACTTGCTGGGAGAGCGCAGCTTAATGGAAGATTTCAGCACATTGCTGGATGATTTAAGATGCGCCACGTCTCTGGCCCCCTGTGCGCACCCCCCCCCCCCCCCAGGCCGTCGGCCACTCACAAAGCACCCCCCAAAGCGGTGGTTATTCCTCCTATCATAATGGACAAGCTCACAATTACCAGCTGAGTTAATCTTGAGCGACGTGATGCATTGTGAAAGCCGGACGGACAAATGAATTGAGAACACCCTTCAGAGAGCCAGGAATTAGTATGTTGGCCAAGATAGGGGAGAAAAAATAAGTTTATTATTCCTTTGAATGGCGTTTTAATGGTTTTAAAGGATGGGAAAATCAGATTAGAAAATTGATCATTATATTTTGCGCGGATTTACAGGCCTGCCACTGTTAATGTATTTACTGAAGGCACAAAATGGAAAAAGATTGCCTGTCTTTTGTCTGCAGGGAACAATACAGGCCTATTCTGGGACCTCCTGCAGACCCACAGGTGCCTGCAAACTCCCGCGCTGCTCATCTCGCCGGAGAGAGGCGTTTGCCAAGGTTAATACCCAAAGCGGGCGCAGATGGGCGAGCCGAAGCTGCCGTCGCACAAAAGGCAGGCGGACATTAAAGCGGCTGACTGATTGGGTGAGTTCTACTTACACGCCACCACCACGAGGTCTGTCTGCCAGGCAATGGCGTGGGGACGGTCTAACTTTAAACCCCCCGCCGTCGAAGCCTCTTTTACTGTCCAATCTTTCCTGGTCATTGTCTCATAAGACTCATTTCAAAGCTGCTTTTAATGGTTTTAATTTGTTTTATTTTTTACAAAAAAAGAGAAAGCAGCATCCACTCGCACGGCACATGTGCCCGCAGCTGAAAGACAACCTCCTGACACGCCAGGCGAGTTCTGAAAAAGCCGGTGAGGTCCAACATCTCCAGGCTGCAGGAAAACATAATCTCACCGTCATCATTACGGACATGTCACGGTGTTACGTTATCAGATGATCTTGCGAACGTTTCCTTTCGCTAACACGCCTTGAGGAGAACTTTAAATAAACTAAAATCACAAGGCTTTGTGTTCATGAGCACGGCTATGAAATGAATCTAGTCTAGTCTAATCTTAGAACTCGGGCCTGGAAATCTACATCCCCTTCTGGAATTTTCCAGCCTTCTGTTGGTTTCCCAGAGTCCCTGGTGTCTGAATTCTAGTTCTCCAATGTTTATTTTGAAAGGCATAAACAAAGTATAGTTTAAAAAAATAAACCCTTTTAGCATTGCCCAAGAAATCGAAGTGCCCGCCTACTCATGTCTGCCCAGCGTATCATCCAGGGATCGGACCCGGGTCCGGGTCAGGTCTTCTGCTTACTGGAGACTTTATCTGCAATGATTCACACGCCAGACAGCCTTCATCATGATTTGGGAGGGGTGTGGGTGGCAGGGGGGCAGCACAGTGTTTAATAGAGGGAATGTTTGACCCAGCAGTCCAGAGATGCGTAATATTATGAGAAGCTACTAGCGGCTTTGAGGAATTCTGGGAAAAACATGGCATCTCCAAATAGGGCACTTCCCACAAATGGCCGACTCATATTAACACTTAGAAATGTGGTCCTGCCTGCAAAATCAGTTAAATAAAAGTGAGATTAAAAAAAAAAAATCAAATCTCTCAGCTTTGGGCACATGCCACTGAAAACAGATGCAAAAACAAAAACTCTGGCACCCAGTTTATTTATTTTTTTTTACTGCTACAGATTAAAAATCAGGACGATTATCTTCTCAAGCAACATGTGTTCTTTAACTAATTTAGTTGAAACACATCGAGGGTGATTTTTTTATGAAGGTAAATGTAAGATAATCGCCACCAGAATATGATTAAAATACTCTTATGGGCTGTTAAATTTGCATAATGAGTTACTTGGCAGTGCTCCTTACCGAATGATATGAAATTGCTTAACTGAACGAAGTTATCTGCTGAGCTTATAAATCAGAGAGATGGTCACATCCTGAATCGGGTTAGCAGTAGCAGAGCGGTACTAGACAGATCACAGCCATAATCTGACTGGGTAAAAACGGAACGTCACTTCATACCTACAGCTCTGGGTCGGACTTGTTTTTTTTTTTAACCACATTCTACATAGAGAGAGCATTTTTCCCTCTGCTAACATAACAGAGGGTAAAAGTCCCAGGAGTAAATGACCCAGAAATGATGACTTCGTGAGGCAGGTGGAGCAGAAAGTGCTGTCAGACTGACGGAGACCCACCTGACGGCGTCAGTAACGAGAACCAGGAGGTCTGACACACAGAGACCCACCTGACGGCATCAGTAACGAGAACCAGGAGGTCTGACACACAGAGACCCACCTGACGGCATCAGTAACGAGAAACAGGAGGTCTGACACACGTACTCGTTAACTAACTCCAGGCTGCCGGGGTAACCGGCAAATCATTCCGGGTATAGCACTTTGCACTCCCCCGCCCCCAGCCCCCCGCCCCCAACACACACACACACCCTCACCCTCATATACACACCTGATCAAAAGAATAACAAAAGCTGATGAAAGCTTCTGTATGAGTTCTGCATCTGAACCCTTTGACAGTCACCAAACTACAATCATGGCATCTCAAAATAAAAATTATACATATATATATATATATATATATATATATATATACACACACACACACACACACACACACAGACACACGACATCTGTCTACAGTAACAATAGACCTGAACCCCTCTATCAAACCTGGGAAGCGTGGCATGCTCTGTTCTGACACAGGGACAGTAAACACAGTTCACAGAAATAAGAGCAGCCATCTCATTCAATAACTCAGAGAATTACCTGATTCTAAACTGATTCTGATTCTAAATCCAGGAAGAGCAGACAGCAGCGTGTGCGTGTAGATCAGCGGCGTGACCAAGCATGCAAGAAGTGTGTGTAGGTATGGGGTAGGACCAGGGCAGCGTGTGAACATGCAAGTAACAGCAGGTGTGCCCTACACGGACGTAAGAGTGTGTGTCTGTGCATTGGAGGGCTTGTCCCATACAGCAACACACACCTAATGAAGCGGGGCAGGGCAGCTGTTCAGGTAGCTGGATTTCAGCTCACAGCACCGTGACCCACAGAGGGAGCAATGATACCCCAGAGCTCGACCAATGGACGGCCACAGAAAGGTCAAAGGTCGCGGCCTCGACGTTCATTCACAAAGCACGCAAGTGTCATGGACACACCCAAACAGACACAGACACACACTCCTGTGTATGTCCCTCAGCTTCACGTCGACCGGCAAACACAGCTGCACATCAACGGCTCTGTCTGTGTTCTTAGGTCTCACAGAGAACTGAAGAAATTCTGATGCTTGAAATAAAACTGATCTGAAGCAGGTAAGAAAATACCTTTTAATACCAGCGGACTGTTCTGGAACATGAGGCATGTGCTGGCTTGTTACCCTCCAGCTGAGCTTGTGAAAGGGTGTTAAAGAGTTCCAGCAGTTTGTCGCTGACGGACACGAACAGTTACCTGTGCTGCACCTGCAAGTTAAAACTCCAGGTGCATGTTATTTGCCTCTCTCTGCCCATCTGTCACCATGACATAACACCATTAGAAAGTGTCACAAGATCAGCCGGACGTCCCCATGAAAATGAACATCCCCAACCTTGCATGTCTTTAAGCATGCAGACCACAGAACACCCAGAAATCCAGACGGGAGGAAACAAAATGACTTCTACTGGGTCATGGGCTTTGATGCTAAAATTGGTTTGATTTCCATTCTCCATTCCTCCATCATCGCGACGATACACACATAAGACGCTAACTAGCCATCGGTCCATGGAACCTCTAACAAAAGACGCGGTGCGCAGTAGGGTAACAGTAGTGTCTTGGTAGGTGGTTATAAAAATTATACTGTATAATTGTGTATACGCACTCTTCCTGTGACTGATATGCATTTCTGACAATTTTCAGGTGGGCATACGCTGCTACACCTCTGGTACGGAAATAACACATTTTAAGCTAGAGAATGAGGTGGCAAAAATAGCATTTTGCGTACTTTCCCAGGAAAACTACAACTCCCACAATGCACTGTTGCAAGGAGCAGGCCTCCAAACGGCAGGCCCAGGTCCTCCTGCATTCCAGAAGGCGACATCATCATTCTATGACCTCAGAAGCACCTGCATTTGCCAAACAAACTTAATAGTAAGGAGCAGCATTTCCACCCCGAAGGGACATTACTGCATATCTGTTCCATCCTAATGTGACACACATTCATATTTAATGTATATGTATTTTTTTTACTTCATAAAAATGTATTACAGGCAAGCAACTCTGAGAACTGTAACTGTCAATGATAAATGTTTATTCCAGTGTTCAAAATATGGATTTATGTGCATCATTCTAAGATACATATTAGCTGCAATTAATTTAGCAGCAGTTTTGTGAAAACACTCATCTGAACATAGCCCCCAGTGGGAAGCAGTAAAATACAGCGTTTGCAAGCTGAAGTATTATTATGCAGAGAAGACAAACAAAGCCGCTTTTTTTTTCTTCTTGCTCGAGCCAATTATCCGGCTAGTTTGCGGCTTTTCCCCCTCGCGAGGCTAAGCGAGTCGCCGCATAAACAAAAAGGGACAGCAGACGATCAAACTTTATTAACATCACCAGGGTAGACAGCCCGTAAACAAGCCCCGAGCTCCATGCTAAGGCGCGAACCTCCACACATCTCCATCTGCACCTGCCTAATTGTGCTAATTTGTGTTACTAAATATTTACAAGTACCGCGGGTAATTAGAGCCCCGTCCATTTACATTGGAAACATCAGCTCAAAGGGAGGGAATGTTTCAGAGGCTTCCAGATGAAAAATCTGTCGACATCAGCCAACAGCATCTCCAACCTATAACTCATTTTTTTGTCAAATGCTGCATTTGCTTGCTTCCATACCGTGGAGCTGCAGAACAGGTGGTTATGAAGCTGGAGTGGGCCTGGAGCTCAGTGGGGTTCTACCCGGAAGGTATGCCAAGGCAGGATGGAGGGGCCATGCCATTCAGAGGGCACAAGCGGGGGACGCAACCTTTCCAGGTGTTGGTGAAAATTAGGGCAGCTCACACTGGCCGCGGACCGTACCACATCCCTTAGAGGTTTCGCTGAAGAGCACGGATGGAAATAGGAAAACAAAATGAGTTTGACCTCGACACCTTTGGACTTTGCCCAGAAGGGAAGTCTTTTACTGGGCGCAGAAAGCAATCAGTGGGAGAAGGCAGGCTTATCTCGCTTTATTCCTACATTAAAAAATTTCCATTAGAAATGCTATTGTCCTCTCTCTACTCCTCTAGTGTCAAGCTCTCACATTATTTTGTGAGAGACACAATGGATTGTATAAGAAAAGAGAAGAAAGACACCTGTCAGGTTCAGAGAGGGTGAGCCTTCACGGAAAGACAGACGCAGGGGTAATTTAGAGCTGAGAGCACAGAGTCCAGTCCCAGATAACTGAAGCACAGGGTCTAGGTTTTGGAATCCGGCCTCAAGCTGGGTGAAGATGGAGCGACGGGTTCCTTACTGGGTCTCTGGGTTCCTCTTGTGCCCCAAAGACAAGTTGATGACTAAAAGGCTCGAGCGAGTGAACTGGTACCGAGCCGAAGCTGGACCGTGACCTTTACAGCCTGGGTGTCAGGATAAGCACCACATCGCCGTACCTCTAATTGGCTGAGAAGGTGATGGATCAGAACTGTTTTAGTCCATTATTTTATGAACAATGTAATTGTGAATTTTCTGAGGCTTGTGTTTGAAAGCCCCCAGGGACATTTTGACCAGGCAGCTGGCAGAGAATATCAGCAATGAGTGTCCAGCTACTGAAATAATACAGGGGAAACTAAATGTGACAGACTGATGAATTTTCACAGATTTCTCTGCCATGAAGTTCACTACCACTGATGTTATGCTGGCACAATATGCTTGATGTAAAGCAGCCGGTAACATGTCAGGCTGGTCAGCTTTCCAGCTGATAGCACGCTGCATGGCTAAGCTGATAAGATGCTGTATAGGTGAGCTGATAGCATGCTAAGCTATCGAGCTGATAGCATGCTAAGCTATCGAGCTGATAGCATGCTGCATCACTGAGCTGGTAATACACTGTGCTCGGAGCTTTGAAGGCCAGCCAGTGTGGCTCAGTCTGCTGACAGCTGTTCAGGTCAGCCCAGCCCAGCCCAGAAACTGCAAGATAGGAAATACTGAATGAACCTCATGACCTTCTGATGAAGACTTGATCATTGTGACAAAGAACACCAGTAGATGAACCAGTGAGCTACACGATTGTCTTTAGTTTCTTATGAAGCTAGGCTGGGCTGGTATGGTTGGCTCAGTGATGAGCTCTGTTGCCTCACACCTGCAGGGCTGAGCGTTTGCATATGGGACTTCCCCGTGTACGGTGATTCCCTCTTGCAGTCCAAAGACATGCAGTTAGGCTAATTAGAGTCTGTTACTTGCCGGTAGTGTGTGCCCCATGATGGACCAGTATCCCATACTGGGAGTATGCCAGCCTTATGCCTTCTGCTACCTGCGGTAACTTACATAACCCCACAAGATCATTACCATAACAGATGGATGGATGGATGGACGGATGGATGGATGCATGGATGGATAGACGGATGGATGGATAACATCAAGCTTCCAATTTGACGGGAAAAAAATAGTGCTTGTGATTATTTTTTTCTAAAAGAGACATAAGTTTCTTTTTAAATAAGTTTGGAGAATTTGGCATTCACAGAATGTTCAAAAGCCCAAAGGAGTATTCACCAAAAAAAAAGACAGACAGAAATCACTTCAAAAGAGAATCCCTTCAGGAGAATCACTTAATGAATAGGAAACTTTTTGTTTGAAGTTTGACTCTCACTGATTCAGGGGAAATGTCCAAATGTGACAAATTAAAGAGTACGCATCTGATAGAATTTAACCCTTAATAAAGACAGGACTAGACTGATCTTTGAATCTTCGTGATTTTCGGTGTTCATGTGTAAACAAAGAACTTAACAACCTTCAAATAACCATCATCTGATTAACAAAACACCTTCTTAGTAACATTGGTTAGGGGAAAAACACGGAAGAACTGGAGCTGTCCATGGTAACCCTAAAATACAGTTACGTCGGGACACCAGCGTCTCTCTGCTAACTGCTTAAGCTGCCCATCGATTATACGAAGTATTTTTTAGATTCAGCCGTGAAAATCAGCTCTTTCACTTCCAACTTCCAACACTCACCAGCATCCTCACAGTGTCATTTTTTATGTCGTACTGAAAGTTCTTTTCCTCATTTGACACGTTTTGTTCAAAGGTAGCTCTTAAAACCCTATCCCAAAAATGGTCCCGTTCCACGGCGCTATAAAGGAAATCTAAACGGCATAGGGTTCAGGTAGCAATTTCCGTTAAAGAGGTTTATTTCCTCACTAAATCCACCTTATCGAATCGAAAAAAAGAATGTGTCACGCCTTACCAAACCTGCTTCAGTCAGCTACCATGCAGAAAGTATATAGTTCATTTTTTATTTTCTGCTTGTTTTTTTTATTTTCATCTTATATCCAGAGCAATTTCTTTCTGCTGAAACATCGTGAAAAACAGTACATCTTAAAAGAATCGGATTCCGCCGGCGTTATTTCCTACACAGATTCTTAATATCCACAGAACAGCAGCGCTGGTATGGATCATCTTACGCTTCCTCTGTTTAGAACAAAGTCTAATGTAATTCCATATCGAAATATGAAACGAATCACAAGAGCAAGGAAATAATATACAGACCTGATAGGAGACACGAGAGTGAGTGGCCGTGTATTTTATTGCGGATGGCTGTTCGGCGGATTGCTGATCTCCGCGCAATTCTGCGTCGCTTCTTTTAGACCAATTAAGCGGTTCGCGGATAGGTAGCGGCTTTGCAAACTACCACTGGAAAAAAAAAACATAAAAATAAAGAACTCCTGTTTTATTGTGAAAACACACAAATATCCATCAGCTCTATTTGCCGTCCACGTTGACACCCAGGAAACCAGCGCGCTCCCATGAACTGTCACATCCCCTTACGGATTACCATATCGGGTATTAGATTGCCCCATTCATTTATTTGGACGCTGAGTTACGGTAAACCGGTGAACTTACACGTATGATTCTTGTGGTTTAAAACCATGCCGGTATCCATGCTTTGCAGAACTATTAACTTGTAGCTCCGTGTTATGTCACCTGTTGTAAACTAGGCAAACGTGGTGTATTTGTGACGACAGTCTAATTGCTTAATTTTTAAAATAATTCAAATAACATATTTAAATTACCGCAAAATCCAGGAGTATAATAGATGTCGCTCAAACAACCTCACGCGTGCGCCTCCCGGACACATTTAGAAGGATCTGTTATTCGTACCAAGCCGACGAAACTCCCATACATACGCTGCGGGGGGAACGCCGTAACCGAACAGTATTCCCCTTTTTATGCACCTGGCTTTAAGACAGAACCGTCCCAAAAGCATCTTTGCAGGAGTAAAGTCCCGAGTCGCTTAAGAATCCAAAAGGCAATGGACAACTATGCGATCGCACCAACCTGTAATGTTACGAAACCCTCGTCGGCTCCCCCCGAGAGGTGACAGTCCCATGCGGCTGGATACCGGGCTGAGATGCCGGGGAACCAGCGCTCATGTGGCGGCTCTGATGGAGCAGGGAGCAGGCGCGCTTATTTATACGTACCTTCGCTGCCGGTCTGGCTCGGGCGGCTCTGTTTACAAGAGCTGCGTAAACCACGCCCGGTGCAGCAGGATCGCTCCGGCAGACGCTTATCTCAACACTTTTCCAAGTTCACCGCTGTATCCTCCTCTAACTCCTTCCTGTTTTGGGGGAAAATGTACATCGCTATAAACGTATTGCATTAATGCGCCTGTTTATAAAGACATGTTCTTTACAACAAATATTGGGCATCCATAAGATATAACATGACAGCCTGGTATCCACCCGTAACTGTGGTGTCTGATGAAAAAAGCGGAGTTACATTTAAGTATTATATAAACAGGTTTATATCGACTGTGCAGGAAAACGCGAAGAATAGGCTATTGTGAAATATGCCGTCGCACGTTATGCTTTACCTTACTGGGGTTTTATATTTTTTTTTTCTTTCCTATGTTTTGATTTGAGTCCAGTAATTTGTATTCGAGGCGTTGCTGGTTTATTGTAAAAAACGTGCACAAGTCCGATAAACACTAAAATATGAAATCGAGCAGATTGCATTTATTTTTCATACCCCACCCCCCCACACCTTATAATACGGAACTCGATTTTCGAATTTAACTTCGGGGTGCAATTTTAAAAAGTAGACAGGTAGGTCTCCCACTAGATAAAGACCAAGCACTGAAAAACATTTTATTTCTCTTAGGCATTCCCCATGATGAAACATAGAGGTCGCCGTTAACATAAGATGACACTGTGCATATCAATACTGGATACTCGCAGACAAAGTTTGATTGGGGGGGAATTCTTTCTTTGGTGGTGACAGACACGGATTTCAATGCGTTGACAAAGCCGTAGGACCTATAGTACGATTTCGGGGGGGGGCGGGTAAGCTTTATTCTTCTCGTCCTTGCCAACGCGGGGACAAAACGCGGACCGCGACGGGCGCGTGAGCTCGATCCCATTTCGCCAGAGCTCCCATGATGCGTCGAAAATCATTTCATAACATTCACATTCTGGCTACAGCGATTGCAGTTGTGTGAATGGGAGCAGAAATCTTTGACAGAACTGAATGTCAGAGGCTGGTATTATTTTTAGAATTTATTTCTTTTTACATAATATTTTAGGGGACATAATCTACTACTTAAGGATCTGCATAATCTTGCAAATTATAACTGATGGGTTAATCTGCCAGGATCCCTGCAGCACATGAACAGCCAAAGAAGGAGGGCAGTCAGTACGCTGTCAGGAAAAGGGTGCAGCCCTGCTAGAGGTTTGTTCCCCAAGGTACAAACAACATTAATGTACCCCAATGGTACAAAGATGTTCCTCACTTCTGTACCTTAAAAATCTACAGTTACCTACAGCTAGGGTACAGTTGGCAGACCCTTAAGGGTACAGTTCCAGTGGCAAGTAATTGTAACCTCAGAGGTCCAAACTGGTACTTTTTTTTCCTGTCAGTGAGGACTCAAACTGGGAAGTACAGGGTACAAGGCCACCGGCCTGCTGGGTCCGCACTCTCACCGTAAGACCAACATAGAGTTGGGTAACCTGGCCACTTGCTTAGACTGTGGGTGGAAATCGGATTACTCAGAGGGAATCCCATGCCAGAATAGAGAAAAACATCCACCCACCCCCCCAAAAGAAAAAAAAATCTAGGTTAGAACATGCATTCATGGTCCTGCAGGACCAAAATATAAACAAAGTGCAAAGAGATGTTATGTATTCAGAAACAATTTATATTCATATGTATCTGCCTGGTTACAGAGCATAGTGCAGCGATCTTCAGCACTAAAAGGTTTTTGATACCCAATGCGGAACTCGCCTGATATTCTACAGAGCTATATATAAACATACAACTGCTGGTATTTTGAAGTACAGTCACCTGTATAATTAATAAATTGCATGAATTTCTTCTCTTCGCTTGGGGGAGCAGTGCCGGAATGCTGTTTTTCCTGGAATGCTATGATCCCAACAGAAACATGGCTTTGCTAGCTTTGCCAGAGTAAGTAAACATACTGCTTCATGTCTCTGGTAGAACACAAGTTCAGGATCCTCCAAAACAGCTTACAAATTACAAAACAGGTTAACTTACCAGATAAAGTGATGCTTTTACCCAAAGCGAATTGCAACTTTTATCCATTTATACAGGATATTCAGGTTCAAAATCACTGCTCCAGTGTATTACGGCAAGAGACTGATTATTTTATTCATTTTTAGTGAAAACCCTACTGCTACATATTTTCCAGGCATTACTTGAGATATCTTCTGTAACATACAACTTGAACTGGAAGGTAGCTTCAGGCAAAGTCTGGTTCGGTGGTTCTGACTGTACAAGCGCTCAGTGACTGGTTAGTTTTTATCTGCTAGTATGCTGTCAGAAAAAAAAGTACCAATTTGTACGTTTGAGAGTACAATTACTTGTGAGTGAGGTTGTACCCTCAGGGGTCTGCCAACTGTACCCTAGCTGTAGGTAAATGTACTTTTTAAGGTACAGAAATTGACTCTGATGAACATTTTTGAACCATGAGGCGTACATGGTAATGACCTGCAACACCTTCCTGATCACAGCCGACGATACCTGCGCACAGCACATGGTGACTGAAAAATTCAGCCAATCACAAGGCAGCCCTTGCGACATGTTGATCATTTTGCCATTTTCCGCCAATCCTGCTATCGTTCCCATATCCTCCAGAAGCATTTTAAAGGAAGCTTCCCAAAAAGGCTCTGAGACAGGTTTGGAAAGTCAGTCACTGGGACGGCGGGTGATTTGTAAAACAGCCTCGACCAACATCATTTGTTAAGAAGAATATACTTGTTAGAATATACTGTAAGGAGCTTGCATGCAGATTCATTGTAAACTGTTTCAGATGTTCCTCAGAAGAGCTCTTCAAAAAGGCCACTGGCAAGAAATGCTGAAAGAGAGTTTATTTCATGAACCGATATATCCCAGCTAAAACAGGTGCCCCCATATCTAGAATCAGGAATGTTGCTGAAATGATCCTTGACCTAATAAAATTTAATCCTGGGATCCTGCCCAGGAATGTAGGCCTGGCTCCTGGCATTCCCACCTGCTGCAGTAGACAGAGCCTAGTCGCCACCTAGGACTCTCACCTGTACGTCCCGAGGACAGAAGCGAGGCGAGACTGTCACGGAAGCAGCCTCGTGCCTCATGCCGTCTCAAGCCCACGCATCAAAGTAAACTTTTAAAAGAAGTATACAGACAGAGTTCAAAGGCTGAATTTTCACCAGGGGAGACCTTGCTGAGATACAAAATTTATGGCCAGAAGTGCTCCGCACACTCCACTCATGCACCGAATGCTTAGATGGTCCACAGCGTGAGCTGGAAACATGCATCGGAACATGCAACAGAGCCCAGATTTGTGCAGAGTTTTGGGAATGAGCGAGAAGCTTTCACATGATGTAGCTCAGCTGCTGGAGACATGAGGTTTCTTACCGCAGGGTGGACGAGATTCAATGGTGATTTCAGTTATTAGTTGGTGTAACTCTTCCAATTGCTTCTTCTGCTGGTTCTGATTGGGCTAAAGCCCGGCTTTGATACACACCTCGCTGCATCATGAAGCGTAACTGAAAAGCTTGCAGACCCAGGGTGTTTGTCTAACAACATATGTTCCTCCTGAGGGTGCGTCTCCTCCTTCATGATCCAGCACACAAACACGAGGGCTGCCCTAACACACCGGCCACGTTGGAGAACACGCGCGAGGCCGCGGGACAGCCCGCTCTGGGGCCATAGGGCGGCAGACATGCCTACTTCGCGATTTAGTGGAGGCTTTGGTTTTAAGCCAATCACAAGCCTGAGAATACAGCTGTACAGAGACAAGGGAAAAATGAGGGGGGGGGAACCGAAAGCAAACATCCTCACCAGAGACACATAATCAGTAAGTTATGTCCAGGACTGCATCCCACCCAGTGTGTCCCCTGCCCTGATCCGCTCTTCCTGGCTCAGAATCCGGACACACCACGATCGAGCAGCCTGAGAACCCGCCGCTGCCTCACGAGATCCTACGCGCACAGCAAAAGGGCAACACGGCACACTGCATGGCAAACTTTAAAGGAAGACACTCTTACTGACCTCATAATTAAAGATAGCAACATTTTTATATACATTTTAATGCAGAGTAACCCTGTGCCCCAGCACTGGAAGACGGATGACGGATTAAGGAATGGATTGCGTTTTAATGCCCCCCTGCCAGCAGACTCTCAGTGGGTGACTGACTAAAGAGCCGGAAAGCCTAAGGGGGCGTTCATATCATATCCGACTGCGGATAGACAAGCCGCACGCCTGGTCTAGGCGAGGCCGGATCGGTTTGAGGGCCCGCCACTACAAGAACCGCTACACCGAGTCAAACTGACACCAGAACCGCCGTTTACCCAGCGTCACGAGAGAATAACACATCACATCAGTCTCTGATGTTGCACATTTCCCTACCAGAACTGCCCGTTCAAACAAAAATGCAAATAATTCACAGTTGTGATTTTTCCACTGAACTAGAATTTCATTGTTAAATCTCCCCCCACTTATCATCAGCTTTCTCAAAGATTCGCTGAATTATGCAAAGAACTATGCTACATATAATATTGTAATTTTTTTAAAAAAACGGTCACTTCTGACTAGAGCAGGGATGGAATTTCTGCATGGATGAGAAAAGCATTCGGATCGCCTGGCCTGCGCTTCGTCAGGAGCTCACATCCTGTGACGTGGAGAATGTGCAGGCTGGGTTATCTCGATCCTGTTTAACGGACATTTCAGATTTCGCAATGTCCACCTCGCCAGCCGGCCACTTTCCGTTGTTCTTGGCATATTACTCCGCTCTACACGTCTGAATTACCGCAACACAACTGCAAGCCGTCCCCTGCCTTGTCGTCCTAAAATGTTCAGAGAACATTAGCTCAAAGCAACAGATATAAAAAGAGTTCCTCTATAAAATTAAGGCAAGATGTCAGGGAATATCAAGAAGAAAGTCAGGGGCTCAAAACAATTAAAATACTTGATGATAAACTTAAATGCAGATTTAAACGTGTATACTGGCACCAATAAACAAGAAAGGCACATTCTCCCACCACCATTTTGGACTGATTACTCGCACTCAAAAACAAGCTCAGCGTGACATCTCTCAGGAGCACACATGCAGTGCATTCTGGGTAGTGCAATCACAGAAGCTGGTTCTCTCTGCTACACACATGTTACACCGATGTTCCGACTTCCGTGGTTTAGTGCTCAGGGGACAAAATGCAATTATTCAAATGACTCCTTATCATCTTTACCTCTTTGTCATCCATATGTTTCTTGCACATCTTGGAAATGTATTTTATAGAGATTAGGGGGCTAGACTGCTATGTTTGCCATTTACACGGGCGCACAAAGCCGGCCAAGTGCTACTCCGTTTAATTTCCTAGCCGGTTATTCATTTTAGCAGCCCCTGGAAAGGGCGAGGGCGGCAGGGGCGGCGGCACATCCTCACAGACGCGAGTTAGCGGTACGACGCAGCCTTCAGGCACAGTAAAGGGCAGCTTACAGATGGGGCCTAAAGACAGGCAACTTCGTCAGACGCACGCGCTGTCATTTGGCATCGCTGCAGTGCGTACACACCGACACCGAGGGTCCCCGTTGAAACATTTAAACCAAATTTAGCCTGCTTTAAACATGCTTAGAACACTAACTTTAGCCTACAGTTTGGCAAAGTCATTAACACAAAGCCTATTCTTTAATAAAGTGTTGAATATCTCATGTATTTTACTGAATAATGTACTGGAAATGAAAAACAGAATGGAACTGGAATACCCATCGTGAAGTCAAAATATCGCAACACGGACCATCGTGACCTGGGCAGCGTCTGTATAAAGATCATTTCTTCTAGGGCAAACCTCCTACAAATGAATCCTTCCTGGTGAAAAGCCCATGAATAAAACCTCAAAAATGGCTCCAGCAGGCTTCCAGTACATTTAGGGCCTTTTCATTTAGTAAACTCTGCACGGCGCTCCGTTCCGCTCACACAGACTGCACTGTTTATCCACATTGTTTCCGAGTTGTAGCTGACAGGGCTGTACATTGACCTCTTAATGTTGTTCTTTAAAAACGAGGTCGAAAGAACAGTGTGAGTTAAATGCAAATGAGTCTGAATGTCTTTTTCCTTCCAAAACAACGGCTCCAAACTCCAGCGAGACCAAACACAAAAACAGCCTAAGCTACCGAAGCAGCCAAAATACCAAAAAAAAACCCTCATGTCAAATTCCTGCCAAACCTGAAGAGGCTGAATAAGGCCAGGTTAAGCGGCACACCAACCCTGTCACCTGCAGCGACACAAACATCCCACAATCCACTTGGCCAGCTGAGAAACGGCATTAGAGTTTGCCCACTCTCTGTCTGGCCGGCTAGGCGGTGCCAGAAGTCAATGACCTCGTCCTCCACACCGTGGACCACCTTGGACACCAAGTCACAAGTCCAGGGGGGCTGACAGGGAGCCGTGACCCCAGGGAGGAACAGGAGCAGGTCTTAATTCCAAAAGGCCGCGGGGAGCCTCTCTTACCTCCTCCATCACGTCCCGGGGCCTCCGAGGGGAATTGTTCAAATGTTTCATTTCAGTTTTGCATGTTAATGAGCTTTGGGCTATGCTTGACAAATGGCTGCTTATCTCCCACTTTAGCGGCGGAACTATTTGCATTAGCCTTAGCTCAAAGATTAATGCGTGTAAAGCATGACGGCCTAATTGAATTTTAAACCACAGACGGTTCAGCAGCTCTGGGAGGCTGTCTGTCCCCCCGCCGAGTGCAGAGTCGGGCTTACAGGCAGCCGATTGCCCAAAGGTGAGACCTGGCTGGCCTCTCAGTAGCTCCCCGTAATATGCTCTCACAAAAAGAGGGATGCTGTTCAAGGCTTTTGAATGATCCCACCCCCCTAGGGGCAGGGAAACAGGACCACATTTTTTGATCCGACAGCTTTGGGGATGGGCGGTGGGGGTAGGGGGTCTCTCCGCAGCCACCGTATCTAAGGAGCAAACAAACGCCTGCCCACGATGACTGCTGAGGGTTTAGTTTAGGCAACCATTTCAGTCAAAAAACAAAATGAAAACCAAGGAAAGAGAGCAGTCATAGGCTCTTATTTTATAAAGGCTGCCACAAGCTGAGGTCATGCCCTGTCTGTACTGATAGAGCCAGGCAATCAGACAGAAGCTCACAGACTCATTAATCAACTGCAAAAAAATATATATCATAACGTTGATTAGAGCTGCACGATAAATGCCAGTGCAATCACTGTGATCCGAACACCTCAAAGACCATCTAGAACTGAGAGACCAATAGATGCCGTGGCGTAGCGAGGCACGGTCATTGATAAAGTTTCCAAAAATCTACAACTATCGGAGTTCTAACATCCATCAGTCACCCGTCCTTTGACACGCAGGCCACAACGGCAAGTGTTCGCCTGGTCGCTCCGTCCCCTGGGACACTCCAATCTGCCGGAGGTGGTCACGCTTTAACATTCTGGGCCACGCCACTCCGCCTTCCGAAAATCTATGGGGACAGAGAAGTCATTAAAGTTTCATACGGCCTGACAGCGCCGCCAGAATGCGGCCACCGGCACCATCTTCTGGTCTTTCATTTGGCGATTCCCTGGGCATCTGGTGGGCATGTGGGATGGACGGGATTTGGGCCTCGCAAAAGGACCCCCGCTCCGGGATACCGGGCACATGTCCACCATATGCTCTGGCTCTGTGGCAAGCCTGGGGGGAATGCTTTGGGGGGGCAGGAACACTTAAAAGGCCATATTGTAAGACAGCTCACAGTCAACGAACTGGATCTTAGGGCTGAGGGATACTCCTCAATCAAATGATGGCTTTTATAACAAAACTATTGCTCTTTAAGATAACTGCTACAATTTGATGATTTATTCGACCCAGCCCTTACCTCATGGTACTGAGTGCCAGTCCGAAAACAACACATGAGAAGCAGGGACTCCCTGAAGGTCCACGGATCCCCTACTGCCACGGCAACCTGAGACCCCTCGTGACACCGGCACCCACGTGACAGTCACCAAGACAATGACATCACATTCAGCCTGCCCTGGCACGGCCTGCGCTGGGTGCCTTCAGCCCCGCCTGCGGACCAGCTGACAGGGCCCCAGGGACATGTTAGTCGTTAGCGGTTAGCGGCTTGAGGACAGGAGAAGGCAGGGTGAAGGCTCCTTGGCAGGTCTGCTGAAAACCACAAAGGTTCACACATAGACCACCAGGCCGGGTCAGACCCGAGGAAGAGGAAGATCTTAGGAAAGCGGATGTGAGTTAACATTTAGAGTGGATACTGATTCGGACAGAAGTTCAAAGGTAATAGCAAAGAAAAACACTTTAAATATAAATGACAAAGTTAAATGTAAAGATGGATAATTATTAATGAGGCAGAATGACACACAGGTTAATGACAATGTAAGAACTAGAGGTACTGACTTAGCTGCATGTGAAATCTTCATGCAGAAGTAGGTTTGCTGGACATTGGTTCACCGGGGTGAGTTAGAGAAGGTCGTCGGTCTGTTTTCCGTGATTCCCTTGCGGGTGGCTGTCGACTGAAGTACCTCGATCGCATGAAACTGTAATGCAACTTAAGAGGACATAAAGATTATTCGATGCGCAGCCTCCAGTGCTGACAGAATATCAATGGCACAGTGAATAGGAAGGCCGTGTTGGCGGTCCGGAGACGGGGGGACTGCCCTCTTTGGGCTTTTGGAATCCAGCATGACATGGAGCCCAGAATGGGCCTTTGTGGGGGGGGGGGGTTACTGTGGCTTGGTGCAGGAAAATATGTAAGGAAGTGATTGGTCTAAAGGGGTGTGGATTTCCAGCAGCAGCGGGTCTGACCAGACCAAACTGGACCAGCCCAGCCTCCCCCCCTCCCCCCCAGTTTAAAAAACAGGGTTGAGCGGAATGGCTGACCCTAAGCCAGCCCAAGGGCTGGGACTCACAGGTGTTACTAGGGAAGGTGACCCAGAGCCTGGGCATGAGTTGGGGGTAATGGATGATGGACAACCAGGTTTGAGGTGGGCACTGTGCCAACACTCTGCTCTTAGAAGGCTGTTGTGAGGCATAAGCAAAGCACAAGAGAGATGTGTACAGAAACAAGAGAGATGTGTACAGAAACAAGAGAGATGTGTACAGAGACAAGAGAGATGTGTGAGAAAGAAGAGAGATGTGTACAGAAACAAGAGAGACGTGCACAGAAACAAGAGAGACGTGTACAGGAACTAGAGAGATGTGTATAGGAACTAGGGAGATGTGTACAGAGACAAGACAGATGTGTGCAGAAACTAGAGAGATGTGTGCAGAGACAAGAGAGATGTGTACATAAACTAGAGGAACAGTCTTCCGTTTGACTCTACAATGACCCTCTGCCTCACCTTGCCCTCCTGGAGACCTTAAAAATAAACAAACATGCTCTTACAGTCCTATAAAAATACTCTACATCACACGATACAAAGAAACACGCTGAATTTATAACATCCTCTACATCTAACAGATTAAATAAATTTTAGTTAAATTAAGCTTCATTTTTACATGTTCTTTCCATAGAAACTGAAAATGGCCAAATAAAGCATCATGAAACCATAGGGTGACACTTAGGATACTCTCTCAAAGGTGACACTTAATAATTATGCGACTTAAGTCGAGTCCCCCCCCCAGTACAATGACACACAGCATTGTGATGTTACAGCAGCACATCCCAAACACAGCATGACAGCAGCCTGCTCACGGCATGCTCGCAAACGCCGGTGGATGCTTTGGGAGGAAAGTTATCAAATTTAACCTGCGGTTGGCATTCCATCTAGGGCGTACCTCGGGCCTGGGCCTGAGGACCTGTGCTGCGCGGGGTGAGCTCCGGGCCCCCTGCCCCCCCCAACCAGGATAAGCAACTAGATGATAAATGGATAGATAGAAATGTGACCAGTGCAGCAAACAAACAGTCAGGAAACACTCAAGGCAGCTGGAGCGCAGTGGTAAGTGAGACCGCAGGGATTTACGATGGGTAAAACAGGTCGCTGTGTGCGTGAACGTGAAATGGTTTAAGAGGGAGAAGGAGAGTATTTGAGGAAGAACAATTACATGAACGCAACAGGCAGCCATGAATCCAGTCTGTCACTGTAGTTGCTGCTAAAAAAGCAGTTTGACACAGAAAGGGAAGATGGGTAAATGTAATACATACAGAACTAAGTGACTCCAAGTGACCAGAATCCGGGTCTGTATGGGACTTGGATTTAAACAGCAGTTCAAAGCATTCCTTTACCAAATGCTAATATAAACAACCAGAGATGGAAAGTTCCGGTTCAGAGAGTACAAATCCAGACCAAGATTCTGTTTCAACCGAGAAATTGAGTACTCTGTGACTGTGACTCGTTATACTCAACTGGTTAATTGAAACAAAATTTTGTATCTGGATTTGTACTTTCTGAACCTGTACTTTCCACCTCTGTAAGCAATATTGTCATTATTTGAAATCCCAAAACCAAAAATCATCGAAGAAAATAATATTTTTTGCAGCTCCAGAAATTCCCAGTTTTACTAAAACCAGAGGAAAATCTGATGAGTCGATGCTGGGAAATGCTTTGTGTTGTGCGTATAAACAACAGTCCTGATTCAGTGGGCCCGCAATGTTGGGAAAATCACCTTTTTATCCAGGCACACAGACTGGAGTATTTTAGCACCAAGAAGTTGAATCCTTCTAAGCTAAAATGCCAAATTAGTATCTGGTACTGAAATAATGGCAAAATTAGAAGCAGATGAACTTATAGAGAGAGAGAAAAAAAACTGTTCAGTAAATCACAGCCTCTTGCCTGGATCCAAAAGTGGAAAACATGAGTGCACCATAAGTGTGGCCTGAGTTCAGACAGAAGCCTGCAGAAGAAAACCAAATAAAATAATCCGAGGTCCTCAAATAAAAATTACCGTGTGGCTCTGGAAAGCAGCATGGTAGCACTGAAGCTGATTGTGCTGAGGGTGGGGCCATGGAAAAAGGGGAGGGCTTTTTTTTTGGTCAAAGTAAAAACATACAATGGAATGGAGGGCAGCCAGCCAATCAGACACCAGGTTTCCATTTGGGTTTAACGTTTAAAAAGGACAAAGATGCATAAAAAGGGGTTTATGCTAAATCAGCAACAGTTAGCCATGCCAGCGACTAAGGTTATATTCATGGTGAGAGTATAGGGATTACAGAATGTTGCAAACAGTTAAAATAATCTAAATATGATGCTTAAGATGAGTTTCTGATTTTAGAAAATCTTAAAAAAGCCCCTGGCTTGACTAAAATCCTCTTTTAAAGAGTTTGTAAAATGGTAAATATGCCGTAGCAAGTTAAAAGGACACTATAATAAAATATGTTATAACAGTTAAAGGAGTTTTACATGCAGGACAGGTGGATGTAAGTACAAACATGTGGGTCAGCCCAGTGTTCCCAATACAACAGACGACCTGGTCCCAATGCTTTTGGAAACTGACTGCCATTTGTAAAAGCAGGGGTCATTTCCATCCATCCAGCCACTTTCTGAAACTGCTTATCCTATTCAGGGTTGCAGGGGGTCCAGAGCCTATGGGAACAAGGCAGGGAACACCCCAGGATGGGGCGCCAACCCATCGCAGGGCACACTCACACACCATTCACTCACACATGCACACCTACAGGCAACTTGGTAACTCCAATTAGCCTCAGCATGTTTTTGGATTGTGGGGGGAAACCAGAGCACCCGGAGGAAACCCCACGACGACACAGGGAGAACATGCAGACTCCACACGCATGGAATCCTGGTGGAGAACCGAACCCGGGCCCCAGACACGTGAAACGACAGTGCTAACCGCTGCCAAGAGGTAATTTCACAGAGTTATTTATGCAATTGTCCCATTGACTTTGCCATATTTTCATTACATACCCATTCAGCACAGGTCTCAGGTCTAATCAGCAGTAGATGGACACCACAATCAGAGAAGCGTCTTTCCTGTTTAGCGCACATTCATTTCTTAGGATGTCTTCTGTCAAAACATGCTTCTTCTGTTAGGCATGCAGTCTGATTTACCTGCCAGTGCAGTTTACCTCCAGAACACCCGATTCCAGCTGGTGGATCAACAATAAACCTTGGACTTTACTGCAGGAAATACATTCCAAAATCCTATTGCTATTAAAATGGGCAAAGGCAGGTAAGATGCCCATGGATTTGCTGGAGAAACGGTGTTCTACTGATGGAAGCAGAGATTAACGTGTACGAGGGAGGAGCTATTCCTGGTTAAATGCCACAAATGTGGTAATTAACAATGTGTATGTATGTGTATGACACATATAGCAGAAACATTTAAGTAAAATAAGTAAACAGTATAATTAATTTGGTTCTATCTTACAGACGACATGGTCAGGGAGGTATGTCACACATGGGCACAGCTTAAAAGTTTATTTGTTTAATTTGCATGACAATAGAAGTAACCTAACATTTTATTTTTCAAAATCCCAAACATAGCTTAGCCACCATAACGAATTAATACTGTGCATAACGTGCATTATATACTTTGGGTATTTTAATTAGTTTTATAATAATTAATCCTTAGTTGATATGGTTCAATGTTCATGACTCTAGGAAAAACAGTCACAGTTAATTAATTAAGTCTGATTTAAAATTATATACATATTTAAGCTTCATTGCCAAGCTAACGGCAAAACTAAAGAAGGTTAAAAAAAAGACATGAATTAGTGTCAGGACCAGATGCAACGAAGTTAACTCGGGTAAGCGGAGTCTATCCGGTCTATTCAGAGAGGATCCAACCTCTTGACGGGTTCAAAACAGTTTCTAAACCTGACTATGCATGTGAAGTTTAAGCAACATGACATTCAATATGTGACTCAGATTCATCTGAAATTCAGCCACATTTCATGCAGTGTTTAATGTGTTTACATTTACCGACTGAGTCGACGGCATCAGCCAATCAGACTAACGATTTATATAGCTCAGTATTTCCCAACCCAGTCCTCAGGGACCCATAGACTGTCCGTGTTTTCGCTCCATCCCAGCTCCCTGCCAGACAGTCCACATTTTTGCCAGGAGCAAAAATTTGTACAGAGCAAATACGTGGACTGTCCGCAGGTCCACGAGGACCAGAGTGGGAAACAATGGTATAGTTCATGCAGGACACTTTACTGCAGGGGTGGCCAATCTTATCCGCAAAGGGCCAGTGTGTACAGTATGCAGGTTTGTGGGATAACCTTTGGGTCAGCTACTTAAACCCAGGTGTGAGGACTCTTCAGACAATCAGTCCTCTAATTAGTAATCTAATTAGGAAGTTGTAGCAAAAATGTGCATATACAGCGACCCTTTACGGGTAAGACTGGCCACCCCTGCTTTACTGACTAAGCTCTAGTATCACTGTGTGATCGCCTTCTGGGCGTGATCGAGTGAGCCCCAGGATACGTGGATTGGCTCTTCATCCACGAGGCGACCCGCTGGCCTCCATGTTTGAAGCAGACTTCTGTGAACGAGCAAACAATTACCTTCCACATCACCCAGAACAAAGATGAACGTCTTAACACGATGACTACGGATAAGACAGCTTCTGTGCCTGAATTAAACAAACCAATCCACTTGCAAAGCCATCTCTGGCGCGATAAACTAGGACGGCGACACACAGCAGAATTAATGTTTCCCTTTCAAAAGCATTCATAAAAAAAAATAACAGGTGAAACTACAGAGCGCTTTGACGTCACGCCATTGCGGAAACCTCCTTCCTCAATAGGCCTGAAGGACCTTTTTTTGCTACCAAGATTTTGTTTCAACCAACCAGTTGAGTATAAAGAGTCACATTCACAGAGTACTCAACTGGTTGGTTGAAACAAAATCTTAGTCTGGATTTGTACTTTCTGGACCTGCACTTTCCACCTCTGCCTTGTTTTGTTCTGAAACTGGGTAGCAGTGGGACTTTGGATTAACTACAGCCCCGATTCCAGGAAGTGAATGTTTTCCAGCAATCACTCAGGTTTGGGTCATCTCCTCATATCTAATGTCCTCCAGGCAGCTAAAATACCATGAAGTTCCTCAAATCCTACAGCAGGCTCAAGAAAACGCTCATGTCACAGCACAGAATATCCTTAATTCAACCCTCAATTAATGCTCTCCGGGCATCTTAATAGAGTCCTTGTGCTATTCGTGTACAGGCTAATCTGTGCAATTATTTTTTTCGGGAATGTTTTTGCAGAACAAGAGTTTTTAAGTCTAGGTTAAGCAAAAGCCGTCACTCCATTTATGTATTTTTGTTTCATGTTTGCTTCTGTAATTACAATTTCGACTACCTAAAGCAAAGCGGCACGCAGCTAGAAAAATCAATTGTGATTTTAACAAAGACATTGGATTCGCCACATGTCCTGTCTTTATGAGGTTTTATCAAACGCAGTGGCGTAATAGAAGCTAGTGGCAAAGAAATACCAGTCGGAGAGCCGGTTATATCTCTCCTCTCAATACGCCACAGCGGGACTGCACCACATCGGAAAAGCTCTTATTTGTACAACAACCTGGAAACATCGGAAAGACCCATTTCTCATCCAGGATTTCTGTCAATGTTTCACTCCCCGGAGGACGGAAATGCGACCATGTCAACCAAACGTGCACTTTGCAGACCCGGCGTTTGGGAACCGCAGCGCTGCCCAGCTCTCACGCATCCGGCGTGACACTCACGCTTTCAGACTCGCGCACACGCAAGAAATTTAAAGGCAAATCTATATTATTCCATTACAAACCTAAGATTAGCTACATCAAAAGCGTTAGGGTAGTTTGCAAACCATGCAGACTATTTACACGGTAATAAAACTCTTACACACATGTAAATGCGTGTGCATGTTTGTGCAGACTCGAATTGAAAATCTCACTCCAGCCAGCTGACAGTTGGCGACCCTGGGACCGGGGTCCACGGAGACCCATGCAAGTGCGGGCAAAGCGTTGTTTAAAGTTTATCCGCAGAATCAATAAGCGGAAGGAGAAAACGATGCTTTGGACAGGGATTAAAGGACGCCTTAAAAAACGCGAAATATCGCGGCAGGCGCTCGGAAAGGCACTCGAACGGCGTGATTTACTTTGGCAGTGTGCGGAGCACAGCGCCCGCCTGCACTAACGGGAAGCGGCGCTGTCATGCGATTCCTGATGCATGAGGAGTGACCGCAGCCGGCCGGCATGCAGCGCCTGGCTGGGACTGGGTGCCTTCTTAAAACTCGGATCACCAGCGAAAGGCGCCTGTAAACAGGAAATGAAAGCGATCGGAAGGCGGAGGGCTGATGCAGCACTGTGCAGCTTGAATACCAACCGCTTGCGCCGTGGTTTGTAATGCAATGCAATGCACGAGGGCTGGTATTGCAGACTTGATCGCCGGGTCACACGCATGCGGCTTTGGTGGGGTGGGGGGAAAATTCCACATTAAACTCCAGGTTCACAAATATTTTTTGTTCTCAACTAAAACCATGCCCGCGTGACTCAAATCAATACACTTTTTGATTAAAAGCAAATAATTGAAACACGACTGACACGCCTGAATTAAGGCTGACAACTCAAAACACACGGTGTCACAGCTACTGATTTATTTAAATGTTTATCAAAGCGCCATTCCCTAGACAATGCGTGCAAAGACAAATACCGGTATGAAAGCTGGTGTGAAACGCATACTTATCAACACATATCTGCCGCAGGATTAACAATGTTATCTGGGGTTACGTTTCAATGTTATTAATAATATTCTATTCCCGTCTGGTGCGGAGACGACTATCAGCAGACGGTGTGGAGGGTCATATCAGAGATGGGTGCGGCAGTGCGTGCTGGAGGTGCGGTAAATACTCTAACTAAATCTGCGATTTTTATCTACAAAACGACAGACGGCAAAGTGGTAGTGGAGGATGAGGTCTTGAACTTTATTGTTGTCAAGATGAGAACCCTGTCTCAGGACGAGGTTGTTTTATTGGCCTCAAACAATTTCTCATCTGAATGGATTGAGGAATCCAAGCGGCTGTTGTTTGAGATGTGCATGACCTCCATACGTTGCGTCAAACATAAAGGTCCTCAAAAAGACGTCAATAACATCAAAGACTGTCTCAGGGTGCTTAATGAGTACGGCGAAAATATTCCTAGATTTGTGTCACATTACCAGGATGAGCTTCCACCTGTGGGTTTTGGCGATATGAATACCTCTGCCTTACTCAGCAGAATGGAGCAGCTGAGTTTAGAGGTGTCCAGGCTGCGGGAGGCAAATGGAAACTCAGGAAAGCGTGAGTGTAAATTTAGAGGCGGCCGCAGTGGTTATGGATCGTCGGATCACGGCAGTGGAGAGGCTCCGCGGATCACCTGCTACAACGGCTGCTAAAACACCGGCCCCCCAGAAGGAGGACGCTCGGGAGCCGATGGAACCTGCTCATCAGTCACACGAACAGGGCTCGGATGCCTTGACGCAGTAACCCCAGAAACTTCCTAATGCAGCAGCTCAGCCTAGTGACAGAGTTCTCCCGTCCCGTCTACAATTGGTGAAAATTGGTGTAATTGGTACCGGCTCTGACAACAATATTCCAGTGGTGAAAACCAAGTTGGTGAGTGTTTCTGCAACGAGATTTGCTCCTGATCTTGACGCGAAAATTCTACGCTCCTACTTGAGTGAGAAACTGGATAAGCCAGTGACATGTCGGGAGATTGTCACAAGCAGTAAAAGATATGGTTTGTTTCATGTCACTGCGGAATGTGAAGGAGTAATGGATATGTATAACCCTCAACTCTGGCCAGCGGGGATCTATGTTCGCCGGTACTTTGAGGCCCGCGGGCCTAGAGAAGGCAGTGGCAGAGGAGTCGGCACTCCTAGAGGTGGGACTGATGCGCAACAGCGGTGTTCGGAATCTCACACACTTGTCGCCCTGCAGGGGAGCCGCTGCCCGATGGTTGTTGGAAGCAAGCAAAAATAAATTAATATCAAAATCGGCTCGTATAATGCGCGAGGTCTCCCTGTAGGGCAGAGCGGAGCTGATAAATCACGCCGGTTAGTTGTGAATAAACTCTTGGAGTCGTGTGATATTCTGTGTGTTCAAGAGACATTTCTACCA
>JAODLD010000008.1:6454865-6466166 GCA_026781065.1 Mormyrops boulengeri | reverse complement strand
CCTTATATTCATATTTAGATGTATTTGCTGCCACAAAATGACCCCAAAATGACCTCTGGACCCACCCTGGCCCCCCCCACTGAAAGATTCCTGGCTCTGCCACTGGTGTGTGTGTGCTGTGATGGACTGGCATTCTGCCCACCTGGTCCCCAGCTCTGTACCCTCTGCTTCCTCAGATGGACTTCAGGCTCCCGGCTGTCCTGTACTGAATAAGCGGTTGGAAATTGATGGAAGGGCAGATATTACACTTCGCTACTATCTGGGAAATAAAAACTGAGCTCAAATGTTGCATTATCTCCTTTAACCAGATAGATCACAACCTTCCTGTAGAACATCACGTAAAATGGAAAAGCTGTCTTTAGAAAGCACCCAGAATATTACTCCTGAACAAGAACCACTCATGCACTTCTTTTCAATTTGTATGGATTTTAGCCGTTAGTCCTGTATGTGTGAAATAGGCCAGAGCCCTGTGCGTCAGTGAAAGCAACTGAAATCTTGTCTTCTGTCAGGATGCCACAATGAGCACCTCCACTTTATGTATACTGATGAAAAGAAGCACAAAGATCTGTTTTTAATTCAGGTAATATTTAATTAGTAATGGCAACAGTGTGAAACCCATTCTAGACTATTAAGGTAAAATTGATATTACTACAAAGCTGACAGTGAGCTGCAGCATCGTATCGTCTTGATTTCCAGGCCAGTCTAAAATCCCACGCTTACCGTCACTGCTGATGTGTCAGTTTCCTATGGATTGCTGGCCTGGTTGCCAGGGGGCAGGTACTTCACAGGAAGCCTGCTTTCCCATGTATGTCGGAACCAGCTGTGTTTTTTTTTTTTTTTTTTTTTTTGAATGCCTCTTTCCTTCAGGTCACATGACTCAGGGGTGGTGACTCGCCTCGGCCTCCAAGCCTGCCAGCCTTGCTCCCGTATGGATGCACGGATCATTTTCCAGCGGCCTCTGCCCGCCGCTGTGCCTCTTGCTTCCTGGCTGAGGTCCACGATAGCCCTGCAGCAGAAGAACGTCGCATATCAAGCTCTCTGGAGGCACGGCGAGCGAACATGCATACAAAAACTACACAGCCATCTGAGCAACAACTGAATGATGTACTTTTATACATCAAACCGAGGTCCTGACTCTCTGAGGTCATAAAAGGTCCTTGGGCATCTTTTGTAAGGGGGGGGGTGACCCAGATGCCCTGGCTAAAACCGCTCACTGTGACCCCATCAAATCAGGCCCCCTAATCATCACCTGTATCTAACAGGTGAATTCTCTCATGCCCCTTTTCCACCTTAGCTACTCTGTGGTGAGCGTACTGGTGCAGAATGGCTGCCGTCGCATCGTCCAGGTGGGGGCTGCACAGCGGTGCTGGTTGAAGTGGCTCCCCATTGATTCTGTAAAGTGCTTTGGGTGTCTTGAAAATGCTATATATAACTCTAACATTTAGTTATCGATCAAACTTTCCAATGCAGAAATATGGAGATGCAAGCAAAAAGGCGATCATTGATGCATTAAATGTAACTGAGGTACAAAAATACGTCCATCCGCTCAATTTTCGCTCCACTACTTCTGTCCCTCTTTCCCGCACTTCCGGCATGTCTTCAAAGTTAGCGCCGGTGCTTGTGGTCAACCAGTCAGCGATGTTTATCACTATAAGCCAGTAGTTTGTGGTCGAACAAAACGTACCTAAGCTGTGTCCCATTTCAGGGGTTACAGCCTTTCGAAGGACAAGGTCTACGAAGGCGTGCCCTTTGTAGGTCGTGTTCTTCAAGGTCAAACAGAAAGTGTTGTCAGATGGGATGGTCTGGCCTAAGGATAATTTCCTATTTGCATCAGCAGCTGTTCCCGCCCTTACCCGAGTCAGGAAGTGCTAGCCAGCTGGGACACACCCACTTTACCTTTGCACAATGAATCATGGGATAGACTGGGCCACAAAGGATCAGTCAGGTGCATCCTTTGCAGAGCAGGAATAGGAGGACGCATTCCTAGACGTCATTTGAAGGAGCCTAGGAAGTGAGACAGGCTTGCTGCTGTGATGCATCCGGCTTTCAAATGCAGCCTCTGAAGGATGCAGCCTCTGAATTGGGGCACAGGCTTAGTCCAGAGTAGGGACTAAAAAAGTTCCAGAACTACACTTAGTCTGAGTTCTTGGGGATGTGATAAAAATTCCTGGTTCCTGAAAAAAGTCCTGGTTCTGGAAAACAGTTCCTGTAGTGGGAAAGGTAAAGACACATATTATAGGTCTGCAGTGAGAACTATTTACTTATTATTTATAGGGCTAAATTACATTTTTTCCCCCAATATACAGGCATCAACCAGGTACCAACAGTTCTTTAACTACACAAAATTTGTTAGGCAGGTCATTTAAGAGTCAACAATCTGGTAGAACAATCCCTGAAGATTTACCGTTTGACTGTCATGAGCAGAAAGATGGGGACACCCTTCCCTTGTATCTCCATTGTACCAAACTTACAAGAACATTCTGGTAATTCAAGTGCCGCAATTTGTCTGCGAAATTTCTCAAATGTCACGGTGCAATTTCACAGAACATGGTTGTTATGTGAAACCATGCATAACAACAGTGATGTTTGGCATAATAACTATAAAAATGTTATAATTAACTAAATACAAAGTAATTTCTCACGTTCTTAATCAGTGGACACATACAGCATCCCAGCTCCTGGAAAGCACATGACACACGTAGTTATGAATATAAATGAACAGCTTTTAAACCTTCGGCCTTGACGGCTTGTTTCAGTGTATGTAGACCTTTTGCCAATTCCTGGTTTGGGCCATTCGGAGCATCACTGCTGAAGAAGCGACGTTGTCTTCACCCTAAATCTCCCTTCCACTGCCTCCCAAGGATGTCCTGTCAGGTCCGAGTGCCACACCAGCTGCTGGAACATTCCGCTGTTCTCAGAAAATCAAAATATTTGCATATGTTCTGGAGTCGTTGGGGTGTCCTGTCACTTCTGATAGGACCCTGCTCATCTGTCCAAACAAACCAGTGGGGTTTGTGATCTATTGCTTTTTCAATTCCAGCTGATCCACAGATTTCAGCTGTCATATGGGGATGCAGGACACTCCATCACAAAGAACCTTCTGGAATGCCCAGCCTCGGTCCATTACCTGTGAATTGTACCAGGTCTTGTCCTTCTTACTAAAGTCAATGTTATTACTGTTCTGGTGAAGTGAAGTAAGTGTCAAAACAGAATGCAGGCAGCATAGAAACTCTGATATTGCTTTAACACAAACAAGTTAGTAAAGTTTATTTATAAAGTGCTTTTCAGAGACAGACATCACAAAGCGCTGAACAATAAAATGAAATGGCATACAAGTTAAAATGCAGAGCATAAAATAGAATATTCAAACACATGCTATCCAATGGCTTGTTTAAACAGATACGTCTTTTTCTGGGCCTTAAACTGTTCGACCGATTGCACCAGTCTCAGTACTGGTGGAAGACTGTTTCACAGTCTGGTAGCCACTGATTGAAATGTGCAATCCACATGCATCTTCAGCCTGGTGCAAGGGACAGAAAGAAGGGCTTGTGGAGTGCTATCCATCCTATTCACATTGCATAACAGGGCCGGACCATGCAGGGCTCTGTAGGTGAGGATGAGAATTTTATAATGTATCCTGAATTCCACTATGAGTCAATGCAGAGAATTGAGAAAAGGGAGGCAGGATCCGTTTGTTCATATGATTAACAGCATAAAAGATGGTGAAGGATTGTCTTCTGAAGCCCTTGAAAATCGTATCATACTGCAGGTCTCCTTATGTGCAACTTAGGGCTTTGTCTAGCCTTACTGAAGGACTTTCATCTAACGAAATGAAAGATCTGATCAGAGATAAAAAGGGGTCTGGGGTGTAGCTGTCTTTCCACCGTCATCATAAACGACACCATCAAATCATTTTCAGGTGTTTTGCTTAACATTACGACCTAGTTTCGCCATTTTTGCGGTTTCGGTCTACTGTCGTTTGGACGTGAGAAGGCCTTTTTCGTGAAGGCAGAATGCTCCAACTATCCATCTCAATAACAACGTTAAGGTTGCCGTGGGGGAAATATCCCATCGTGCGCTACGCCAGCAGAAGAAAACAAACACCACGAAACCCAGTGCTCTGTTTTAGAGGACAAAGTTCAGAAGTGCTTGCAGGAGGACTGTTTTTCCCCCAGTATGGGAGTGAAACAGGACCCATCCTCTCCCACACACTGCAATCGTGGCATAAACACCGAAGTTTATGAAGGCCCATCATGTTTGTGGAACACAACATTCATCTGCGTTTATAGAGCAACCTCCAGCTTAAAGTTCCTCTCTTCGGGTTCCTTTCATTGAAGATGAGAAATGGTCTCCCCCCGACACAAAGAAGCGAAACCTCAACGTGAGAGTGGATTGCATTTAGCGATCACATGAAAAGGATTTCATGATAGCAAGGATGTTTTTTCCCAAGCTGATTAGCCCGTGAGGAGAATAAGATCCCATTACTGAAATATTTAATCTCGAAAGATTAAACTACAATCAATAGCCATTCAATATCCTCTGTTTATTTTCTTTTTCAATACAAACTTCCATTAAGACTTTAATTTATGTTCCGCGAGTATGCAATCAATGCTGGGAAGGACAAAACCACCTTACAGAATCCCAGTTCTGACCTCACGTGCTGGATATCTGAATAGTGCAGAAAACTGATAGTCCTTTCTATTTTTATATTATATTATTGCGCTTAGGTCCCTTTAGGGACGTGTTTTTTTTTTCTTTTTTTTTCCGAACAGAAGGAAATGGATTAGCGGAATCTGCGCCCCTTATTATTAAGTTAATGCGTAATCAAATTCCAGACGTTATCGGCTACTGCTGGTCTACCACCATTGTTTCAACTAAAGTAAAGATTTCGATAATCCCCTGTATACAAACACATTTTGCAGCTTTCTTTGGGAGTATTAAAATCATTGGATGTTATCTCGATTTTTTGGCCGCATATGGGGTAATGAAGTTAATGTGTTTGCAGCAGGACAAATAAATATTTTAGTAGATAATTTAAAGCGCACAGAGTCCTTGAGACTGTAGGCACGCTTTCTGCATTCAGATATTCATGAGGCAAATATAAGCCTTTTATTTGACACCCTATGCTCTGTAGTGCCCACACCGATGTGTTGTTAACCTGCACACATACAGGACATATGAACACTGTGTCTCCTTTAATATTTTTTGTATTGATTTATAGTATATTTGTAATGCAGAGCATAAATGGTGAAGGAAACTATTTTCAGTATGTTGTTAATAGTTGCTGAAATTGCTCCAGTTGATTTATAATTTTGCTGGTGTCGTGTTTCCAGATGTCATAAGTGAGATATGACATCCAGGAGTCCAATTTCTGAGTCCAATGGCGTGCACTTGCCGGTGTTATTTCCCGAATGCCAAATATCATTAAAACATTAACCCTTGAGATCTGTAGCCTTCTGTACGCAGGTGATATCATTTATGTCTTTGAACAGCCAGCATTTCGTTGTAATCGAAATACCTCGAGTCTCTGCCCAAAGACAAGGCTAAGTGAAATGTGTTATTCTTCCAGTGAGGCTATTTTCAGGGTCTGGCTACAATCTGACACTCTGTTACCTGTATATTGCATTTTTAGCAAATGTGGAAACTGTTACTGACAATCTGTTTTGTGTTTCTCAGTCCAGGGACCACAGACCCAGAGGCTCGTTGGCGGTTTACGCCGGTTTACTATGCGCCTTTAAGTGGAAGGGAAAGGAGTAAAGGATATATGTGTCGCACCTGGTACGAATGCATTCTGCAGGTGCAAGGGGTCAGGAAGTCAGCTGGCAAACTTAAAGGACTGTACCTAGGCACCATACAAAACATACATACATAACAAAACATATATAGGATTTTGAATGCAAGTTTGTGCCAGTCTGAAATTCAGAGGAAGGATAAGAATGAGCGCAATACCAGAGTTCCTATTACCGTAAAAATAAGACCTCGAAGCCTCCCACACACAAATGCCACGATCACGAACAGCCCCAGGGGGCTCGAATTCCTACAGTCAGACAGGTCATAACTCTTTTCCTCCTGGCGTGCGTGATCTCTGAACAGCTTAGAAAACCGAACAGAGGTAATTAGGGAGGCAGACAATGAAATGTTTTTATGTATAAAATATGAATTTAGATTGAACAGACTGATCTGTTTCGTAAAAACATGGGAAACAGGCCCAAAAATAACAGAAACGGTAAATAGTGTCTGATATCATGTATTCAGCATCTTACAGCACAAAACTGCAAGCAGCATCTTGAAGGTAAATATGTGTGTGACCCTCTTGCAAACCCGAAGAGGACGACAGCTGGGGAAGTGAGGAATGTCAAAGATGTTTCTCCATTTAGGCTAATCGTACGTCTTTGGACTACAGCGAGGAATCTGCAGAGCACAGAAAGAACATGCACACAACTCCACATAATACATACGTACACGCGCACACGCACATAGAGGAGAAACAGGACTCCAAACCCAGGAAGTGTGCAGAAACAGTACTACCCACCCTCAAACACAATATGAGTTATCTGGCAGACTGAGGTATCACTGCGGTGCCAAAGCGCAAGTTTTAAAGGGAATAAATGGCTTTTTATCAAGACCTCGAAAAGTCTAGCACAGACAACAAACAACTAAACATATCTGAAACCTCAGGGAGGTCAGGCGTCGGACAGTAAGGCACACACACGGTGGGTAATTCATACAATGGCCAAAGACATACAAGGGTCAGACAGGGTTCGTGCATGACACCGGCAAGGGCGACACACGACAACCGGGAACAACAATTATTTACAAACAAGGAGCTATTTACAGTTTTCCCAGCATGCTCCTCACTGTTAATGGGCTCTGCTATGTGGAGCCATCTCACCAGTGCTACAATAATTAGAAACGAATAAAAGCTGTCTAAATTACAAGGCTTTATATCAGCTTTGTAAAAGCTTTGATAACATTTTGAAAATGGCATAGCTATTGCTTTAGTCTCCATGTTGCTAAGGGTTTAAGGTGATACCTCTGAATCGAAGCTGGTGTCGACCACAGGAGAGACGGTAGCGGGTGATTCGGCTGAAGTGGTCTGGGGCAGGAGACGACACTCGCACGCTGCGATTCAGTCGCGCTCTCCTCGAATTGCTGGGACCTGGAGTCTCTGAAGCGTCTCAATACTGTGAAGGGATAGCAAACGTGGGTAGATGTTGAAAGTTGTGCTTATTTACTAAGCAATAATAATAACAATCGTAATCATAATAAAATACATTGCAATCAATACCCTATCTACACCAGTGCAAGGACCTGTGTCAGAGACAATAATTAAAGTCAGATAAATTTGGGTACACACAAACCAGTCAAATGAAAGCAAAGCTGGGCATCTGTATAGAGACACTGAGAATGCCGTAGCAATATCCAAAGCTTAAAAAATATTCAATATTTTGACAATAATAAAAACTATTTGCGGCTCACCACATACGCTTTCATGTATGTTTAAGTAAATATACAGGGGATAAAAGACCAAAGACCACTCGCTTTCCATAACTGTTTATTGAATAGGGGGGTGTCAGCAGGAGTAGGTGACGGAGGTTCGTTGGGCCTCACGATGGTGTATGCGTTTAGTAGGTGTTTAGTAGGTAGATACTCATCAGGTGGAGAGGAGTGCGAGGATTCCGTAAATATGCCACGTTGGACCTGCTATCGGTGGCCGGATTAGGCACGAGAATGTGGGAGAAGTTCTATTTTCACTCAGCGATAGTGCCTGAGGAGAGCTACCTTCTCTCATTTCTAAGATAAGAAGCATCTTCTCCTGGGACGCTGGGCAATGAAACTGTGCTCCTAAAAAAACAGTCCTGCCATAACTGACAAGAGAGTCAGAAACTCATCTTATTTTTCCAATAGAAGACTGTCATGTGACCAGTGATGGGAAGCTCTACCTATCCTCTCAGTATTACTGATACAGAAGACGTGTGTGTGTGTGTATGTGTGCTCATAAACGCATAAGGAAGAACATTGTCTCATTGGAGGCTGTTATTCATACTATCCATGAGCAAGAGAGGAGGTTCCTGCACATTATTTCTGCTCATACATAAGGTTTCTTTTTTGCTGTTCCTAAGATAATGGATGGACCAGAGTCTCGGCCATTTATTAGGTCGAACTTAAAGATGTCAAAAAACACCAGGGCACCAGGACCAGTTATGGGGAGCTGACTCTGCATGCTCCCTGCTATCGGTGACAAACACATTGGGGGAGGTGTGTGGGGAGATTATTGCACCAAGAATTGGGTAGATAGGGCTATCAAGAGGCTTGATGGGCTGGGAGTCACGTGTGTGACGAAAAACCGCTTTGAGGTTTCCCTGAAGGTCCGACCAGTGCTGGGAGGAGAGGGGAGCATCTTTAATTTCATGTTATGAGCAGATATCACACTGACAGGACTTACGTTTCACACGAGAGAAAGACAGGCAGCGAAAGGAGGACGAGATGTCAGCGGCGGGTTCCGGACGGCGATGCTCTCGCTCTGGAGGCAAACGGGCGCCTGCTCATTTATCATGGGTTTCTCACCGCCTGTTTAGACAGACAAGTTATTTTAGTCTGGTTCCAGTAGGCTGCTTTTTTGTTCCTCGACTCATGTGTCTGGAAGCTGAGAAAAGCCTGCGTTCCCTAGGCGCCTAACCCGAGGTCACGGACTAGAGGGACATAAACACGGAGTTGGGCGTGGCATTCTGGAGTGTTCTTCTGCCTAATGAGCCGGCCGACACACAGGCAGACGGCAGTCACTGTCGCTACCCCCCCCCCCCCCCATCATTATTAGTGAGCTCCATCCGTAGAATATTATAGTCATGGTTAGCATTACCTTACATCTTTAAAACCACCTCTCTTTTGCAGAGTAGTCAACCAGGTATGTCCTGGGTCAGTGGATCTAATGACTGCTCGATATCCACACATGGCTTTTCCAGCTTTCCCTAGGGAGGTGGTCCCAGCTGGCTGCCCCCAGACACACAGGAGACCCCCATCACCTCCTCGCACATGACACCAGAGACAGTATAACGGGAAACACCGGACCCCACACACACCTGGCCCAAAGGTAGACGACCTACTGGGATGTGAACACCGGGGGCATCGCAGAGACCGACCGGTCTTCACCCCAATCGCTATAGCCAACGTCCCATTGCGCCGCGTGCTGTGAAGTTTAGTCACAGGTGTCAAGACACCATGGGTGTCAGATGATTTAATACACTTTTAATTGAGCTGTGGAGTTTATGAGCCCAGATTTCACACCTCCCAAGGCTCGGAGGAAGCAGCTAACCCGGTGAATGACATCATTCATTTGCTAAACAAGCCGAACAATCTGGTGCGGAGCTACCTGAGTGCAATTGATCAGTTTTATGTTAATCGGCGCGTGGGACGTTAATCACTCTGGGTCTCATCTTGCGAAACGCTTCAGAGTTCAGAGCACATCAGTTTGTCCGTGCTGCCTGTCTTTGCCCGTAAAGGAGTGTGACAGCATTAAGCGTTTGTTCGACAGCAGGCTCTTTCCTCACCTCAGCCTTTCATGTTATCTCGTCCGAGACTTTAAAGGGTAGGAACATTTAGATGTTGACTTGCTGATATCATTTGGTCATAATTCAATAAATATCCATTATACAGAGCATGTCTGTGTAATGTCTTCCCCAGGCCGGCTCTCTTCATGAAAACATTTTACATTTCAGTTAACTTATCATCCTCTTTCTTGTACCAGCAGTGGTCAGAAACTAAAATTTTTGACCAGCACAACCAGTAAATACCAGTAAATATCTTGGTCCAGACAGGAGTGTGGACATTGCACATGGACAACGGTATTGACTGTAATGCCTTTGACACAACAAAATCCATAGGGTATATAGAAACCAATGTCAATTTGGTTTCCAGTTTGGAGTGAAATCCCCCCCCCGCAAAAGTGTTATAATGCTTAGTCATTTAAAACAATCTTTCATGTCAGTCAGTTATGCTGACAGGGTTAAGCATACTGGAAATGGAACCAGGAATCAGCAGGTTAAATCAACATCATGTCTGAACCTGAAACCTGGGATTCATTTGCATAATTTTTATTGAGGAGACGGTTTCCTGTTTTTATCTAATTCTGTGTAATGGATATTTATTGAATTATGACCGAAGGATATCAGCAAGTCAACATCTAAATCCAATACAGCAAATACTTCAAACCACTTCTTAAGTAAGAAAAACATGGTTTGTTGGACACTTACTGAGATCTGTGGTCTGCTTCACATTATGTTTAGAAAGTTACTTCCTGCACCTTAAGCAATGTTTTAATACTAATACTGCCTTCAGAGACGACGTCCAGCAGATCACACTAGCATGAGGTGCTAACCCTGTCTCAATAACAGCAGCAGACATACAGTCTGTAATATAAGCAACACTGCAAAGACACTAATAAGCTTGAGCTTAAAATTAAAGACTGATTCCTCATTCCAAGCCAGTTGTTAGTGTTGAAGAATTCCAGGAATATAGATTCTAGAGCGTTCCGGTTTCTCTCTTAAAGCAATGGTATTGACCGTAATGCCTTTGACACAACAAAATCCAATATCCACATCCTGAACTTCACTAATCCTATAAAGGCTGCAACAGATACAGAGAGCTGCAGGATGGCCAGAATTATCAGAGAAGACTCCCCCCGCCCCAGTCACGGGGATTTTAGGTGCCGGAATGGCACTTTATAGTTCATGTTTAGCCATCCCTGGTGTGTGACACTCTGGCCAAGTGGACGTCTTTCCCGGGTCCCTCTGATCCAGCTGCACATTCTGTTCATTCATCAATAATAATACTTGAGTGGCGGGCAGCATGTGCAGACAGCCGTCTGCCGTGTTGTCTGGGCTCCTCTGTCTAGTCCTGTGTTTCCGGCTTCCGTGGTCTTGTTTAATTATGCGATACATCCACACTTTTGCACAGCTGCGAATAAAATTCCAATTACCGTGACAGATGGCGCGCTAATTACGCATGAGCTGATAGCTTCATGCTTCCTGCCACATCTACAGAGGTAGACTCTAGTGTGGCTAATTACGCAGAATGCTAACAAACTGTGGGGCTTGGCAAATACCGCCCCCGACGCCACCCCGCACCATCTTCACAATGATGGTCGACATCGCAGAATGGGACGTAGTTGGATGGCATGGGGGGGCTCTTCATCTCCAGCCCTCACTCTGTTTCTCATTTCGTGTGACCTCAGTTCTGGGGGGGGGGCGGGCCCCCCCCGGCGGGGGGGGGGGGGGGGGGGGGGGGGGGGGCGGGGGCCCGCGC
>JAODLD010000008.1:6416209-6434805 GCA_026781065.1 Mormyrops boulengeri | reverse complement strand
CCCCCCCCCCCCCCCCCCCCCCCCCCCCCCCCCCCCCCCCCCCCCCCCCCCCCCCCCCCCCCCCCCCCCCCAACCACAGGCTTGTCAGCTGGGAATCCCTACAAGGAGCTAAATAGCCATCTCACAAATAAGATGTTTGTTTGTGGAGGAAAGATTACTTAAGCAAACAGCAAGAGAAAAAAAATATTTCATTTGCAGCTCTAACTTCATAACGGGAAACGGCTGGGCTGTCAACATCACAGCATTTCAATATTAGATTCAGGCTTTCTGCAAAAACACGGTGATGTAACCTCTGTGCATAATTCCCCAAGTGCCTCGGCTAATCCCAAAGTAATTTCGCGTGGGTCGTGTCTAGAACATTTCTCTAATATACTACGGATATATTTGCACCGAAATCAGCAAGATATCAGAGTGATGATCAGGCCTCTTCAAACACTGTTTACACCCGCAGTCCTGATCCGGAAATGGCCCATGGAAAGACGGCATCAATCCGTCACCGACCTCAACTGCGTCAGTCACACCAAGGCGCTTCTCAGCGGTCAGACCACCATTTCAGGTGTAGCTTATTGTCACTTTCCAAAGCCATCAGGATGTCTGCTTGAACTGATCGATTTTTTAAAATGTCCATTAAGCCATAACAGCTCACTTTGGCTTCCTTGACTGAATTTTCCCCCCAGCCGACTACCCATTATTTCTGACTTCACAGAACATAACACATTATGAGCTCAGGCAATAAATTCATGAATTAATTTTACTCTGTATGACATGCTTAAGAGATTTAAAAATTGAATTTTATCACATGTAGGTGTCTGGTTTTAGAATAGCTAAAATATTCCAGTTTTGTTTCGTGTGTTCGTAGCGCCCTCTTGTGTAGACACATGGCACTGCAGCACTAAAGACAAAAGGGACTTCAGGATTCAGTCAGCGCAGTCAGTCATGTGATTCCTAGGACGTTTTGGAGCTTTCCACAGCTCCTGCTCACCTGTCATGGAGTTCTCAGAGGTGCTGAGCTGCTCCCTGAGCTTGTCCACGTCATCCGGGTGGACATGCTCATACAGGGTGCTTCCGAACCACTCAGACTGCGGCTGGTTCAGGACCGGCGTCACAGAGTCTGACACGTAGATTACGCGGCCTGTATCGGCGGCCACCACGAACAGGAAGCCGTCAGCGGCCTCCAGGATCAGATGCTTGAGCTCCTGAGGAGAGAGAAGACGCCCACCAGTGGCGGTCAGAGGAAACAGCAACCAAATACACTTAAGTTTGAAAACTTATGTCATGTTCCGGGTCCGAGAAAACACCCAATTCTGAAATTGGCTGCTTAGCTGAAATGGACCTCGGTCAGCTTCTTTGCCATGAATAAGGTATGTGTGGGATGAGCATCATCACTGCGGATTTATTTTCAATGAAGATCACATGCTGGCTCATAGCTGCACCCCCAACCCCCTTACAGCATTTTTCTCCGCCCTGCTCCTCCCACACAGAACCCCTTTTTGGACAGATTTTCAGTTTATTGGTAAATCTGTCTAAAACTTCTAGGTTTCATGTAACTGGGTTGAATTTATGAAATTACACATTTTTGTACATATTAAATGAAGTGGTGAATGATCGCAGGACAGCATGGTGATGCAGTGGTTTGCACTATTGCCTCACACCTCTGGGACCAGGGTTCGAATCTCTGCCATGGCTCCATCTGAGTGGAGTTTGCATGTTCTCCCCGTGTTGTTGTGGGGTTTCCTCCGGGTACTCTGGGTCCCCCCACCCCCGTCCAAAAACATGCTGAGGTTAATTGGAGTTACCAAATTGCCCATAAGTGTGGATGTGTGAGTTTGCCCTGCGATGGGTTGGTGCACCATGCTGAGTTGTTCCCTGCCTCATGCCCATAGACTCCGGACACCACCCCCCAACCCTGAATAGGACGAGTGGTTATAGAAGATGGATGGATGGATGGATGATTGTTTTCATCACACTCTAGTTTCCATGGCGATGGCTGACTCTCGATCACCAGGCGACTGAGTGGAGGGCCCCCTACCTGCTCAGTGAGGAAGGACGGCTTGTAGGCCCCGTCAGTGGAGGTGTTTCCCGTGCCCCGCATAGACTTCATGTGTGAGACGGCCATGCGCAGGATGGTCAGCTTGTCGGGCTTGCGGGCCAGGGCGCTGCAGGTGGGCACCATGTCCGACAGCTCCGTGATGTACTGTGTCATCTTGTTCCGCCGGCGCCTCTCGATCTCACTGTGGTTCTCCCTGAGAACCCGGGAGACGATCAGGAGGGGGGGGGGGCACAGATGGCCACGGCCATCGCCCCCCTAACTACGGCGGGACATCATGAGAAGGGCGCCGCATCGCACAAGGCTGACCTACAAGCGAGTTTTAACCTTTCTGCGGATTCTCAGGAACGGCGAACGCACTGAGAATGAAGAACATCTTGTTAAAGTCAATACATCAAAACAAAGTAGCTAACAGACATTTATGTACAGGGAATGCGTTTGGCATATAAAGCGATACAAGAGGTCATTTCTTGGCGTAACAGTGCAAATGCATACTATTTTATGTGCATTTGCACTGTTATGCGCAGAAATTGCCACGCATATTGCTTTATACACCAAATGCATAATTGCATACCAGTTACGTACATCCCTGTACATGTACAGTTTTTAGCTCAGCTATGGTGAATCTATGGGAAAATGTCTTATGAACAATGCCAGTCTTTTCCTTCCCAGCCTCCGGAGCAAAAGCCCCATTCTGCCCCCTAGTGCACGCCCTCAGAAATGCTGGACAGAAGAGTGACTCACACAAACGGACGGATATTTCAACGCGCACTTACTAAAACGGCGCTCCAGGTGACAAGCAAAATGTGAGAGTTTTCAAGAAGCACGTTAAAAGTAGCAGAGCGGATGACGCGGGCTGGACCCCCCAGCCCGGAGCCTCGCCGACAGCGCTGAGCGGCAGCTGTCAGCTAACGATCCTCAAGGGTGCCGCTAGCTTAACCCTACCTGGCAAATCTTTCCTTATCACCTGGGATTAGATCATCATCATCATACCTGCAAGGAAAACAAGGCAGAAATAAACATCACAGGCTGCACCAGCGAGGTTTAAACAAACTTCAAAAACCAACTATCAATTCATCGTAATAATAACGGCACCTTCAAAGGCACACGCGCTAAGCGTTTTTACTTGACTGACCCCATACTGGCTTTTCACTGTGACAGGTAAAGCTCACATATAGCAAAATGTTAAGTTCGAACACAAGTCACGAGACAGCTGATGATGGACGACAAACGGAGAAGCCGCAATCGATGCGGACGTGTCCTCTAACAGACCATCCCCAAAATAAATAGAATTAAATTAATTCAGGAAGAGCACAGAAGCTCCAGACCACATGTGGGGCCCCTCTGATAGGCAGATCCAACTGAACCATGGTGACCCCTTTCCCATGGGACAACCCCCCCCCACGATGATCACTGAGAATGAATGTCACACCCTCTGAGACAATGTCAGTTTACAGCACTTGGAACAAGAAACTAGAAGATTACACCCTCTGCAGAAAAACGTCAGAATCTTCAGGAAACAGTGCCGTATTTCTCCTTCTCTCCAGCAGAGGGCTCTTTCTCCTCTACAGTGCCCACACAAGTCAACAGAAAAGCAAAAACAATTGATGGAAGCTCTGAACAAATAAGGAAGGATACAGATGCTTTAACGCAAAAAAAAAATGCACAACAGAACAATAACCAAGCAGAAATGAACTATACGAGAATGGATGGCTAACGTAACCAAAGCTAGTGATGATGCAATGACTTTCACAAAAAAAAACCAAAACAAAAGGACATATATATGAACACAAATTTTTACTGAGATGAAAGTGGATTGTTTACAGATAACATTTTGCTATTTAACAGCAATTTTCAATGCTACTGTGCACTCATGCGTAATACAAAATAAGTGACTTTATACTGTAAACATATAAATTTGGATCTTTGTCCACATGGGACGGCATGTCCTGTTCATCCTGACCTTGAAAATTTGCTGGGTCCCTCTCCGTCTTCATCATCAAAGTCCATTCTGTAAAGGAACAATTACAAACAGAAATTCACCATATTGGAAGTATTTTCAGTAATTTAAAAACAGGCAGATTTAATTTCAAACCCCATAACATTCATTTTAAAGGTCCAATACGCCGATCTCCCTGTCCACCCCATGGGACATTTCAATCACACTCGGCAGAATTAGAGGAAGAGCGTGAAAGAGAAATGGAGAAAGTTCACGGATGGAGGTGCCGGACGGCAGAAGTCCCCAGCTCTGGCACGTCAAAACGAGCCGCAGAAACAGGCAGTCGGGTTCAAACTTAAAGATCGGAGCAGCTGAGATAGAGACGTAAGATACAGCACCGATCGGCTCACTTGCTTCCTACCTGGGCATGGGGCTATAGCGTAGCAGTTAGCATGCATGCAACTGCCGGTCATTGGAATCCTCAGAGGGGCCCTGCTGTTATACCCTGGAGCAAAACACTCAACCTGAATCGCTCCAGTAAACAGTCAGCTACATAAACTGGAGTAAAACTGTAAGCCTGTTTGGGTAAAAGTGTCACCTTGGAGAAATCTATTCGTTTTGCGTGCCATGTGTACTTCAAAAAACCGTAATTCAAACTGCAGACAGAACAAAACAGAACTGAAAACTTTAAAACGCCCGAATAGTGCGTATGTTATTAAATAAAAGTAGTGAGAAAAGGAAGGGGTCCTAATGGCGTAACTCATTCAACGTTTCTGGACTGATTCACATTTAACGAACACTGACTGCATTAACTAAATATGCGATCAAATTTACCAGCGCAGTCTACTAGATAACTTTAATCGGTTTTACACATCTACGGGTAATACAGCCTCCATGCACTTATCAGTACATTATAATTAGGAGGCGCGTGTTCTTCGCCCGCGGGAAGCGCAAAGTGCTGCCTGCACACGTGCTGTGCGCCCGGCGTGCGATCGCGCTCCTCGGCACCGAACCCACACGATCTACGCTCCTGTTCGTGTAAAGTGGTCAGAAATAAAGCCGATCGCTAATCCGAACACAGCGTGCTTGTAGTATAAGAATGGCCTTAAATTGCGGAGACGGTTAATCGCCAGTTTGATGTACCGGCCGGCTTTTCGTAAGCCAAACGTAAAAGCATTAGGCTTGGTTAATACAATCTGACACATTTGGGTGGGCGGGTTAGTCACGCACTCCAGACTGTATAATACGGCAGCAAAACAGCAGAATTGTCTCCATTCCAGGAAAACCTGAGTTTCAATGTAACTGCTTAATTCAGTGGATGTTGTTTACATAATGCGTTTAGTTTAGACCTAGTAGCTACAATAATATCAACATGAAGCTGAAAACAGCAACACGCCGGCTTAGACAACAAAAAGTCTGTTGCAGCTTGTTTAGAAAACATTCTTTAGCCGTAACATTTTTTTTTGCGGTTGTTAAATCTATTAAACGAATCGCACGGTATTCCAGGATGCAAGGTCAATGGCAGCGTACTTCGTCATAATTTCCCATTCAGAAAATGAAGTTTAATTGTCAGCTGTTAATCTTATAGCTCTTGTACGAAGGTGAAAAATTCCCCCATGCGACATCCTCTACCAAACGCCGACAAGTTGATTCAAATGTAAATAAATGTCAGGCTGCTACATTTAGGATTGCACGAAATAAATAAATATAGAAAACTGTCATTTTATAATTGATTTTATATTGTACAGACTCTTTTCCTGTTGCATTCAAATGTGTGAGATTTCCTACTGCTTTACAACTAAGAACTTTGACATTTAAATTAGAGGGATCAGAAAAACTGACATCTGAAAATCAAAAAAAATAGATGACTGACTAATCGCATTTATTTTTTATTCAAATAATCCATAATTATTCCAAATCAAAGGTAAAAATTCAGGGCTTACATATCCACGATGCTGTTGGAAGTTCAACAGGCTACCTACTGACTTCGCCTCATGGGACAGAACTATCCAGATTCTCGCAGGTGGGGGCACTTTTCTCATGTGGACATCAACAACACAGCAATCCTCTAGCAAACTAACACGGGGAACAATCTATTCCTCTTAAACTCTGGTTACTGGACAGACTTAAACCATTATTGTTTATTTTTATATATTATTTTTTAACTTCTATTGCTCTTCACTCCAGATTTCTCCATGAAAGGAAAACAGAATTTGTAATAATTTTATATAAATATTTCCCTTTGATGAAAAACAAAGTACCTATCTACTCTTATTAGTCATAGCAACATCAATCCACCCCCGTGTGACCTAAGTGGGTGAAATGTAAGCATACAATTAACCAATCAGATCCGTGATCACTTCCATTTCCACGGCACCTTCCCCTCTCCATGCTATTTACGTAACAGGACGTGGAGCGCCAGGAACAGGCCGTTCTCAAGCACACCCACAGGAGCGTGTGCGAGGACCGCTTTCAGGCTTCAGACGCACGCTGACGAGTGGGCTGTCGCACGGTGGGCTGTCGCACAGGGGGCTCCGAGCTCTGACTCGTACCACGGCTCGCCAGTCGTGCGGACAGGGGCGTGGGCGAGCGCACGCCAGAACAGCGCTGGGAGGATGCAGCCGCCCACCTGCCCAAGCCGGCCAGCAAACCCGCTACAGTCACCTTTTTGACATAGCCGCGTGACCGCCAGGTTCCCCACGGAAGACTGCTTCACTATTTCCAAATACTCACCCTCCAGATCTCCTCTTGCCGCCCCGGCTGGGCATCGAAGCGGCCATGCGTACCTGCCCTGCCCCCACCACAGTGCCCGGCATCGTCACGGGTCCAGGGAGGTCCGTGGTCATCTCTGCATGCCAGCACATGACAACACGAACAAAACAAAACTCAATATCCACCCCATGAGGTGATTGTTTTCATTTGGCCGCAACAGACAGAACAAACACACACATGGCAGCTGCTGTAATTGACTCCAGGGCCAAATCAACATTCTGTACTGTGGACTCCATTCATTCTCTTCGTAGCAAACAAGTTGCCGTCAAACAAACTGGGAAAAAAACTAAACAAAAAACATTTACTCCTTTCTAAATTTAACATTGTTTGCTGTCAACATTCTTGTCTGAGTTGCATTTACTGTATCTACCAGCAGGGGGCGGAAGACAGGAGTGGAGCTAGATTTGTAGGCAGTATTCAACTGTGATTACAAAATTAAAATACTGACTTTATGCCACTGATCAAATCTCATAGTACAAAAAAAAAACTAAACACAGGCCTCCTATGTCCTGTTACCTCGACAGTCTTTAAGCCCCAGACAAACCAAGCGGCCGACTGGCCTTCAACACGTCACCGAAATAAAATCAGAATGGATGTGTACACACTTCTCATCAAAATTATTAAAGCAGGACTCCCCCCCCGTGCCAAACAGCTTAATAACAACCATTTTCATTCCACCATCTTTACAATACCACGCCTGTTTCGTTTCGCTTTATTTGTTTAGCATAGTAAAAATCTCGTAGACACATTCCATTCTAGCACAAGGCTATGTTTATATATGCTGACGATTCTGTTTCCTGTAACCACGGCTATGAATCACGACCCTCGTTCCTTGCATAATAAAGCTTTCATTTGCACTATAATTACTGATGGAGAGTGGAGCCTCCGTATTTTAACAAATGATTAATGTAACCTTTGCTGCGCTTTCAGGATTGAATGAGCAGCGCCGGTGTGGAGTGAATACCAACGCAACAAATGGCAGGAGTGCGGTGCGTTTTAAAAGCTGCCTGATGGAAATTATCATGTGGTTTAAACAGATAAATCGGGCGTTTTCTACGAGAAATAGAGAATCCGAGGAATTAAAATTTCCTCAGCAATCTTGTGAAGTGTCAACAAAAATACATTTTACATGCAAATCGCAGGGAAGCTTTTGTCAAGTATTAGAAGATGTGAAAAACGCTTTCCATGTATATTAGAGCACACAGACATGTAAGTGAAGACGAGGGAGACGTGTGGTTCAGCTAAGGCCCACAGTCTGGGACAGAAAGACCTTGAACTTTTTTGCTTGCTTAAGACCAATCACGCCGTTACCTTTGTTACTATGTAGGTGAGGCACAAGCACAGAATTTCTATGGCCGTATCGAAAAAGAATCCCAGGCGATTTTATTTGAACATCCCAGCCATGACAGGTCTTAGGAGGTTCTAGGTAGAGTGGTACCAAGCACACAGCAGCTCTACATAAACAGGAAGGGAAAGTTATTAGTTGCAGTCAAAAACAACGGCATCGACTAAAAATGGCAAAACATAAGATTATTATGTACAAGTCAAGTCAGCTGTCTCTGTTCAAAAGAGGCTCCTACAGTGAGACTAAGCGTCATGAAGCCAAAATGAAGCAGTGACGATGTTTACCGTCTAATCACATTCATTTTCCACAACTACAAAGCTAGCTGTGTTGTAGCTCTGCTGAAAATTAAAAACCTTTAGACTGAACTAAGTCCAAAGAATGGGCTTGTTATGAATGAGCATTGTTCAGTATTGATGTTGTTTAGTGCTGGTTTTAGTCTCCGTATAGTGTGATTCTAACCTGCAAGATAAGTACGCGCCACAGCAGTTAGTCATGCTAACCAGGTTAACGCTACAGTAATTTCGCTAGGTCTAATAGTTCATTGCAACCTTACAATCTAATTCTGATACAATCTTGTTATACCTGTACACAAATAAACAGGTTCACCAAAATCCTGGCAGTGCCTGCGATCTTTAAACTGTTCCAGCTGTCACACAGGTGCCTGTTGAAGCGGCTCTGTTCCCAGACGAAAAAATACACATTTGTTTAGCCCAAGTCATTCCACCAGCTGACAAGTGCCGCTGTTGAGAAATCGTACTCTAAAATGTTTGTTATATGTAAACATGCCTTTACGTCAGGATTTCTCTGTTTATTTTTTCAGTTTAAATAATCTGATGATGAGAATATCGGCCTAGACTTAGCCTGCACTCTGCAGGTATTTTCACACCATGCTATATATCGGTGTTAATCAGAATCTTCATTATATAAATTGCCATTTCTTCTTAGAACTGCTGGACTTTCTATGTGTTTTAGTATTTTTTCAAAATAATTACTGGACGCCATTAGACAGGTACCAAGCAGCAGTGGCTGGGAACAGCACACAGTCTAGTCATGTCCGAATGCCGACAGTGTTCCCCCTTTCCAGACAGATGCTTGACGTAGCCTTGAAGAGGAGCAGCACACCTCCTTATCCTCCTCCACTCCTCCTGCGCCTCCTCCATGCCTGACATCAGCCTTCTCTCAGCTGTTGGCCTGCAATTCCTCACCATACTCCAACCCCACCTGAACAAACAGGTCCTCCGGAGTCCAAATCGGTCGTGTTTAGCACAGACCTATAAGCCAAACTCCACTTGCTGGTTACCACAGCTCTTACAGGGGGATGCTGTTAGAGATTGTTGACAGCGCACTGATCTCCCTGTGGTAAGTAATGAGTAAACAATTAAACTAATGGCAAGGAGTCCATTTTTAGTTCCTGAGCCTCAAATTTGCCCTCATGTATGTATATACACCTTTGTTGAATCATTCCTAATGCTTTTCCAAAACAACAGGAGCCCAGATCATCATCAGCCCACGCTTGCCTACTGACATAGCTGATATCACCGGACTTAACTCTTTTCTTATTCCATGGAAACCAACCACAGAATCTTTGCAGATGCCAGAAACTCCATCTGCTGCGTGCTCCACACCAACCTCCAAACACACACATACACGCGCATAAGGAAAGCGAACCGATACACCGATTTTCGCCTGTTACATAACCCTTTCAGTCATGCCCATCCGCATTGTCTAAACTCTTCACCAACAGTTACACTGTAGCGCCAAATGCGCTTTTCGTAACATATGTTTGCTTTAAAATAATCAACCGCAAGTTAAAGGAAAAAAAAAAATGAAAAGAACGATTGGAATCAACAGGCAGTGAAAGTGAGGGGCAGCGTCCGACTAACAGCGAAGGAGGTTTAAGCCCGCAAGGCAAGCCTTAGCCTGCGCAAAAAGGACCTTTGTGTGCTTAAGGAGATTAATCAAGGAAATCAATCACGTACTGCAAGCTGCCTAATGTATTCAGAAAATCCACAATTTGCATTTACAAAAAAAAAAGAACCTTTGATCGTCGCAAACTATCGCACGCAAGTCAGAATTAATGACTTTAGCAGGATACGCAAAATGTACGAGACAAATAATGTCATGCATTGGCAGATTGCGGGACAAAAAATGAAAAATCATCTCTTATGAGTTGAATGTTAGATTGTTATGAAGGCAGCATCTCCCTTCCCCCACATATGCAGGCAGCCAGTCCCTTCTGATGTCGGAGGGGAAAAAAAGGCACCGGGGCTGCGATTCTTTTGTTACCGTGGAAAAATTAGCCAACATTACACGCGATGCCTCACGTCGCTTTTAAGGCGACCGATCGCTTCCCTTCAGCATGAATGTTGCACTTACCCGACGGATTAACAGCGGCGGGTGTTGCCATGTCGTCTCGGATTGGGGAGAAAAAGGCGAAAATGCAGAAAAGATGATGACGCAGGACTCGGGACAGTCCGGGAAAGGCGAGCCGCCGCCGCCGGGTTCGGCACGGCGAGGGGCGGGCAAGCGATCGGCACCTCGAAGCGCGGAGCTGCTCCGGACCGAGCGGCGACCCGTTTCGGACGGACTTCGCGATAAATCGCCTCTTTCTTTCTCAGACTGAAAAATGCAAGATGTCTGAGAGGTAACACCGCGAGACTTGCCCTGAATTAATTAATACAGCGAAGAATCGGAGTCCAGCCTGGACGGTTCGGAGCTGGACGGGCTGCGTCACGGTCCCGTCCGCGTCACTCGGCTCTCACGCTATTGTGATATGGGTCGGTTATGGTAAACGCTGGTTATACGATTAACATAAAACATGCAGTGACGTACCTGGCAAACGCGGGTTGGCACTGTTAACCCCCCAAAAAGGTGACTGGTGCTTTTATTAAAACAGACATATAAAATGTTGTGAAATCACATTTAATTGAAGGATACATATGAATAAATGCTATCAGCTTTAGTGCAGGTAGGGGGGTAAACGAAAGTTTACACCAAAGACATAAAATTTAGTCTAAAACTTGTATGGGGTTACCAATACTCATATATCTCTGCAAAATTATATTGATTAGAAGATATAGGACTAAGTATTAATAGTTAATATTAGTATTGTTTCCGTGGTATATCCCCGCTGTTCTGCGTAACGTACCGGTTCTGAGTGCAGTTGCAAGAAGCACAACGTGTTTTTTTTTGCCAATTAAGTCCCCGATGGGAAGGACGCTGCTGTCAATGTCAGGGATTAATTTACTTTAAATGTCCATCGGGAATTCCCGATTAATCCCTTTCGACGCAACGATTAAGATTATGTCGTGAATAGATTGTAATTTAACTTAATTTGGGTCATCAGCAGCAATCCTTCACTGGCTTGTTCCCCTGTTTACAGAGTCAACATTAACTTTAGCAGGAATGCTGCGGGACACAAGAGGCCTTTCACTGAGACTTTATAAATATTTTAAATTAATTTCTTCCCTGAGCCGTACTGGTACCGTTTTATATGCGTGGCAATGCTTTTAAATAAAGATCTTGCGTGACAGAGTTCGGTTTCATTTTTCCCTACAGCGATTTATCACCGGATGAAAATACAGGGTGTTAATTTACAGTAATATATTTTACTTTAATGAACAGCTGGTGCTTAATTTGTAATTGCCACGTTGGTCAGGTACACAAACGAGAGCGAGGAATTATATGGGCGTAAATTCTGGGGGATGGGGGGTTGTAACCCCACCCCTCCAATAATCAAAACCAGCCAACACAACCCCCTGGCCCCCTTAAATGGATTGGGATCTCAACCCCCCAGTGCTCAACCTAAAGTTATGTCCTAGGTTCTAATTGAAGGTAATTCATTTACCGTGAGGAACTGAAGCAAAAAGATAGTTATCTTGATCAGAATTATCATTACTGACATAATGGATGCATATCTAAGGAGACATATTTATACATCAGTATTGCAAATTTAGCTTTAGCCAGTTTGCATACCTCCTGTTTGGATTTAGATGTTGAAGACGCCTAAGCAGTAACTTTCATCTTCTGTTACGGTGGGGCCTGGTGAAGGAGGGAAAGGAGGGACGATTCACAGAGTGGTGCAAACAAAAAAGGGCTTTATTAACCAAAACAGAATACAGAGGGGAAAACCACAAAATAAAGGGACCACGGGGGGTGAAAAACAAAACAGGAAAATTAAGAACAAACTAAAGAAACCCCAAAGTAAACACAACTAGGCACAGAGCACAACAAAGGGCAGGAATATGAAAGAACCACGGGCACTAACACACGGTAACCAATACATATTAAATAACAGGTGACTCATGACTGGAAGGGGCAGCCTCTGAGCCACTCACTCAACCCATTGAGCTAAATGGTGGCCTGGGGAGCAGGGAAACACTTTAAGACAGGGCTATCCAACTCATGGTCCTCAAGGGCTGAGCACTGCTGATTTCCCAGCCTTCCTTTACCTATGAGCCAGGTGTGAAGCCCCTCTGACCAATCAGAATCCGTAATTATTAAACTAACTACTGGGAGAATTGAAAACACGGCCTGGATTTGGAATCAAGGGCCAAATTTGAATAAGGGAGCTCTAGGAGCCAAAGGGCTACAAGACGGAGAGGGTGGAAACAGGATGATCAGTGACACCTGCTGGCCAAAATTGGACAAGACACATAGGACAGGGTCGGACAGGCGCCGACCCTGACAATCTTCCATAATGCCTCCCGGTGCCGCCGCGGCACAAAGCAGGGGACACCCCGGACAGGAGCCAGTCCGTCAGCGGACACACACTCACCAATCCACTTTCCACCATGGTCAGAGGGGTATAGATACCCTGGCACTTCCAGGGGCCCAGTACCTACCGTCAGCCTCCCGCCAACTCTGCAAAATCATACCGTCAGACTGAAAGTGCAAAATCAAGCGGCCCAACCCAAGGCAAGATTCGCACACACACGCCTGTAAGTCTGAGGCAAAAGGCAAGCCTCGAAGCTACAGGAGATATTTGTTATTTTTCTGTACTCCTGATGTAATCCCCTACCATGTGCTGCTGGGAGCAGAATGTAGGTCACACCCAGTTTCAGAAACCCTTAAGAAGTCGCGGCCAGTGGTCACTTTCTTTTTTTTATTTTGGCTCTTTTACTTCATGCTCAGCACAGACCATGTGAGGAGTTGTTTTGTAAAACAGTACAAGGTAGCACTTTCTTGTGAGATCTAACAGTTGCAGGACGTGACACTCCGACCAACAGAGGATTACAGTGAGCCAATCGCACAGTTTGCCTCGTGTCTGCTCCATCAGAGGGATTCAGAAACATGTATGAAGTAAATAAACTCAGAGCATTTCAGTTAAAATGGCAAATGGTTATTAATGAGTCAATAATCACCAAGCAACCAGCCTTTCTTTCCCAGCGATTGATTTCCTTTGACTTCTTCTCGGAGCAGTACTGCAGAGATATTGCGATTAACGGGAATTAAGACTGGTTTTCTCAAATGGCAGGATGCAATCATATCAAGGGAGGGCTGCAGATTACAAAAAGTCTCCCCAAATGGGTTTGAGTGTTTTCCTTGGAACACATTTTGAGGGGCGAGCATAAGGTGGGGCATTAAGTCATGTCCATGCCATGGCAGAAACTCAGATATAACCTTCTGTCTCCTGTTTTTTTTTCCCCCAACGCATCGCAGGCTGCTCCCCTCCTCCTGACGCCTGCCAATGATGTGATGACGTGACATTAAATACAAGTCTAAAAATACAGCTGGCAGCTGGCAGATATCAAATGCATGGACATAATTTAGCTTTTTTTAAATAAAAATGTATTGTTTAGCATAAAATTATTTGGAGGTAATTTTTCATGTTTGTTCTGGACTGCATTCAAGATGCTCTGAAAGTTACTGGGACATCGGCACCCCCCCCCCGCCCCCCCGAGGCTGCAGTCCATAGTTTACCGTGGTTTACCTGATCCAGTGCAAACCTGTTGAACAGCCGGATGAACACTCAGAGGCTATGACTGCCTCAGCAAAGGGCCGTTGTGTCTTTTGGCAAAGCCGACTTACCTCGCCGCCGCACTGACCTCCTTTCGCTTCATTGCTCCCGCCTCCCTCCCTACCCAGACCTTATTGATTGTGAATCTGTAAACAAAAAGCAGCTCTGATCCGGTCCATAGATCAGATCCTTAGGCCACATGCCTGACAACCATGCTTAACTGGGTCCTTACCAGCACTGCGGTGTGTCTTAATGTAGAAGGTCACATGTCCCAATTTGTTCAAAACATGGCTGCTATTTTACGGACATGCCAAGTGAGTAATACACAAGCAGTCCTGAATATGCCTCATTAACAATCAGGCATTACAATGTAGTGCCCTTAAGTGTGACCTGGCAAACCAGAGGAAATAAAGCTTTGCATATTAAAATGTCTGCAGTCCATCTATAGACAATCAACAGAACTGGAACAATAAATTATGCTGGACTTCTCTTATCTGTCATTGGCTCCTCTTCTCCTACACTGGGATTTGACTGTAAATCAAAGTGGAGAATACATTTATTGACCAGGCAAAAATGATGTGGTAATTATGGAGACAAGCTTCACGATAATCTGAAGGAGACTGCCAAATGCTTATTTACCACCCCCTGGTCGTCCTTGGGTGTGGAGCCGCTTGTGGGACGATCCCTGCCAGTGGCCTGAGCCATCATGACCTGGGGGGACAGGTAAGGTTGATTGAGTCATGGTTTCTGTCACCTGTTCCCAGGGCCTTGCTCCACCCCCTGCAGCTTGGCCCCCTGCAGCCTTCTGAGTTTGCCAGCAGGCCCAAGAGCAATTTAAATTTGGGATGGGGGGGGGGACAAGCCAGGAAGCCTCAGAATTTCCAGCCTGAGTGGGATGATGGGCAGACTGTGGTGCAGCCACACGCACACACACACAGACACACGCGCAGGCACACACGCGCACACACAGACACGCGCGCACGGCGCAGGCAGTGGTGGCAGGGAGTACGCGAGAGACAGAGGACGCATGTGAGGAGCCAGCGGCAGCACCGACGGATGGAATTCCCTCTCCTGCCATCAGAGCCGGTCGGCGCTCCCCGGCCACGCTGGCGAGGCGATGCAGTGAGTCGGCCCTGATGTGATGCAGCAGTAGGCGATGCACTCCGGCTGCCGGTGCCGCGCTGCAAACCGCCGTCGCTACTTCTCCCTCCACAGGATGTGAGAGCGGCCAGGTAAAGCTGTTCTTTTATTGCCGTGGCAACTAGAAGGGACTTTTTTCTTCTTCTTTCTGCCTCAGTTCCTCGGTATAATTCAAACCGTACCCGGGGGGGGCTGGGGGGGATTCCGTTCCAAGATCGGTCGCCCGGTGCCGGGTCGTTAGTTTCTCCGTGTTTCCCGTGTCGGCAGTTGTGATTTCCTCGGTGCGAAGGCCAGCTATCCTGTTACGCTGCCCAAGCCTTCATAGGATGAAAGCCCTCCGCTGAATTTGCATGGGACCCCGGGGCGACTGTGGGGGGCACGTCACGGACTGCTTCTGGATCAATCTGTCCGGGCCATGCAGCACCCCCGTGCTTTATTGTGAAAGGGCCACGTTCTGCGTTTGAGCACCAGAAAAGTTCACAGAATTATTTTTGAAGAAAGGTACATGGAAGCATTTCATGGGGAAAATAACATGCAGGGATTTAAAGTTTCTGTCAACCCAAGCATCCATGTTCTGATGAACTGATGTAGATGTTAGTTTGATTGGTCCAGCTAAACATGGCAAGCAGACCAATTTGTCATGGACAATTTTCTCTTCGTCTTGAAGTATTATATTTTAACTAAATATGAAAAACTGTAAAGATTAATAACGGGTCAAAAGACTTCTAACGTGTTTACAAAAATGCATGATGAAATTAGATCTGTTTGTGCCTGCAATATGATTGTTTGATATAGTGGGCTGTTGTCACATCAGTAACACTGCTCACTTTAAGTTGTCAGTATGCTTAAAAATCAGGCATTAAGAATAAAGGTATGGAACTGATAGGCAGGGGGAAATCATTAATTTAGAGACAGATTTCAAATTCTGCTTCAGCATAACATGCAGGTAATAAATATCATATAATCTTCTGCAGTGTCCATAATTTATAAGCGTCAGTCTTTGAGTCGGTTAACGCACAGGGCACTGGACAGAAGATCGCAAGCGAGCCGTTTGGATGCAATGTTGCTGGATCCCAGCGGCAGGTGACTGTGTTTACGGCAGGGAGGCTTGTGCAGCCTGATGGGGCTGTTTGGGGTGAAGGTGAGCTGTGAAAGACTCAGCAGTGAGGTTTTAGGGGCAGCCAGGCATGCTTAACCCCCCCGGCCCACTGCGCTATCCTACGTGACACCAGTGACGACGGGGCAGCCAGAACTGGACTGGGGTTCCAGCAAAAACTGGGTCTCTGCTATGATCAAGGTACATAAACCCATTTCTTTAATTCTTGTTTTTTACGGTTCCATGTTCCGTCGTTCTTTGTTTACCATGAACACGGCCTGGTTTTCCTCTACACCGCTGCCCAAGTTCGGAGCTCGGTGCCAAACACCGCTGCATTACCCCGACTTTAACCGTCCGAGAAGATCTATCCTCAGCCATCCATCCCACAAATGATTAAAGAGTTACGATTTGGCAGAGAGGGAGTCGTACGTTACGAAACACTCCTTCATAAATTTGGCTTCATAAAAACGTGCAGTGGCGAGTGAGAGGTGCCGCGATCAGGCAGCATGACGTCCCGAACGCTCTCGCCTGGCACCCAGAACTTGGAACACAGGCCAGGGTTAACGCGGAGCTTGGGAGGTGGAGGGCAGGAGCCCACTGGCCCCCACAGGACGGGCTGCCATTAAGATTAAGAGACGATTTAAGAATGATTATCGCTATCAGTAGGTGCACTGTGGCTCTTTAACCTCTTATAAAGGGGCACCATTCCAAAGACTGCGTGATCACAGATACTGAATCAGTACACAGTGATTTGATAGATGGTGAACAAACTATGCACTATGCCAGACCTTTGCTCACAGAAGTCTCTCACAGAAGTCATCTCTCCAGATGCTGCATTATTAAGGTTACAGTCGGCTCATGATGGTCATCACCTCTTTCTCAGTTTACAGATCTTCCCTTTCGTCCCTGTCATTAAATCAGCCCTTCTGTTCCCGTCACACTATCGCCTGTCACTCATTGTTCCCGTCACACTATCCTCCCTGTCATCCTATCGACCCTTTCTCTGACAGCAAGCTCACAGATAGGTCCACCTGGCAGTTGAAAGCTCTGGAGAAGCCCCCGTCCCTCTCCTTCTCTCTCTCTCCCTCTCGCTCTTTCCTTCTCTCTCTCTCTCTCCCCCACAGCTCTCTCTCTCTGGAGAAGCCCCTGTCCCTCTTTCTCTTTCCTTCTCTCTCTCACACTAAATCTCTTCCCTTGCTCTCTCTCTCTCTCTCCCCCCTGCTCTCTCTCTCCCCCCCTTCTCTCTCTCTTCTCTCTCTATCTCACAGTCAGGCCATCCCAACCTGTCAGGATGCCTTTATGAGCTCAGCACTTTACCCCTGACACCTCCTTAAGAATCAAAACGCCCCACCAAAGGTGACGAGGGCACAGAGGCAGGGCCCGGGACTCCAAATCAGACGCAGTGGGCGTTTCTAGGACAAACGCGCCTGTCTTCCCGTCGCAGCCTACGTTAGGACAGCGGGCTACAGCGGGAGATCCCCAGCGGCCCGGGCAGGACCATAACTATGCTAAAATGGCAACAGCCCTAACAGGAAGCCAGCAGGAAACCAATAGGAAACTAATCAAGAAGCCAGCGGGACTGCAGACCTTGGCTGACCCTTGGCAGCCCAGGAAGTTCCAAGAGCAGTTCGGTCATCTTGTGCGAGAAAAAGCAGATTTTAATAGTTAGAAAGTCTTTTTGTAACACTCTTTTGTAAAAACTTTGCCAGGTCAGTAGATCTTATTAATACTCCAGCCCGGGGGGACATGGCGTCCTGCAAAATGAATCCCTGCAGAATTCTGGCGTGGCCACGATTATCTCACATAACGGTGAATCGTTCGTTCAGCTCTGCCATCGATTATGCAGCATTACCCCCGCTCTACACCACCTCTCACCATCCCAGTGACAAAGGGAAAATCCGGCAGCCCTTAATGATTTCGGGAGGACACAAAAACCATTTTACGCACTGAAAGGAGGACAGGACAAGCATATCTGTGCAATCGGAGGCATCGATTTGCGGCTGAGAGGAAAGCCATTTCCTCCCGTAATGTCCCCACCAGCAGAAGCGGCTTCCTATGCTTCCTCATCGCAGACGGAAATCGCAGAACTGCCATTACTATGCTGAGGAAAAATGAATAAAAGGAGTGACCAATCAAAGCACTCGTGACTCAGTTATGGCCCCAAAAGGCCTCCCCAGTGCTTGGATACCTCGGGGCTCTGGAACACGCACCGCCAGATACCTCGGGACACCAGGATGCACCCTGGAATGTTGGCAGTGAATTCCCGGAAAGAGGTTGTTTATCGTGCATTAACAAGGC
>JAODLD010000008.1:6380659-6395803 GCA_026781065.1 Mormyrops boulengeri | reverse complement strand
CCTATAAAGCACTGAATGGCCTTGCACCTGAATACCTTAGTGATCTGCTGACCTCATACAACCCTCCGCGCCTGCTTTGTTCTCAAGGCGCAGGATATCTGTTAGTACCCAGGGTAGAAAGAGCTACGGCAGGCTGCAGAGCTTCCTATAGAGCTCCCCAGCTATGGAATGGTCTTCCGCCGGATGTGCGGGATTCAGGCTCACTCTCAATATTCAAGTCTAGACTAAAAACACACTTGTTCAGTCTAGCCTACAGGGACTCTAGTCCTAGCTTTAGCTAACTGTTCACCCCCAGTTAGACCTGTAGTGTGAGGTGTAGAGCTGGGGGGGATCGGTGCCACTGGCTTTGGATAAACTGAACTGTCAGTGCTGTCACTCTAGCTTCACCCCCCCTTGTAGAATTGGAGTGCTGACATATCAGACACTCCCCATGCCTGCATTCCCACCTGCCTCTCCCTCCTACTTATGCTACCATAGCCATTAGAGTAGAGAGAAATAGTCTCCCCTACTTTGTCTAATTGCACATTTTATTTCCCCCTCTCCTCCTGGGGTGTGCTGCCTGGAGACCTCAAATTATCAAGATTTCCTGCACACCCTGCGATGTGACATCACCACTACCAATGACATCCTTGCATCCAGCTCGCCATTCTGCCTGTATCATCCTCCTTGTATGCCCCGCCTGCCATACTACTGGTTGCCCGGCGATCTGAAGGAGTGTCGGCACCGGCTTGTCATCACCTGCCTGCTTCCTGGTTGTGACTCAAATATTATGACTTGGACAGTGTGACTTGGCACTAAACCATCTCTCCGATTTGACTTTCCCTGCCGGCCCCAGGAGAATGGGTTCCCCCTTTGAGTCTGCTTAGGGTTTGGGCTTCCTCTGCTGCCCCCTAGAGGATGGGCTCCCCCTTTGAGTCAGGTTCATCCCAAGGTTTCTTCCTTATAGGGAGTTTTTCCTTGCCACTGCCATCTCTGGCTTGCTCTCTGTGGGCTTTGGATGCTGTAAAGTGCTTTGAGACAATGTCAGGTTGTGATAACGCTCTATACAAAAATAAATTTGTTGTTGTCTGTAAATAAGATATCTTTTATATTGTATTTAATCTGTAGTGTTTTGTTGTATTGTATTGTAATCTACCAAAGAGACACCAACCGCCGGAAACAAATTCCTTGTGCGTGCCACACACATACTTGGCCACTAATTCTTTTGTTTTTGCTTAAGAACATACAACCCTGCACAATTAACTTTGAAGTGCAGAAATATTATATACTATTTCATGATACACATCTTAAAGGTGCAAATGCGCTGTATTTACTGGTATCTATGAGAGATTCATGCTTATTTCATTCACATTCTTTAGAAGACCAAGGAAACAGAGGGAGCTGGCGACAGGATCTGTCAGCATAATCCACAGGCGGACAGTGGAGGTGGTGGAGGAGTACAAATATCTGGACACTATCTTCGACTGCACCCTAAAGTTTGCCCCCAACACTGAGGACATTCCAAGGAGATGTCAGCAGCGGAAATATCTCCTAAGGAAGCTCAACAGCTTTGGGGTCATCAAGGTCATACTCAGAACCTTTTACTACTCCTTCATTGAGAGTGACCTCTGTTTTTCCATCGTCTGCTGGTATCATTCCACCAGCCTGCAGGTATCACTCCACCAGCCTGCAGCATAGGACCCGCCTGCACAACACAGTGAAAGTCTGCTCTAAGATCATCGGACTCCCGGTCAGAGCACTTTCATGTGTGAGCAGCAAACTCTGAGAACAGCGTGCAGGATTCTGCAGGACCCCTCCCATGCTCTGTTCCCGGAGTTTGAGTGGCTCCCCTCAGGACGACGGCTCCGCTGTCCTGGCTGCAGGACACGGAGGAGGAGAGCGACCTTTGTTCCCAGGGTCGTTCAACTCCTCAGTTCACGGACTTCAATTCCCCTCTGCCTCCCTGCACTGGGACCCATCATTCATTCTGCACTTCAGCCCCCCCCATGCCCACTAACAATCCCTCCCTTTACATATTTATCAGTTCTCATCTACCTGATTGGCCGCAGTTCTGCACAGCATCTTCTGAATACTGTTGCACTTTATGTCACCGTGTCCTTGTTCAACGGCCCTGTGTGCCTTTAATTGCCCCTTGGGGACAAATAAAGTTATTTTGAATTTATACTTATTTTATTAAATTAATTTATACTTTAAAAAAAAAAAAAAAAAAAAACTCACGTCGACGAGTTGCACGTGTTGTTTAAACAAACGTGTAAAATTTTATTAAATTTTATTAGAATAAAAGTTAAAACTGAACAAACTAACAAAAGTGCTGTGAGGCCATACTTAATTTGTACTCTTTGAAATCAAGTATACTCACGCTTTCACTCAAAGACTGCAAGGAAACGCAGATATCTGACTTTACCACTCGGAGGAAACGCACATACACACACACCTACAGTAACAGTAAAATGTTCCAACGTACGCAAAACGCTTTTTAGCCGTTAACGAAAAAACGTACTTGAACATCTTCCCCATCACACATTCAAGTTATTGGTAGAAACTATTTACAGTACAAAAGAAGAAAGTGACTGGTAACTGACGCAAGACGTGCATTTCACACGACGCACTGCAGGCGTCCACCCTAATCGCAAAGATATCCCTAAATGTTTCGAAGACACCGGCATTAAATTGTATTCGTTCAAAAATGTTTCGATTTCACAAAGAACAACATTATAAGAAAAAGAAACTGAATAATCGCAACTTAATAAAATTACAGTTTCAACGACGCGTTGTAGGTGCCATGCATAATTTAATTACGTAGGACAAATCGCTCACAATCGCCGGGAACGATTTCAGGAAAGAAATAAAAATGGAAAAGTATATCTAAACTGGCTTTAGCAAAATCCAGCGAAGGGCTTTCATATCTTCTGGATCTTCTCCCCAACAATTACAGGGTTTTCTTTCCTAATCTTCTCGGCCGCGTCTGCTTTGTAGTCAAAGGTGCAACTGTGAACATCGGAGTATCGATGGGTGCCGCAGAACACGTTTCCGCACCTACATTCGAAACCTGTAAAACAAAATTTAAAAATGAATCCCCCCCCCAATAAAATCATACCTAAAATCAATGTGTGTACCCCACCAGCTGCCTTGACAGAACCCTCCAGGTATGGCAGCTGCTCATTCAGCAGAGCTGTCTGGGCGTTGGCTTAACCGCGGTAAAGAATTCGGGGACCGGTACCATTTCAAACCCAATAACAAGGGCTCACTGCATCATCTGAACGCAAATGAAAACCCACCTCATAGCAATAAGATACTGATATTTACCAAGTTTGCAAGGAATGTTACGCTCAACCTTTAAAATGCCTTCAAATGCAGGTTACTATAGCAACAGAGATGAAAACAAAGGAAGGGGATTAAGCAGGGACTCACTGGAGAAGAGCAAAGAGCCATGCAGGGAGGTGCCACAATGAAGATATATTTGTTTTAAAACTGAAAATCATAATTGTCACATTAGACTGTTAGTTTACATGCACAAATCAAAGGATTCTTGGTTAGAATTTCCCGGTCAAACGATCATAAATGAACCCAGATTATACTAAATGTTTGCTACGCACATAATTAGCCTTGCAAATTAAAAAATGCTTTTCACAATTTGTAGTGCTTATTTACTGCCACTGAATATAGTGTCCCTGTAAGGTGGGGCCAAGTCCTCTGTAAGGAGGAAATGAGCATTAAAACGGCCTCCCCTCACCTGTGAGTCCCACTTTCTTACGGCACATGAAACAGCGACTTCTTTTTTGCTTCAGGTTCTCCGAGGTTCCATCCTGTCCCTCTGCAGAGCCCTGGTCTGGGTCTGGGTCAGCTGTTGCCACGGCTACGGAGAGAGGTAGACACAAAAGCTGATGATCAATTACATCACATCCCTACCACAGTCATGCAAATAAAACTGTATTGGGGTCCATCCTTCATGCTACGAGTCTCCCCCTGTCAAAACCATCGCATTAACAGAACCACAGGGGAGTGACGACAGTCAGTCAGAAGTGGGCGATTTAGCATTAAAGAGTTTCTCCCGCCAAGTCTCTCTCCAGAGAAATGAAGCACATCTTACATTTTTACCACAAAATATGAAATCAAAAAGTACTAACCAGTTTCACGTAAATTTTGCTCAGTTGTCTTATTTTCCTCCTAGACAGAGTAAACATTTTTACATACTTTTTATAGTAACTGTGCATCAGCAGCCTCTCCCTGAGCTTCGTGATAAAGTACAGGACCGTATGCCAAGTGGGGTGGTCTACGATCAGCAAATGAGCGGCAGGCCGCGGTGCCGGTTCCTCTTAGCATCGGCGTTCACAAACAAGCAAGCGATGCTTACGATCCACGCTATACCTGGGTCTGTCGTTTCAATGTGATGTTCCTCACCCTTTGGTCCCTTTTTGGTAACTAACTCCAGATGTGTCAAAGAACATAACTAAATACCCAAGGCTAGGATACAGACTAAAATTGTGTCTAGTTTCATTACAATTAACTTTCCTGGTCTTAATTTGATACATTCCCTCATACTTTAAGAGTGAAGACTTTTCCTGAAAGTAGCCTGAAAAACTCCCAGCTCCCTGTAACTGATTTCAAAGTTGTAGTGACGCTTGTAGCTATAAGACTTTAAATGGCAACAGCACCTGAAGGAACAGAGACTGGTTTCCACTACAGGATGTGCGTCTGTGACAGTGTGTGTTACTGCATCGCTCAGCACCCGCCACAGGGGAGAATCTGCTTACGGGGACCAGCGTTTGCACAGACCCAAGACTGAAGGCAGGAAATGGAAACAGTTAGTTGTACTTGAGAAAATCACTTTACCCTTTGATTCTTCCGTTTTGTGTCCTGTGTCCACCGCTGGCTCACACTCTTCCAAAGATGTTGGTGAGGCTTGTGATGACAGAGTCAGGCCGGACACAATGCTAAAAAGTGCAGAGTGTTTATTAAAAATAAAAAATAAAAATCTGCACCACCCAGGTGGAAAATTCAGGTCCAGGAAGTAAATTTTATTTCAACCGGTTGGTTCAACTGGTTGGTCAAAACAAAAATCACTTTCCCACCTCTGGCGCCATCATACAAAAGCAATTGACCCACGCCACACTAAATCAATGTTAAGACGTCACATTTAAAACAAACCAGACTGAATCTCACGGTGACTAACACTCTCGTGGTGCACTTGTGTGTATCAATCCTCTTTGGCAGACCAAACCTTTAAAACGGGTTGCCTGCTCTGGTGAAACTGCAATAGAACTAAAGGTGCATTTCTGCTGCACGCAATGACGCATTTAGAAGAGCTGTCATAGTGGACTAGGGTCCTTACAGTCCCGCCTCATTACAGGAGAAGATAAAATCATTTAAATTATTTTTGAAGAATTCCAGGCGAGTCTTTAGCTGTGCTCTGCGAGACAACAACAGAGACTCAACTGCATCAAAAAGGTGACAGAAAGGGTGCGAGAATTGGGGGCAGACATCGCTCCGGCGAAAAAGCATAGCTGGCTCCAAACAAGACCCAGCCCGGTACCTGTTCTGCTCTGGTGGGGTCTCCGTCGTTGGGAACGCTGGGGCTGAGTGTGGATCACCGCTCTCAGAATGCTGTGCGGGCAAACCATCTCCACCACTACTCACCCCGACCGCTGGAAGGGAAGATTCAGTGGCCCAGAGTCAGCCACACTGACTCTGAGACCCAATGACATTTTTGCCCAGCTCTACGTTTTACTGGAGCAGGTCAGGTTAAATACTTTACTCAAGGTTATCCCCTGTCCTAAAGAATGAACATGAAACTGTCTGTTTATCAACCCAAGTTCTTAAACATGTTATCGGCTGTTCTTTAAGGCTGATTTGCAGTTTGCTGTGAAGCTTACACAGACCTTACATTCTGGCCTACATAAATGGCCTGGGCACTGCGAGCATTTATACTTGTGCGTTGGCTGAGCACAGGAGGGTGCAGGTTTCACCAAAACATTTTTCCTCCATCACAGAAAACAAAACTTTGCAAGCTCTGAAATTTTAATGACTGTTCCTTGCCAATATTGTCTAGAATTAAAATACATCTAAAAATCAGTTTAGATCTTATTGCCGCTGCTTTTGCATGAGCTCTGCATCATAATCATGTTTTATCCACACTGTTTAAATCAGTCATAGATGGTTTATGAATAATGTATTAATTTTGAACTGCTTTATTAATATCACTATTTATTGCAAAAATATCACATCGAAATATTTGAAATTTTCCCAATACCATGCAGTCTTAGTGTGAACAGCTACAACTGCATGTGTGTGTGTGTGTGTGTGTGTGTTTGCCAGCGTGAATAGTTGCAACTATGGGGGAAATAGCAGACTAGCAATGAGCAAAAAAAGAATTTGTCACATACTAGAATCCCCCCTCCCCCCGCTTGAAACAAACAAAACAGTCGCATAGGAGGAAGTGAGATGATACCAAGCAGACCAGTGACAGTCCAGTCTGTGTAGCTGCGCCGTGCATTTACATTTCGGGGGTGGGGGTGGGGGGGTGCACATCAGGCTATGGAGCAGAGTTTGCAGCTACTTCGAAATAAATCAACCTTTGCAGTGCACATGAAAATCCATTTCTATGAAATAAGGGTTAGACTGATAGTTTTCATATTCTAATTAAACTCTTATCACAATGATGGGCTGATGTACATGAAATACTAATATACCAAGTTAAAACTGGCTGTTTTCTTGGTACTTACATAGTAATATCACCAAAACATATGAGGCAGCTGTAGAGTAACCTGGCACACACATACATACATACATACATACATACACACATATAAATATCACACATATATACACATATATATACACACATACACACACAGACACACACACACAAACACATACTTTTTATCATTATTTTTTTTTTATGATGTAATGCAATCTCGCTAGTAGTGGCGTTAATGCAGTACGTAGCGGATGGTGAAGCATTTTCGTCTATTTCTGGCTATAGACATAACTAGTGTCTAATATGTAAAATCCGAATAACATGAAGATCACCATCCATATAAGGTGCCTTGATTGGTAGCAGAGAGGCACCGTCTAACGTTGTCATTCCGTCTCTTAATGCTACAAAGTGCCGCCGCAGTAATGGCGGCGCTCCGAGTCGGCAGCCGCCACAAACCGGTCGGCGGATTACTCTAGAAAAACTTTGCCTTGTGACTCCCTGCCAGACTGAAAGTGTCCTCGTGAAGTGGGACCCGCAAGCCACCCGCTGCTGCCAAGTTTCCCCGCTGAGGCTCACCTGGTGGAGTTAATCTGCCACTGCTGTTCTGTCTCTGTAAGGAGTCTTTGTAGCAGACGGAGCACATCCCGTTCGTGCGAGGGTTCCCATAAAACCCGCACCCAGTAGCACACAGCAAAGGCACTTGGGTCTGGTTCGTTTCTTGGGCCATGTCCACCCTGCAATGTTACAATGACACATTAGCTGCAATGACTGCATTAGCCAGGCCACAGAGAATAGTCATGAGGTTAGGTTTAAAAAACAGACTCTTCGACAGCAGAGCGACACATCCAACCCACTGGGGCACAGCGAGAAACCCACTCCTGTGCCAGCTGGTAAAAGCGGCAGTCTCGTTTCCAGCTTTTTTTTGTCACCAAAAGAGCATTCAGAGAACCTGTTTGACCTCTTAAGAATACAGTCATACAGGCAGCATGTAAATACATGCAGCAATTAGCATGATGCTGTAGTGTCTTACTACAGAAAACAGCAGCCTGCAAATTATCTGATGAAACAATTCAAATCTGCATTCACAAGGAGCAAAACATTCCCGCAGGCGGCTCTTCTCTAACATGCATTTGCCGCGTGTCTCGACGAGGACATGAGGCTGAGGTTAGGATCACAGCCCACAGCCTAAGCCCCACAATACCAAGCCTTAATGAGCTGATCAATGATGAGGGCTGTGCATTAACACTCTTCAGTAAACCGTATCAGTATCACACAGTGCCACCAAAAAATTTAACAGGTAAGCTTATATCATTTTGCACAGCTGGATATTGATGAAATTGTACTGTACATCTGTACTGCAAACATCAAAACATACAGCCCCTTCACGCCCCTTCATCATGTGCTGGACGTGAGGAATCTGTGCTTTGGAGAGAAACACAGTTACACTCATTTCACGTGTCTCTTGTGCAGAGACGCTACATAGAACCAAATCGCTGTTACCTATTGCCCACCTCAAGCTGATAGACAGGATGCATGAGATATGGCATCATTTTTGCTTTAAACCAAACATAAAATGTGAACCTGCAGACCTGACAGCTCCAGTACGCAAACGCTGGTACAAGGGGGAGTTTAGCACAGTTTAGTCTAAAGTCTAGACCAATATTTTGTTTCAACCAACCAGTTGAGTACTCTCTGACCCTTTATAATCAACTGCTTGGTTGAAACAAAATCTTGGTCTGAACTCTTACTCTCTGGACTTAATTACCCACCTCTGACGAGAACAGACATAAGATGCATCATAGTGACGTAGTTCAGTAGTTATGTTGTTTTGGTTCAGTTTAAAAGTTATGTTTATTTTAAATAATTCATTCATATCCCTTTCCTCAGGAAAAAAACCAGGCTAGCCTAAATGAAGAACAGATCAAACACAAATATGTTGCCAGTGAGGTTTTGTAATGGATGAGGCCATATTAATTTCAGAATGTATTCAATGGAGTTTAATTAATGTATGCATATTTCACTGATAATGTAAACAATATATTAAAGCCTAAATTGTACTCCTGTTGGTTTAAATCAGAAATAGGTTTGTTTATTTCAAAGTGTCACTGACATGGTTTGGGGAAACACAGTGTTTTCTGTTTAAATTCAGTCATTTGATACTTTTAATTTGTTGCCAATAGGATTGATTTCTCATTGACACCAAGGTACCAAAGCTGATATCTAAGGGAACATTTTGGTATTGATCCAGATCAGTCACACACTAAGGCCTCACATTGTGTGGGGAGCAGGAAGTGAGATCATTCCACGTCATCCAAGACAAACTGGTCAACAAACACCTTGCGAGAATGGCCTCTTTAGGCAAACTGCATTGGGTTCTTCGTCTCAGCAGGTGAGGGAACAGGAGGCAGACTCCACTTTTACCTCCTCTGGAGAAAACACACATATGGCTGCACAGTTGTACTTCTAGGAACTCATGGAAATCAATTTTCTTAAGTCAGGATTAAGAGCCATTGCCACATCAAGCTTACTAAACAATTATACCAGCTTATCCCAAGACAAAGTTCTAAGAGATTACCTCAATCAAGCCCGGTTTGAAGGGCACAAACCAAGGGCCTTATTCAACTGCCAGCAGGGAGATACAACAACCAGCATGACAAGTCCGGTCCGGGCCAGATCAAGCCACTTTCAGATCACAGGCCCAGAACCAGACTTCAGAAGAGCTCCACACTTGAACAAAATGCCATCCACTACATGACAAAAGCTCAAGCAAGTAATAGGAAACAGTTCCTGGATTGTTTTTTTTTCCTTAAATGATGAGCATTCTACTGGGCCCATTTAATCTCTGGATATGACAGAGGGAGAGAGAGAGAACGAACATGTGCCTGACAAAACAAGAGGCCTAAACCCTCAGAGCTGTGGCCCTGGACACAAAGCTGCATGCAACACACAAACAATGGGTGTTCAAGCTCACATCTAAAGGCACAATTACGAGATTAATAACTACTGGAGATCTGCACCCCGCTGACGACGACTTGCCACTTCTGTAACATTTCTGACATCTGCAAGAAACCGAAATGTCATTCCAAAGGACGTTTTTATAATGCCGTCTCCACGGTCTACAGCAGCGTGAAAACGGAATTCACAATCTCTAGACACCCAGGAAGCAGGTACAGACACTTTGGAAATCAGCCTGGTTAGACACATAAAAATTAAGCAAAATCATAGTGAACTATGAAGAGGAAACGGAGCTACGGAGAGGAAAGAGCCTGCACATTGCAATTCAATAACAGACAGCAACAAACTGTACAAGATATATGTTCTGAATTTTTTTTTTTTTTTTAATAAACACAAAATGAAGTAATTTCCTGGAGTACACAAACGACAAATTTAAAGTTCTTCTCAGCATCAGGTACCATTCAGCCATCGGAGTCACAGAAATCCTCAACCATTAAAAACATCATAAATAACAGGTTTTAAATAGGTGACAAGGCCAGAAGACCAATTCATATACTTACAACATAAATGCGTTGAGAATGTTAAGTAAAACAAAACAGTGTTTGGGCAGGACTGAGACATTAAGCTACAGGAGGCACGCTCCATCACCTGAGAGAAGCGGCTTAGATCATGACCCTCCCGCAGTGTCCCACCCCAAAGCCATCCTGTATTACAGGGGTGGCCAATCTTATCCACAAAGGGCCGGTGTGTATGCAGGTTTGTGGGATAACCTTTAGGTCAGCTGGTCAAACCGAGGTGTGAGGACTCTTCAGCCCATCAGTCCTCTAATTAGTGACCTAATTAAGGAGTTGCAGCGAAAACCTGCACACTGAGCGGCCCTTCGCGGATAAGATCGCCCGCCCCTGCCGAATTACCTTTTCTCCACGTCTGTCCCGCACAGTACCTGCCCGGGGGGGGCGCTGTACCTTTGGGGACAGCCCAGTAGGGCTGAATCACTTTAAATTAGTTGCCAGGCTAGTTAGTGTGACTGACTCCTGGGTTAACTACTAATACAGCAAATGTAACTAGTTACAGTATCTAACAAACGCCTGCCATGTATACGTAACAGCTAGTTAAGGGAAAAATTCAGCAACTCCCAAACTCACAAACAGACATAAAAACATAAAAGCAACCTGGTACACGCGAGGCCGCCCGAACAACACGAGAAAGTGTCATTTTTCGTAGCAAACCAACTAACTAAGACTAAGCTGACTTCTGACTAGCGGTCGTAAACCTACCCGGTTCGCCAAATCGCCTTAACAACCTTTTATTTCCTGTCGTAACAATGCCCTTTTTGTTCGGCTATAACCGGCGATGTCTGAGTGAAAAATAACATGTAAAGTTTTAAACGTCAGTATTTACCGTTATTTTGTACTGGAAAACAAAAATTGAGCGGCTTCCTCTCGGATAACGAGCGTTATATCAAACATACCGACGATTTCGTGCCCCCTTCTACGCCTCTCTCCGTCAGCCCTCCCAGTCCAGCTTGACCACAAACGCCAAAAGGCCACCGTCTGGGGCGGGACTTACGGAATCGGCGATTCGATTGGATAACACTGCACTTCGCCCCTCCCTTCTTATCTTTCATTGCACAGCGGAACATCAATCATAGTTATGGCGTTTTATGAAAAGGTAGGTTGCGCGAATAGAAAACGTTTAATAGCCTTCGGTTCGACGTCTTAAAGGTACAATTGATTGTTTCTATTAAACATCCATCCATCCTCCAACCTCTTATTCTGGACAGGGTAGCTGGATGTAAAAAACCATGACGGATACACGGAAGTATAATATCATTTAATTATTAGTTAAAATCTATTTAATTAAGTATTAATATGGGGAAACCTTCTCAAACCATTAAATAGTTTGTTGAAAATGGAATTAATGAACGTCATCATCTAAAACTCCTAAACAAATTAATGTATGAATTATCTTGTAAGTATTGTGGTTACTAAATTGTTCAAAGTTAAATTTAGCTGACATTACTGATGGAAAAATACTATATTGTTCAAATTCTTAAATATGTCATAGATACATTTTCATTTGTTTATTACCGTTTCAAGACAATGTGGTTAAACTAGTGCTATATAAATATTTATTTACTGATTGAAGACACCACCTGTTGTGATTTCCTGGACCAGCATTAAAAAGGAAATACACACGATATTTAGCCTGATACTAAATCGACGGAATAGAAAGCTTGTGAAGTTTCCATCATAGCCTTTGATTGACTTTATAATAAACAACAGTAACAAGCAATGACAATACAAGAAGAAAAACAGTTAATTAAATACATAAAGTTGCTTGCTTTGATTTGAGAAATTTTAGAGGTTGTGTAAACCTGCTTATGCCTAAACAGAACTAGTTACGTGACTATATATGCTGGTTACTTCTGCGCACCACACCAGACTTGTTTCACGGTTTGTTTACAGCAGTGTTGATCGCTGTCCCTATATAAACACTGTTACGGGGGTCATTTTTATATATGATAATCACCAACCTATTTAACATGCATAATGAAAATTCAGGGTAAAGTATGTTCTTGAGTGTAAGTATCGATCTAACGTCAGAGTTTGCTCCCTGAAGGCCGGCCTTCGCACCAGGGGTCAAACGGGGACTGCGCGACACCGAGCGGGGAGACGTCGTCAGCATGGCCGCCTTGCATGCAGCGAAGCGAGCGCTCAGGAAGGAGATCAAGAGCCGATTGGCCGCGATCGGCGCAGAGGAGAAACGTCGACAGTCTCGTATCGTTACACAGAAGGTACATATTTAAGAGACGTAAAGGGCTATCGGTCTACCGAGGCGGGTCGGCGACAGCGCTGTGGTGTCGTGCTGCAGAAACATTGCATTAGTGTGACGGCTGCTCGGTGCAAATGCATGCTGGAATTGTGAATAATAGCGGACAGGATTGAAAACTAAATATTAAAGATTTTACACACAAGGTTCTTTTGTTTCATCGATGGTTTAATATTTATCTTAGGACACAAGGGGTAGCCTACACGATAACTTTGGAGCACATCATCCGATTTAAGTATATAGATGTCGGGCTTAGATCAGAGTTTTTTATGAGTGCAATAGCGCTCCCTGGTGGTAGCTGTTACGATGTGACACACACATTGTAGCGTCTTGTAGCGTCCGGTCTACAGTTCACCAGTAAATAACAGATGAATGTCTAAAAAGTTACATTTACAATCTAAATCTGATTCTGAAATTGCTTAAATAAAACATTGAAACATTGCTTATTTATTTGTGTGTTTGTTTGTTTATTTAGCTTTTAAAAACATTAATGCTTCAGTCTTTCTTCTTTAGCTACTCCAACATCCTAAGTATGAGAGCTGTCGCAGGATTGCAGTGTTCCTCAGCATGCCAGATGAGATCCACACAGAGGAAATCATTGAGGACATCTTCCAGAAGGGCAAGGTGTGCTTCATTCCCAGGTACCTACCCAACAGCAGCCACATGGACATGCTGAAGGTGACTGAAGCCAAAGACATTGAGTCTCTGCCGGTGACGTCGTGGAACATTCGCCAGCCTGGAGACGAGCAGCAAGGAGAGGAGGCGTTAGTCACAGGTAATGCTGTTTGTTTGTAGTAGTTTCACCATCATCCTGAATTAAAAAGGTTAATAAAAAGAGAGAATACTGAAGAATCATGTAGCCTAAAATGCTTAGTGTTTAGCTGTAAATGCATTTTAAATTAAATTAAGCTTTTAAGTATACTTTTACATTAAGATAGATTACCAGTTTTGTGTGTGACCGAGTTGTGGGACTCAGGTGTGACCGAGTCCACATACAAACGGATTCATTCCTGTCTTGGGTGAATTTTTACTCGATCTTGACTCTCACTTGATCACTCCTGACTCAAAAAACCTTCCCAAGTCAATTTAATATGTCTGCCGCCTGCATACTGATGTTGTGCCCCCCCAGTTTCTTGTATTAGCTTCAATGTTTTTCAACACTGTGCCCCAACCCACATAGCTTACTCACGTCCTCATGATGTCTGCTTCCAGAACCTATTTTAGATGTGTTCAGCAGAATATTGTCACGTTACAATGGAATTAATAATTACTACAGGATGCAGTAGTGCAGGTGCGTTTCTGTTACCTTTGACACATCACTTAATTGTTAGTGAAAAAAAAGTATTTCTCAGATGGTTATTTTCAATGAATTGTGGAAATGTTGAAAAACTGAAGTATTTCATTACTCTTCAAGTGTGCAGTCAAGCTCTATTCACAGAATTAGGGGTGAGGTACGAGCGGCCAACCGTGGAGCCGCTTTGGTGAAATTCCCCTGTAGCGACTTGTCGGTGTTCGCTTACTACCTTAGATTACCTATAGTATGTACGTGACGTTGCCAGAAGATGGCGCTGTGATCCCTACAGTGGAGTAGAAGGTGGCTTTGTGCCAAAACCAATGAAAGATGATGATGTTAAATTTCTCGGTTATACGTTCATGCAAAATAATTGCCTTAAGAAGAGAAAATTGGTTTAATGAATGTTTGACGGTAGTATTAAGAGGAAAGGCGTTTTTATTGTTTGCAGGCATTTTTACTATGGCGATATAGTTCCATCACATGGGATTTTATAATAAAATGCCGAAGTATGTCGAGATAAAGTAATTAGGAAGGAGAATGTAGAGATGACACCTGTTTAAGTCTTATGAACAGTATAACCTTTACGAAGCAAAGAAGCTGCTGTTATCTCGCAACACCTTGCAGCCTGTCTAGACCCGTCTCAGTCCGGCTGCGGGCGGGCCGGCTGGCTGTTAGCGGAACACAATGGAAGTCCAATTAACTGCAGCTTGAAGCCAATCTGTTCACGTCGCAGTTTTCCGTCCATACCCACCTCAATCCCTCCGCCCCCATCCAGTGTTTTTAAACTCTGCACAAAACTTGATCGGCTTTAATGCTGCCGTGACTGAAATGCTTTCAGAAATATTTATTGCACTGCTGGACTTAATGCCACAGAGGGATATGTCAGAGAAAGGCCAGACCTGGAGGGCAGCCCCCCCCCCCAATAATTGACAAGAGATCCGTTGCAAGACATTCTTATAGATACTAAAAAAAAAAAACATTTAATACTAAACGTGTTAAAATGAAGGGAAAACCTTTTCACCCGGTAAGATGGGAACGAACACACAGCAATCAATACTTGCGCTGATGGTTTAATTAACTGGCACCCCGCGCACAGAGGGGCAGGGGCGGGTTGGGGGCGTGATGAAACGCCGCTTCGGTCGCCGTGTCGGCTGCCTGTCTTCAAGGTTTCACATCCTCCATACTTCCCCTCTCCGATTGCCTTTTGTTTTGTTTTTGGAGAAGAAACGAATTGGCGACGGCATCGGACGCAGTTACCAATGTAATGTAAGGCAGCTGGTTGTGCCGTCCCACTTTACCATACTAGTGCATGCTGAAATTCACTCTAACTTTAAGAGTAAAGTCCAAAACTAAAGTATACAATGTA
>JAODLD010000008.1:6334996-6360657 GCA_026781065.1 Mormyrops boulengeri | reverse complement strand
ACACACACACACACACACACTGACGCACACACACACACACACACACAGACAGACACACACACACGCACACACAGACAGACAGACAGACACACACACACACTGACACACACACACACACCTCTGCTACCCTTACAGCGTATAAACAGGAATCCTCACAGCATCGGTTCCCTCTTTGTTCATTTGCCAATGGTTTATGACCCAGTTCCTCGTGTCACTCTGACTCATTGCTGGGGGGGGGGGTTACGCACAGGGGACAGGAGGCACAGAAGAGATACGGCCTCAAGGTGCCCCTCCTGCGTTCACCCCCTCACACTCTGGAGATTCCAGAGGGACGTGTTTACACAACAGTGCGTAACGTCTGCCGTCTGTCAGCATTTTAATGTGAGATCCCGTAGAGTAAGGAGATGATGCGGTCCAAATGGACAGGTACTGCAGAACCAAGCCAGTATATTTACAAATGGGTGGTAGGGACACGTCCCCACCAATATTGTGGGAGTACGGTGTGTGTAAACAGGGGCGGGGCTGATTGGATCCTTACCAACGCTGAAAGCAAACATACACCATTGTGTATAAACCGGAGAGGGCGGGATTCCAACCAGAAATTTTCATCCTGATGAAACTCCCATTACACAAAAAAGGAAGATAAGCAGGATATACCACATATACCATGGTAAGTCACAAGAGGCTGAAAGGGGAAAATCTGCCATCTGCCCGTATTTCACACTGCTGATCCCATTCATACAAGTGCATGGTGGTGGGTGGGCGGCTTTTGTGATGGGGGCTCAGCCCAGTGCTTAAGCCTCGCAGATTACAACACGCACAGAAAAGCAATAGTGTACTGGAAGAAATGGAGGGAGCTTTAAGACAATCGATATGGCTCAAAAACTCTGAGGCACAAAGGAGCCCTCCGTGGTGATAATATGATGATTTATAAAGCCCGGTCTTGCTCTGAAGTACAGCCGAATCTCCTCGAGGGTCTGAGGAATGGCCCGTTTGGCATTAATGGTGCTTTGACCTGTCGCCCGGTCATCCCTGATAGGAGAACACGGGCGAGTGCAAACGGCCGTGCCACTGGAAAGTGGGAAAGTGAGCTCATGGTCTGAGTGGGGCTCCGTGTGCGGACTGAAGTGATAAGGATCAGGAATTTAATTATAGCCATCGCCATTTAGCCCAGGAATGAAGAAACACGTGTTTTCTGAAAACAGTGATCGAGTTTTTGTTTCTGATACACATTCTTGTAACATTTCGATCATAAAGAGAATGTGGTAAACCAAGCCTTGAACAGAATCCACAATAAAGAGGGAAAAATGATGTAATGAAATAAAACGGTAGCCTTCAGAATACCTTCAGGTCGGCTTTTACTACCTGACAGTGCAGAACAATTAGGATTAAGAGGTTAAATCAATAAATGGCTTTCATGGCCTTCAGAGACATAAAATTCTTCTATAAACATCAACATAAAAAGCTCTGGCAAACGGGAACTTAAAAGCTTTCAAGCGCATGTTGACGTGGATGCGGCACTTCGTGTTGGCGACCTCTGGGAGTCCTGGGTGAGTGCCAGGGAGGTATACAGTTTGTGGCCATCAGCTAGTCTGAGATGCCATCTCAAGCTAATAGGCAGGATAGTACATCCAGGGTATCGATTGGATGGATGCTCATCCACTTTGGAGAATGTGCTGTCTCGATACCTTGGTAGCCCCAGGTGTTGGTGCCGGGCTACACTGACAAGCATTTCAAGAAAATAGGACCATTCACTGCCCCACCTTCCTCGATATCCCCCCCCCCCAGCTAAGGATCATCCACAGACAAACAAATTGCACCTCCAATGGCATCCAGTTCTTCAGAGAACTTTTGGAGCAAGGGAGGAAACCACTGTACCAGGAGAATGGGCAGACATGAAAACTCACATGTAGAGGAAGAGGATTTAAATGAAATTTAAAAATTACTTTTATTCCCTTTTTATCATGCTTTACGTCACGACTCATGTGCAGAGAGCCACCAGCCATTGTAGAACTTGGCCTCACATTGTTGGGGTCACACAGGATGAGGGGACATCCTAATTAGTGCTGGTCAATCCACTGGGCGACTAGGGTGCCATCTTCTGCTGGCCTAGGGTGCCACAAGGACTGCGACCAGTACAGAGCGTAACTAACTGAGAACCACTCTGCCCTAGTGCATCATGCATCGATGCAACTTCAGCACGCCTGACATCACCCTCTCCCAAAACCCGACTCCCTGCTGAAGGGTGTGAACAGATAATGCTGGCAGTATTTTCAGTTTAACACACAGCGCAGACAAAAAACGTCTTTGCTTTTATAATCGCAACCCAGTTTACAGAATAAGTACTAAATTAATGGGACGCCATGTTTGTTCTGACAGTAATAAATACATTTTTATAGTTCACCATCTGTTATATAGGACATTAAGTATACACCCGAGCTACCAGGCCACAAAGGTAAAGTTTAAATATTTAAAGCTGCTAAAGCTTTGAATGGGTAAAATGGGTTTTTGAGTTGGGGTGGGGTTATAGCAACTGCACAAGGGTGGATTGGTCTGGGTTGGGGCTCACAGCGTCCGTGCAAAAGAAAACCTAGGCCTACAGAACGTGACTGTTCCAGCATGAATGAATGTTACATTTCTATAGCACTTTGTCGAACCAATGGGGAGCCACTTCAACCAGTGCCCATCTGGATATTGCAACGGCAGCCATTCTGCACCAGTACACATTGTTGCAGCTGTGTGTCCAGTAGGAGGGGTTTATGGTTAAGGCATTACATGATAAGTTACAAACCCCTCCCACTTGACATTGGGCTCCTGGCTGCAGCGACATGCCTCTCATACCCCAACCCCATGGTAGCTAAGGTGGTGAAAGGCCAGCGAATTTACCAATTAGATACAGGGGTTTATTAGGAGGCCAGATCTCATAGGGCTGCAGAGGGCAATTTTAGCTTGGGCATCGGGGTACGACCTCTACTCTTATGAAAGATGCCCAGGGATCTTTTATGAGAGTCAAGACCTCAGTTTTACATCTCATCCGAAGGACGGCACCATTTTTACAGCACAGTGTCTCCATGACTAACAGTTGGCCACACCAACACCTCTTTCAGCAAGAACCCAGCTTTCCTAGTTGGTCTCCCATCCAAGTGCTGACCAGACCCAAACCTGCTTAGCTTCAGATGGGATGACTAATTTGGATGGCATGTGGTACGGCTGCTGACATGAGCGAACGAAATGGCCGTCTTCTGCGACTGTCACACACTACAGTGCTTAGCGTTTACAGAGCACAGTGTGATGAATAAAAAAAACATCCGGTCAAAAGCATTTCTGTGAGTGGCGACACCTTGTCGGAGGAGAAAGGCCAGATTCACTTTAGCTAACAGGAAAGCTAGAGATGCAAAAATAACAGCTCACTACAGCAGTGGGGTGTGACATGGCTCCTCAGAAAGCAGAACTCATCATTCTCATAGAGAAAGTTATGTGAAATGGTGCACGTGCTGGCAATAGGACAACCCCAGTCACCTGACTCTCACCCCACTTTCCACCCCTGGACTGAAGGAGTAGGCTTAATGGCTAGCGATGTCATCGCGCTTTTCACCCTCCCCCTCCAAAAAAGAAAAAGACACATACTGGGGAGGAAGATCCCTCTTCACAATGCTGGCCTGTTGGCGCTGGGAAGTACCTCTGGTCACCTGATGCTAGCAGAATACTTCATGGGGACAGGAGATCAATGGGAGATCAATGTGCCTGTCCGACTCACAACGCACCGATGCTCTGCTACAAGCCGTGGCTATTTACCTGTCATAACAGTACCCAGCCTTCTGGATAATCACCCAAGTATAAAATATAATTAAAAAATTATGGTTTAATTTGTGTTTATTATCAGCAATGAAGACACTTCTAACGTTGCACGTGTTCCATTACAACTATTACATCGACTCCAGCAATAAAACGCAATATCTAAGATCAAATTAGCACTAATGACAACAATACAAGGAAATGTGCATAAATTATATTTATATATTTTAATTTCAAAACATAACAACTGTACAGGTTTTTTCTATAGAAAAAAACCTTCAAAGAGACATTTGAAATAATTTTGAGGACACTGACAAGAAATGGAAATGCAAAGCCAAGATTCAATACCGCCACATTAAAGCACACAGAGAAGCGGTAAAATAGCTTTCAGAAATATATCTGAGGCAGGACAACACAGTGCTAATAGATGCAAATAATATTTGCCTGCAGCAGGAAATTCCACCGCGGCAATAGCAATTTAATAGACTGCAGCTGAACAATTTAATCCATTCTGACTTCGAACACAATGGATCCACAGCCCCAAATAAGAAGCCATTCATCATAAATGAATCTGGCCCCTTTCGCCTGTATCAAACCTCGGACCCTGACTGAACCTCTGATTAGAGTATGCCGTCAATCCCATCCAGCCCTCATTGACAAAATGACACTCAGGAACATGGTGCAGATGCCATTATCTGTATTACATGAACGTTACGCATATGACCAAATGCAAGAGAACAGAAAAATGATTCTGCAGCTCTTCATTTCGATTACAGCACATACAAGGGCCGCTAGTCTTCCTGTTAGTAGCACAGAAGCGAGCAAATGGAATTCATCTAGTTCCTTGGGCCCACCTCCCCTACAATCTGATTGGTTACCTCTCAGAAACAATTATTTTTCTTTCTACCCTCAGAACATTATTGTATAAGTAAAACTCCAATGGGCTTATCAAACGATTTTTATAAATTAGGGAAACTTTACATTTCGTGAAAAAATCCCAATAAGTTTAATAATGGAATTTTTGAAAAACAGGAATATGTCATATACAATATGGTTATTGTATTAGGAAAACTGGAAGTTTTCACCGAATTAGGTTCTTTAGCCCGACCATTCATCATTGGGAATTCGCACCCTGAAGATTTGTGCCTGCAATAGGTCCTATATGACTAATAACAGCCATGAATGTATAGAAATATTTCCTATATTTCCTGTAATCTCTTTCTACAACAACTGGCTCCAGGCCCATTGTGACCGTGTACTGAACAAGCAGTTATGGAAGATGGATGGTTATTTCAATGACACAGAGTGTCGACCTAGTTTAATAATTACAGCATTTTTTTATTCAAAATGATAGCACAGAACACCATCCAGTGAAAGGTGTCAAAACAAACACTATAAACATCGTATATAGTGCGACCGTGGCGCACACGGTCGATGTGCGTGTTTTTCGCCAGTGGGAGGAAACCCAAACGAATGCAGGAATAACATTCAAATTATTCTAACGATACGAATTTATGTTATTAGCATTGATATTACTAGTAATATTATATTTATTATCATCCATAATCAGGTATTTATTAGTAATTGAAGTAGTATCAATAAAACACAATGGAAATATTTTTCCACCGTTCATCAGTAAAGCGAAACAGAGGCACCGTTCCATAGAACAAAGTGTATTGTTAATAAGCATTTTTGCACTGTAAATTATTTATTACCTGGCATCAGGGAAGTCAGTCCACCGGTTGTGCTCCCATCAGTGGTGCAGTAATTCTCAAATGGAAGAGCCTTGCCTGTAAGTCTGTATTGATCCTATGGCTTGAGTTAAGCACCTTGTCATCCCCTCAATTAACTTTAATTTATTTCAATAGGGCAAAGGATGCGGGAATGATGTGCCGATCTGGCTCGGAGATACCTGACGGTCTGACTGAGGGACATGCCTTTCGCGACACGATATCGCAAGGCTTCAATGGACTGAAAATGCTGTTTTAACATTGCTTGTACTGTTTGTGTCACTGAGGTTCCTGCTATTTCTGTCGATAAAAGGAGGTTCATGTCAGCCGCTTATGCCCGCCGACAGTCACTTTCCCCGGTGTAAATTCGGGAGCAGAACCACGTGACATGGGGATGGGACGAAGGAACTGGGACTTTGCTCTGTTATATCGGAGAGATGTGTTTAATACAGAGGACGAACGAATGGAGATAGGCATTCTGCCCTTAACATAATGGAAACAGACCGGCGTCAGATTGTAGAAGTGCTCAGAAACAGCGGGGTCAGAACGTGTTCTAGGGCCAAGCTAAAAAAAAAAAAACACAATGCAATTAAATTTAATTGGTAATAAGACACAGGAGACGCAAATGCGTGTGCTCCCCATCTGACTTCACCCTATGGTTCATCTCCATAGATGTGTCTGGTCGGGGGGTGTGGTCATTTCAGGAATGTCTAATGGCTAATGCCAGGTCACAGGTGTGATGCAATCGCTAATTTTCCCATTTTCTTTATTCTGGGCTGCAGGTGAGGTAGAATTGGAAAGGATCCTGCCTTGTGACAGAGTTCATAGGGGGGTTTGAGTCTCTATTCGTTAAACCAACATAAAAAGTACCGAAATATACACACAAAGACAAAAGCATCCGATAAACAATTACATGAATAAGAAGTGGCTGCAAAAGCTAGTTAATTGCGTTTTATATCTCCTTTATTGATCATATAGCCTACATAATAATATCTGGCTGTATATTGAGTCAATAGATTTTAAAAATAAAGTCTGTAAGTAATTTGCGGTATCCTGTATGGCTAAACATTTCATTACGTGCTATCCTTGGCGATGAATAGCTAATACAGTATTAATCGTGGTTTTAAAACCAAATGCCTGAATGAAATTCAGCTTCTGTGGTTTAGAAAAGGCGATTGACAGCCATGTGAGGGAATATAATAGATGTAATAATCACACGGAAACACTGGATACTGAAACTAAAATGCATATACTAGTTATTCTTGTTGTTGCTCTAGTTGACGTGCTGTGTAAGAAATAATTCATTTTGCATTTTTCCTCCACGACCAGCAGGCATGCTCAGTTTACCCATAATGCCGTTTGCCACAATCAGGGGGCGAAGACGGACCGCGGAGCGGACAGAACACTGCAGGGTTCCCTCATGGCCGGGCTGCGTCTAAGGCGAGGCTGCTTAGCAAACACCCGAATCCTTTGCGCTAATGCTTTTTACAAATCGACACGCTGTGAAGACCAGACACGCAAAATAAGTCACGCAAAAAGGACGAAATGATATTCTGTCCGATAATAACCCGCTCATTTAATTTGTTAGGTATTTTAGGTCGCTACCTCAAATAACTCACCTCTTCTTGGGGTCTTAAGTTCTGAGTCAGAATGATGTATTATTATATTTTATTACGTGTTTTGCAGTGGGTTCTCTAGCAACACTGTTTCTTGACAGAATACAGGATTTTAATGGCATTTTTTTTTTTGCAATGGAAAACATGATTTGGGTATGGACGTCCATTTAATGTTTGCTTATCGACATATATCAGGCATATACGTTTCATTTACGGTTGTACATTGATTACATGCCTATATACTTAATAAATGACTATGCATCCATCTTCCGTATTTAATCGTGGCGCACACGGTCGATGTGCGTGTTTTTCGCCAGTGGGAGGAAACCCAAACGAATGCAGGAATAACATTCAAATTATTCTAACGATACGAATTTATGTTATTAGCATCCTGTGCAATAATAAAAACGATACAATAAACATGATAATTATAACCATGGTGATTACGGCATTAGTAATTATTGACAACTGTGATGTTCTGTGATGCCCAGTAACTCTAGTGATATCTTTCTTTTTTTTTGTAGTTATAAGTATGCATCTAAACCTTTGGGATTCGGCAGCTGGGTGTTTGCATATAAATAAACATTTCCTGGAGCACGCTATGAAAACGCGTGACTGGTTTTACTAGTGAGAAACGTCTGCCATCACTCCGTGATGCTTTTTAATTGTCCCCCTCCCCCTTCCAGCGCTATCAGAACACGAGAGCGTTTACGAGCCGCCTTCTTACGGTTCCGGGGAGAGGAGATGGGAAGTGAATGAATGCAGATGAGCCGGGCCGCAGAATGGATCAACACCGTGCTGAGCCCACCTCCTGTCAGCGCTCAAAGAGCACTGATCTTAAACCGTGACCAAATCTGCCTGTGGGAAATTACATTAAATCTCATACGGCGTTAACTGCCTTGTATCCTAATTGTGAATGCTATATAAAAAATTATTTCAACAAATAACATCTTTAATCGTACTTCAAACAATGTATTTTAAGGCAGAGGTGTGTTGTTCACCTGCTTCTTTATGTATAGTTATTATTACAGAAACCATCCAAACAAGCCTGGAAATATTCAGATTGTTTTTAGAAAATCGCCCCAGTGAACATACAGTTTTCCCTGGCTGGTAGTTGCACAGTACACAATTTGCTAAAAGCATTTAAGAAAAAAAAGGAGTCAGTCAACAGTGAAAAATCCGAATTACTCGTTGCATCAACTGTGACAAACTGGGTATGTTAAAGCTACACCCTGGGTTCCCCAGTAGCTTAGCTGCTCATTTCTCTTTGCAATCACTGCATCCACTAAGATGGGGCCAGCGTCACTGCATCAGCTAAGCTGGGACCAGAGACACTGCATCTACTATACTGGTCCCAGAGTCACTGCATCTACTAAGCAGAGACCAAAGTCAGTGCATCTGCTAAGTGGGGTCCAGTCACTGCATCTACTAAGCTGGGATCAGAGACACTGCATCTACTAAGCTGGGATCAGAGACACTGCATCCACTTTGCTGGGGCCAGAGACACTGCATCAGCTTTGCTGGGGCCAAAATCATTGAATCCACTATGCTGGGGTCAGAGTCACTGCATCCACTAAGGTAGAGCCAGAGATACTGCATCCCCTTTGCTGGGGCCAGTGTCACTGCATGTACTATGAGTTCTGTTAGAAAATCAACATCAATGAAGAAAGGGTTAGCAAAAACACGGCATGGCTACCATCAGTCCCTCTCATGATCTCCAGCTGAGCCCGGTGATTTATCAGGGGTAATTGGTCTTAATAGTGGCGAAAGGCCACATCTCTGTACATTTATAAAGGTAGGGGAGCAAGCAGAGCTGATCTATAGTGAGTACCAGACAGAGCGCGTGCAGTAAATTGTATGCAGGCAGCTTTGGGATGTAATATACGAGTCTGTCATGAAGCAATGGCACAAGGTGGATTTCAGTGGGAATGGACTCAGTGCATGCCGTGGTGCCCTGGAAAGAATGAATTACGCACAGCCCTACTCATGCACTCCATCGTAGAGCTTGGAGGTGATTTCACCAGGTTCAGGGACTGGAAAGCAGGGGCGAGTCACATTTAAATTGAAAATTACCCTTTTTGTACTGTGGAGATTACGAAAAGGCAAATATACTGGAAGGACATTAAAAAAAACAGAATGTTATGATATATGGGCTAGATAATGTTGAAATCTGAGGTTTCAGGTCTAAGTCTAATGAATTCCTTTGTGATTACACAGGAGAAACATCTAATGAATGGAGGGGACCTAGTGTTTTGCTGACTGGCCAAAAGAATTTAACCTGGTGTTTAATATAACGTTACATCACAATAGATAGGTTTCTATGACATTACCATTACAAACAGGTGAAGCAAGTCTTTTATATAACTATAGTATGAGATGCTGGAGTTCAGATTGAAAGCAAATGAACAATAAAATTAATAAGCAGACTAATATTTAAAAACACAACAGTAAAAAACAATAGTAAAAATAAAATACCTACCAAAAACAAACGTCTATAAGAATAAATTAATCTAGAACTTAATTCAGGAAGAGATGAAAATTCATTGTCAAAAGTTTTACTTTGGTTGAAATGGTCCTGTCATTTTTTTTTAGAAGTCGCTACTTTTTTGTGAAACCTCAAAAGACACAGAAACACATACAGACATTAACACGCAAAATAAATACAATCAAAGAGGATTAAGAATGGGTCATTTACACCACCAACCATCTGAGACTAATGATGTTTTTGGGTCCATCAGAGAAGCCTCTTAATTGCTAGATATGCTGATTTCCTTTTCAACTGTAGGCCAGCAAAACAGTGACTTTGAGGGCATCAAATTAAACAATAAACGGCCAATTCCGTCCCTTTCATCTCGTTCTGAATGACAGTATAAAAAGGACTTGGAGGAACATTGGTAGTCTTTGATATAATCTCACTCTGAACATTTAATAATGTAATGAGGAAACCACCCAACAGCAAAAAGGCTGGTACTGACCAACAAACCCAAAACTATGCCAAAAAATATTTGTTAATTTTAACAGATATTGAAATACACTGTGTTTTTCTGGGGTTGTGGTGAGTCAGGACATCTAGGGGTGGGTGCGTCATGTGGCAGTGGTTTTAAATGTTTATTAGTTACAACTGCTTATCAAACTCCTTAATATATAAAAACGTGTGCTGTGGCGTTCTCCCAGTAACCAAAATAACAACATCATTTGCTCTAGTACATACCTCCCACTGTACCAGTGCCACATTTCAATATGACTTTCTTGTGTTCCAACCCCCCTTGTCCCATATGAATATGTTACTTGTCTCCTGGTTCCGTTTGTTCACCCAACAGAGGAGAAGTTTACCGCCCGTTCGCCGCACTGTAATTGGTCTGCCTCCCTTGTTTGACATTGTTAATCTGTTCATTCGATCTTAATTTCATTCATTCAGTGTTCTGGATTTTCAAAGCCAGTTTCTGAAATCTGGAGCCTGGCTCAGAGCAGGATCATCGCTTTGCACCGGTAACGAGCTCCCAGGAGCTGAAGTTCAGTCGACGGAATAGAGTGATCACTGGTGTTAATGAGACTGGCTTAGTGACACAGGAGCAGAGCTGAAGGTAGCCAAACCCTGCTACCGGCCAGCATGTGTGGCCGCAGAGAGTGGTCTGGGGGGGGGATGCATCTGATTAAAAGGCTGAAGTGCCAAGGACAACGCGCAATCCTTATCCCACCTTGAATCAGAGTGGATAGAAAATCGCATCTGGGCAAATTGACAAAAATGGGAATGACTCTCCTATACAAAGAGTAATGGGCTACTGATGGAGGTAATGGGAGGTCCACAGCAATCCCTGTAAGCATCTTGACTGGGTTATAAACTGAAAGGTCTCCCACCAGCCGGTCACGGAAAGGCATGTGTGATTCATACCGATCCCATTGTTTCCATTGTTTTTGCATAGGACTACTTTGGCTGGCTGTCGAGGTGCGATGTGTGTTTTCGAATCACTCAGAGCTTCGATGATGGATCGCGGTGCCATCACGACCAAAATTCGCTTCATGAGGGCCCGGTCACCAATTACACCGAGGGCCCTTTGTTTTTCATTGTCAGAAGCGGGAGACGACAGGCCGGCATGGAAACGCTCCTCCCCACACATCTTCTGAGGAAAAACAGTCCGGTAATTAGCATCCGATGTGTCGTTGACGGCTTCTGTTATGTACGTCAACAAGAATGACATAATGCAGACACAGTGAACAAGCATTAAAAAGACACTTCATAATTTATCCTGGAGGTCAAAAGAGAATAATCAGTTACATAAGCAATACTGAATATGCTAAATTATTCTACATTAGAAATGATTAGCATGTATAACCATTTATAATAAGATGTAATGCAGATTCACACAGTATTGTGGCCTCACACCTCTGTGGTTTTAACTTGATTCCTTCCCCGGTGCAGATTTAGTAGGGTGACCAGATAATCCAAGTCAGGACACTTTGAGCTACTTCAGGTTTTACAAACTACTTTACAAATGAAAGGCTCCTCTGCTCGGCTAAATGGTTCAGCTGTTCTTGTGCTTTGACTGATTTGTTTCCTTGATTGAAAGACTCATCCAGCTGTTTCACACTAACATTAGTGACACATGCATGATTATAGGAGACTGACCAATCAGCACACAGCAAGGACTCCAGGCCCTTTTCATTGAAATGGTAGTTTACAAATCCTGTCCTAGTTGAAATGTCAATGTCCTAAAAACATGTTATTTCGGCGTTGTGGAGACCCATTTAGGATGTAATGATCTTGAGGTAAATTTGGCTTAAAGGTGGGGACGGTCCGTGCAGGACGGTTTCGCCTAGTATTTACGTAGGAAGATGAACAAAGACCTTTGTTTGAGTCCAAGCTGCCCGACTGTATACTACTGACAAGTGCTTTTCATAACTGAAACTAATTTGAAATGTGTCTCTTTATTCTACCGGTGCTTTATGCTTACATGCCTTTATATGAAAAAGCTCAACAGCTACGGCGCATCCCGGCAAACAGCTCCAGGACTTCATTCTGAGGCAAAGCAGATTTCTCTGAGTGCGTTTTTATTTTTCCAGACTCAATATCTGATATGAACAGCATTCAAATGTGCTTTAGCCGTCTGCCCTTGATGAAATAACAGCAGATTGATGGAGACTGTAAAAACTCAGTGAAAGTTCACAATGAATTATTAATAAAGTCCGCCTGGAATATGGCATGCTAGAGTAAGTGTTACTATTAAATTAGGCCACTTCGTTAACTAGATTTTTGGAAGGGTCAGTTATTAAGGGTTACCTACAGGTTATCTTTTTGATAGATAACTAACCCGATACAAAATTGTATTATTATAAAGATATTAACAAACATATTTACAGTATTTATCTGAAGGACACTACAGCAAAAACTGGGTTACTAGTCCCAGTCATTAACTACTACGCCACCTGCTGGCTGTAAATAATGTTCTCGTTTTGAGCTTATGGGCCCCGGAAGAAGGGAACAGGAAGTAGACAGAGTAATATCTGACCCAGCAGCAGGCAGCATGCTTCAGTTCTTTCTCCATGCCTTAGTATCACTGTTACACACCCTGGAAACACTCAGCATGGAGCACAAGTGGCCGAGGAAAGGTCACTTACTGTACAAGCAAATCATTTTTTAATGAAATCTAATTTGTGTTGCAGAGTCTTTTCCAGGAGTCATTTGAAAATGCCTGAAAGTTTTACTTACAAATAAAATACTGCTAGATGCTTGGTAGAGTGAGCCATTAGCCTATACTATACTATAATACTATGTATTATACAGGATTTGCAGTATGGCGATTATGGAAAAAAGATAGACTTTACAAATTATGGTTGTTTAGATTACACTTATTGTCCCCATAAAGTGAACTAGAGTGTATGCAGGCTGTTCATTTCTTTGTGAAAAGCAAGCAACGTAGCAGTAGGGAAAAAATAAATCAGCCTTCAAAATGGTCTATTTCTTTATGAAGCAAATTGTACGTAAGAGAGTGAACAAGAAAGGCGTACATGGATATTTTCGGTCTGAGGATGACTGCGGTAAACATACTGCTGCTGTGTGAACTAGTTTCATGTTTTTCCATTAGGCAGTAAAGTAATTCCCATCTTCATGTCCGGTGTGCTTTTCAGGGCTAACAGCAGCTCAGACACAGCGCACCAATTACTGGCCAGTCGGTATTAAGGTTGTCTATTGCGACGAGGTCCTGCGTGAAGGCTGGGTGTCAAGAAAGCAATTTAGTATGGCAGTCTGTCGCATGATTGTTGGGGGCTACGGGAGAACAAGGAGAAAGGCAAAGAGAAGACAAGGAAGCCCCCCGACAACCACTCGTTCAGAGTCAGTGGGTAAAATAAATGGTGCGTATAAAACGAAGGAAACTGCATTAAGGGGGCGTTTGTTGGCGTCACACCCTAGGTCGGGTGACATGCCGCAGGTCCCCTTGCGACATGTCTGCTGTTGATGGACGACCGCTTTCTCCTGCTCGGCCGAGAAATCTTCACTGTTTCCCGATCGTGCCCCGGACCCATCAGCTTGGGGCCGCAAACGAGGTGCATCTTTCCGGGAATAGAATTTCATTTATTTAACATTTTATATTTTCGGAGGGTGACCATATATTCTCCTCCGCCGTATTGCTGATTTTGGCTTCAAAGCAATGCAGGCATAACTGGGTAGTAATTAAACCGTTTGCTAAACACTGCGATGTTAAATTTACGCATAATTTGTAAAATCGCCATTATACATTTACTTTGTTTTCCATGTTCGGTAAATTGTAAAAATGGATTTAAAAATACACATTGTGTGATACTGATACAACTCTGTGCTTATCCAGTCATACCATTAAGGTCAAAGGTAATTAAACTGCCACATCCAGTTTTGTATGTGCGTGTGTGTGTGTGTGTTTTTCCTGGAAAATCTAATTGCATTATTTCTGTTGAACACTTCATAAATATGCATGAGGGGCTGGCAGGGTGCGTTCATTGCCGCGAGGTCGCTCAGACGTTTCTTGTTTCTGTCTGGGTATGAAACTGATTCCTGTATTTCATGTCAGAGGCACAGTTGGCTAGGTTGTGAATGAGTCTTGCTTGAGGTCTTAAAGTGTATGTTTTTGTGCAATTCAGCACTGATTTGTCATTTTGCCCCTCAGCTTTGTAATTTTCCAAACTTAAACATGGAGAAATAAATAGCTACAATGTAACATTCTGAACTTATTTTACTTGCTTTGAGGATCTGTTTTTGTTGCAAAAATCTTGTTTCCCGAAGGGTGACATTTGCAGTAAGGTCATGGCTGTCAATACCAATGATTTGGTTCAGAATGTTAGGATAAAATCAGAGCTAATTATTAACAACAGCAATATTAATAATCAAAATGAAGTAGATTAATATTTTTAAATAGGCTGTTCAGTAGAGCTTATGGATTGATAAGATGATATGGCACACAAGAGGCGAAGTAATTCCTTAAGGCTGGTTCATAATTATGCCAAATAGATCTGTATACAAAGTGTTAGAGGGGGCGCTGTTTCCCAGTCAAAAGATGCTGAGGTCAGCAATGCATCTGGCAGGTAAGCAAGCGTGGGATAATCAACAAACGCTGTTAATGTGATGATACACGTTTAGCAACTTGAGCAATGTTGCCAGGCAACTGCCAGCCAGGTGAGAAAAAGGGCAACTCATCCTGATCTGGATAATTGTGAAAAATTGCCCACTGCTGATCAGTTTTTTCTTCCAAATAGAAATTTGTTACACAATATCAATGGGAAAGTGGCTGAGCAGCAGTACTCTAAAAGATGCCCTGTGTATCGTCAACGTTCGGTTTGTGGGCACAGATGGGCAGAGACCCGCTCGGTGTGGAATGCCTCAGAGAGTTACGGTACGATCCAGGTGACCGTCGCCGTTTTCCTCAGCTCCTCTGTTGCATTTTGTCTATTTGTACAAGTGCATATTAAAAGTTATTAAAAAAGCATCTGTCTCATTAACTCACAACTGGGTCTGAGAACATTATCACAATCATTATAACGAATATCTCACTCTTAATCAGACATGGTTGAGTCCTTGACTGAGGTAAATATTCCCCTATAATGAATCAGTGAAGTTGGCCACCTTGATCGAGTCAGGATTTCTTCTCGGCCTGCATGCTTATGCCATTGTGTATATGACCTCAGCGTGACCTAAAACACAATATCAGTGAATGTTCTGTTCTCAGCTGCAGTCAGGCACAGACCCCAGAGAGACCCTAGGGAGACCCCAGCTCGTTAATTGGCCTCTTAAGGTATACACACCATTCGTGCCCATCGTTTACTTCCATGGCCGCCAATAGCATGCTTGAGTTTTTCCATTACAGAAAACTGCACCGTGCGTACTGGGAGGTAGTGACCACCTAAAAGCACATGCCACAACACGCCCAGCAGTAGCACTGGCGTAATTTCAAGGATTCCCCCCCCCGAGATCCATAGTACTGGTCTCTCTGACTTCGGTAAGTTATAGCATTTTTGGCACAGATTGCTTTGGAAATCTGACACGTTATTCTCAGTACAAGCCAATGTCATGTCTGAGAAACACAGCACTGTACTCCTGCAACATTGTACCACATTGTATTTGCATTTTATTGTATGTTTCCTTTGTTTTCCATTGTGAAGAAGCAAAATATTGCCGTCTGTCACTTAAATCATACAGTCCCTAACCCTAACCCCCAGGATTAGCATTTTAGCTAACAGTCAGGTTAGTTAGTAGTAGGAGACTTTAGGCCCAATTATTTTTGGTCCACCAGAGGACAGGATGCTTGACGTTGCCTGGAGGGAACCGTTCTTGGTCATTGGGGCGAGGCTGCTGATCTCCTATTATAAAATCATAAGCAGGTAAACAGACATGGTGCTGGAAAGAGGCACAGTTCTGTAAACAACTTATTCATGCTCTCTAAGCAGAATCTGTTTGGTTGCATTTGATTATCGGCTTAGGGAATGTCTAAAAACTCCATCTCTTTGGTGAAAACTCTATTATGAGACCCCTGTTATTCTCCTCTATGCATCTCTATGAATAATTCACTTGGTTCCTGTGGAAAAAACGTCACAAACACCCCTCCAGACTGGGGAAGTTTTCACGTGTGGATTTTCCAGCCGCCTGCTTTTGCCTGCACTTCTCAAAAGCTTCAGGAAAGCGCTCCAGGTTACCTCTGCATTTCCTGGTCGAAGTGAAGTCTTTCAAATGTGCTATTTTTAAAATGTGGTGTTTTTGAAATAAGGCGCTGCCAAAACTCCCGTTCAAAGGTTCTGTGGTGATTAAAACCTGGACTGTGTGCCACATGTGATCATGTGACTTCTTGTAGTGCTGCCCCTCACCCCCCAGGTCTCCTGCGACCCCAGTGAATGGCCACCTCTTCTCTTTTGCTCACGTTGCCCGTATAGTTCTATCAGGTTTTTAGCAACTTTCAGGCCGATTAACCTCCTCCGTGCCCCGCATTCACTGCCGTGAAGGCCCGTTTTTTTTTCCAGGAGATCAAAGCCATCTCCAGACCAGGACTGAGGACAGTCGGTTATGATCAGAGGCACAATCTCATTAAAGGGACACAACAACAGAAAGACAGAGCACATGAACGGCACATGGACAAAGTCAGTCTTTATCCCAGATATCAAAAAAGGGATTTACAATCAAAGATGCAGTACGAACAATAATGTTTTATTCTATTTAAATTACGCCAGAGTTTACATTATGTGCTTAAAATATTTACAGAGAACTACATTATGCTACGGGTCACAGTTCTTGTGTTGAAGGCAAGGCTACAGGACAGAGTACGTCTTACCGTTCTCGCAAACTCATTTAATACCCTTTGCCTGCTCACTCTGACAGCACTGGTATCAGGAGTACGGCCGTGACGAGCCTCTGAGTTTTCAAACGCGACTGTTGGCATGACTACAGCACTCACAGCGACGGACACTTCTCAGTCGATATTTCTAAGGCCCCATGGGACTATTTACATACATCTAAAGTACATTACATCACAGTAGGCAGTGGGAGGGGGCTCAGTCTCCAAGTCAGGGTTTGATGTTAGTACATAAATAAATTAAAGATACATTATATACAATCAGTAACGATTTTCAATAAATGACAGAAGTTCAACATGCCAGTATGATACATGGTAAGAGATTTAGTCGTGCTTATATAGTTTGTTATGATGTTTCCTTCTGTACATTCGCTGCTGTTTGGTTCTGCTCTTCTGAATATTAGATTTTTGTCCAGCACTTAAGCGTTTCAGAAACAAATACATTGGTCAAACCCCTTAACAGTCTTCATTATTCCCAAAACTGTTTGTTCCGCATCTGCACCATTCTGTTCAGGGGTCGGCCCTCAGTTTATTAGACAATTAGATTAGACTGAGCTGAAAAGTAAAAAAAATATATAAGTGGTTTATAATGTTTGTGCTTGTACAAAAACCGTTTGGGCATAACAATCGGAATGGGAGATTATTAGTATTCATTCAAATGAATGGTAACTATTTAATTCATTATTTGAACAAAATTCTACAACAAAATAATTCAAGTAATCAATTATCACTGTTTTAGATAAAGGGCATTAAAAAAAGAAAGAAAATATTTGTATTTATATTATCATTAGCTCAATCCCACACTGAAGTTAGTTAATAAAAGCAGCATCAATAAGAACTAATCTGAAAGTATTAAACAGCTCAATTCACTCACTTAAACATGAGGTCAGTTAGACCAAAATTCATATACAGTGTGTTCGTTCCATCACAACCGAGAAACACATATTTAAATTTAAAAATGTATTATTATAAAACGAAACATTATTTAAAAAAACAAAACGACCAGCAAAGTTTCCACTCGTCATATAAACTCTCTGTTGTAAATATATAGAAAAAAAATGTAGTATACTTATCAATCCCAGAATAAATAATACATAAAAAAATAAAGTTAACAACTGCTCCATGTAAGTATTCAAACAAAACGTAATAAATAAATCTATATTACTGGAGGCTTCAATAAATAAAAGCACATCCACAACACTTCATTCCATTCAGTTGAATATACTGTATTAGTAGTATTATTGTTATTATCGTGGTGTGTCCATTGTGATATGTAACGGCACAACCAGGAGATTCACTAGTGGAACCCTTCATGACTTCATGGTGCAGATGGGCACCACAATGACCAGGATGACAGTGCAGGCAGCCGCTGCAATCAGGGCTCCGATCTTACACACCTTGGCCCTGCGGAACTCCGCCTCTTTACGCTTCAGCAGCGAATCGTAGCCCGGCGTGTAAATATCTTCCATCCAGTACTCCAAGTTGTTGGGGTTTAAAGACTCCTGTCCCTAGAGGAAATAAAGGATAAGTTGTTTGTGAAACGTTTCTGTGTGTATTTACCTGTAGGAAAATTTTACTGCTTAATACAGTATATTTCCGTTTCTCAGGAACCCAGCTTGCTTGAATTTACTTCTCCTAAAATAGTTACTGGAGGAATAACAGCATTAACAGACTCAAAAATGAGGCATCAGTGAGTCGCATGAGAAATAAGTGAGGCTTTAGGCTTCTAAACAGAGAAGGTCAGAATGAAAAACAGGAGCCACCTTAAAACGTTCAGACATCCTGAGACGCTCAGTGGAGATTGACTCAGATTTTGACAGATATTTCCTTTTTTTCTCAGCTCAAGTTAAGGATGCTTTGGGATTTTCAAAGACGATTCGTCACAGATACCATTCGAAAAATGCCCGTCAGAACAATAAATCTCATGTTAGTGTTGACGGGATATGATTTCAGTTTGGCAGCACAGATGAACGCCGCCTTTTGTCCTTTCCACATGGCAGCTGTAGCGGTACACACATGGTCAGCTGAGAAGACTACGGGGACTGATCTCCCCCCACGTGCAATCTAACACCCCCCCCGGAACATTGTAGCAGTGGTGCTTTTGTCTCCCAGCAAAATCTTAACCAGCTCAGCAGCTTCCAACAGTTACCAGAAGCGGGTTTTTATCAATAAAACATGACAAGCAAGCGGGGGGGGGCTCCACGTTTGAAGGTAGGCTGCTGCGCCTGGGAGCTGAGGCATGTTTTAATGCAATTTTAATGCATTTTAAATCCAGCAAACCCCAGGCACACGATGTGACCCAGCTATGTTTCCAGCACACGGCGTTAAGTCTGGCTAAGGAGATCCGAGCCCGTAGAACGACAGGCAAAACTGTATAAATTGTTTCACGGCGTGTGCCTTACGGTCATTGGCCCAGCAGTCGGCTCTGCAGAGACCCGCCACACAGGCTGAGGTCCAAGGTCATAAGCTGGATTGCTGCCCGGTTCCTCCTATGTCTCTACAGTCTGCATGCTCTCCCTGGCTTCCTCCCTTACTTCAAGGCATATACTCATTATATCAATCTGTGTGTCTAGATTAGTCCACGAGAAGGACCGGCAGCCAGTGTGAGTGTCCCCTGCCCCGAGGGACAGACTCCAGCTTCACGGTGACACAGGAGCACAGATACTTACGATAAAACAGGTGAATGTGTTCAGAGGTGGATAGTTCAGGTCCAGAAAGTAAAAATCCAGACCAAGATTTTGCTTCAACCAACCAGTTGAGCATATAAAGAGCCACAGTCACAGAGACTCAGCTGGTTGGTTGAAACAAAATCTTGGTCTGGATTATTTTTACTTTCTGGACCTCTGTATGTAATAGTGTTATCGCTGTCTTACTGAGGGCTCTAGTGATGCTGAGAGCCTCGAGGATAACTATAGGCATCTAAGATCTTCTGCCTCTGGTTTGGGCATCTGCTGGAGATGTAGCCAACTGTGACTTTTCAGTGTGAAGCCTTCATGCGGATCCAGGGGAGGATCTAGGCTGTGCTGACAGTGATCAGAGCAACCAGCACTTATCAACACTTTCCTGCACATGACTCTGACAGCTTTGTAGATTTAAAGCAGATTTAAATGAGAAATTAAGTTTAACTGTTCTTTATATGAGTTGTGTTTTGCACTTAATCACTTGGCTGTGGCTGACCCATTGAGCCTCGGATATACAAGTCATTCGTACATTTTGCAGGTTTGATTCACACGCTTTGGGCAAAATGGCCCCATTTGCATAAAATTTACATTACTGCTGCGTCAAAGCCGCCAGTGAACGTCCTGCTAATGAGCAAGGTCTAGGTGCCAAAATGAACTACCACCCAAAATAATTTGTTTTTATTACTCACAGTGTTGTAACAGTGTGTCTGTTGCAATTACTGGCTTCTTAATGTTGCACTTGGAATGGAGGCTTAAACTCAGTGAACCGAAGTCTCGTTGATGTGGAGGGACTGATTTCTTTGAAGATATATGAATACGTATAAGGCAAAGCTGGAGAACAGAATGAGCTCACTGCAGAGTAGCATGTGATGTATTGGGTGTAGCAAGTGGACGTCCAGGGTGTGGTTTGTGACCGTAGAGGGTGGATGTGCTGCTATCTTACGCGCCGTTGGATGGACACATGCCACTGGCCAACGGTGCAGCTGGACCAACACCTCCGTCTCCATTAGCAGCGCTGTCACAATTAACCGCGCTTGAATGAGGGCTACATCCCGCCATGGCCATGCTATGAAATTCCGTGGAATTGTGGGTAAATCTGACAACCCCAGTGACAAGTTTTAGGTCCAAAACCAGGTTCATGGTGCCAGCTTTGAGTAGACAAGCTGAAAATAAATCTGGAGAGGAGCTGCAGGTGTTCACATATATAACCTTCTACTAGGAGCACACTGTATATGAGGTTTTCTGCTCTGTACTGAAAAAATATTAATGCATGATATTCATCTGGAGACTGCAACATGCTTAAAACAATAAGATTAAAAACACTGCATATTCTGGTATTAATAATAACCGGCTATTCTGGATTTTCTGCCAGTCAGGTATCTCGGGGGTCATTCTTGCCCACCAACTGCAATTCTGTACGCTCCAAAGCCTGCCTCTTACTGATCTGCCTTCAGACACAGGACAGTAAGACCCCAGATCATCCTGACAAACAGACCGTGACGAACACTGAAACCTCAAACTGTCCTGACTCATCCTGAGAAACGGACCTTGAAGAGCACGGAGACCTCAATCTCGCCCTCCCTCACCCTCAGAAACAGAACTTACGACCCACGTAACATCAAGAAGAACCCACAGTGGTGAATCTGAGCCAGCGGTTTAGCTTAGTGAATTTATTGAGTACAATGAAAAGAGAATCAACAAATGATGCTTTGTACCTGGTTAATTAAATGCAAACTGCCACCCTCGATCCCTCAGGGATCCGGCCGCCGGCAATTCGGCAAGGTGCTTTTCATCTGTGATGTTTGGCATGTCCAGATAAGGCCAGTAAATACTGAATTCCTTTTCTTTCCATTCAAGGTTCACAAATCTCTCGAAAACTCAGGACTGAGTCATTCCTGTGAGTGTAAACCGTCCCAGTTGAAAGCTAAGGAAGCAGCCTCCTTGGGATTAAACCTGCCCGGCAAGGAGATATTTTCAACAATCCCATAATGCAAAGAATCACGCATCACTCACTTGCAGGTCCAGCGTGGCCAGCTTGCTCTTGTCCACCGCGTTGCGCTTGTACTCCTCGATCGTCCAGGATGGCTGCGCTCGCTTGCCCTCTGACAGGTCGGTGAGCCGCAAGTCTGTATAGAGGGGGCTGCTCTTCATGTGCGACTTCACGGAGGGGGGGAAAGGGTGCGGGCTGAACACCTGCTCAACCACGTAGGAGTCCTTCAGGGGTTTGGATGCGCGGTGAACCTGGGGGGCCTCGCACTGGCGCTCTGTCTGTGTGCGGGGGTCAAAAGGCGCGGTTAAAATGCTGAAACACTCCAGATGAAAATAAGGCAAGAAGAAGGATGAAAACGGCACCTTACAGGACGCAAACTTAAAAGCAGGAAGGGCCCCATCTGTGTGGCGAGATGCGTAATGACCGAATGTATTTGTGTTAAAAAAAAACCCACCTCCAGCAGGCCCTCGGGACACAGAAGGTACCTCTGGGCTATTTCAGAGCTCGAAATAAGCTCACGTTTCCTTGCCTGACTATTGACACAGAACCGAGTCAGGATCCAAAGTGTAAAGGATTTCATGGGAAGCAACCGGCCGAAGTGGTGATGTTACTATCGCGTATCCCACCGGAATTTCACAGGAGCAAATGTTTCTGTTTCCTCGAGAAGTCATGGGCGTCGCCAGTCCCTTAAAGGGCCGCACATGTAAACGGCTCCAAACACCCGAAGCAGTGAGAAGCCGCTTTCCAGCGGAATCACCCTCAGAAGTAGGTGGCAGTCAGCCATTAGCTGGATGTGAGCTCAGGGGCTTTGTGGCCAGAGGTAAGAATCCATGTCCATGGCAGCCGGGGAGGTATCGCTCTGACAATCCCAGGGATGTTCTGGTGACAGGCCGCCTGTGTCCTCCTGCATTCACACGAGCCACGGTTTAAAACCCCACAGTGCTCGGATGACAAAAGGGACCATCTGCAGCCTGCTGGAATATACACGCGCATCTCCAGCACGGAGTAAACGTTCCACAGGACCGGCAGGCATAATTACCAGCATTCCCGCATTTCTGAGCCTGCCGTATCCTTGCCGCTCTAACCTTGGTCTGACACTGGTATTAAAAGACCTGTCACTACCTAACTTTTGCATTATGCAATTTCCCGCTGGCATCGCTCTTTCAGGTAGCAGGGAAACTCACGGTTACTGAGAACCACACTGTGTTTTTGGTATTCACCGAATACAGCCCAAGCTGTCAGCAGGATGAATGTGTCTGGTACTCTCTGGGTCGGAGAGGGTCAGAATCATTTTTCGTGCCTTTTTCTATGTACTGGATCTGGATTTTAAGCTTAGTGATCAACCGTTTTTGACCGTTTCGCTAGGCCAGTCCGGCGACACTCCTTGTAAAAATCACCTAAACTGTATTTGTACAAATGTTCACAAAAACTTGCAAAACAGCAATGATGCCTATAGATGCATTCAGCATCCAACCGTGTGCCTAGTTGAGGGTCAGCTGGATGTGGAGACTCCCCCAGACAGCAAAAAACACAGGGCTAGGCTCCACCCTGGCTGCAAATTTTCATTGTACAGGGTGGTTTTGGAAAACTCATTTATATTCATGAGCGAAGCTACTTGATTAGCTGGTGAACGTGCGCCCATCAATGTGCTGCCTGTTTTTTCAAGGAGCTTTGGGAAAACTACTATCCATAAGACAATCTAGCTGATTGGCCAGTGAATGCCTTAGACAGAGTTTACCGGCCAATCAGGTAGCGCTTCTCTCATGAATATTAATCGATTTCCCAAACTACCCTGTAAAATGAAAATTTGCACCCTGGGTGGGATACCAGTCAATCACAGGACACACACATAATCATACTCTGTTGGCGCTTTTCCACTGCCACCAAGAACCGAGCCAATCCCGAGCCGAACCACATCGAGATGGCTTTCCCTTGTGAATTTTGCAAGCTGTACCCGACCTGTACCCACGCTGACATGCCCCTGCTTACTTGCAGGGCCGAAAGCATGACCAGGCCAAGCTGGCTGTGTCACCACCATCCGATTGACTGAAAAGCATGAGACAAGGAAAAACTGATGATCTGCAGTGATCTGCACGGTTTAGTAGTGCCGGTGCATTCCCGATTACTGGGAACTTGAACATTTCCAATCTGCTACTAACACAGAACAGCTGAACGGAACGGAATGGATTCATAATGCAAACTTGCGCGAGCGAATGCTAATTCACTAGTGTTTGATGCTAACATAACATGCCGATTCTCATAGACGTGCTAGCGGAAATTAGCACACAGTAAATCATGATGTACACCATGTGAACAGTAATTAAGCGCCTCTTTGGTCACTGTTGCTATCCAAGCCGGCGACACCTTTACTAAGCTGACCCTTCTGCAGCAGAAAACTGAAGCGAGCTGGAACCGTGCTGTAACTACACTTTCAGGTAAACTAAGTGCCAATTTGTACCTTTGAGGGTACAATAACTTGTCACTGGGACTGTACCTTCAAGGGTCTGCCAATTGTACCCTATAGCTGTAGGTAAATGTACATTTAAAGAAAATGGACTCCGCAAAGCATTTTTGCACCATAGGGGGAAAATTAATGTTGTTTGTACCTTGGGGAACAAACCTGTACCAAGGCTGTACCCTTTTTCTGACAGCGTAGTCACCCTTCGCAGTACAAGTCGGGTATGTCTAGTTCCCATATGCTAGTAGAAAAGCGCCACATGAGCAATTTAAAAACACCAATCAAGTTAACTGCACATCTTGGGACTGTAGGAGAAAACTGGTGTGGAAACTGAGAGACGCAGGGAGAACATGCTGACAGAGAGTGGGTGGGATTCAAAGGCACAACCCTGCAGGTGTAAGACACTATACCCTCGCACTGAGGTGCTCTACCAGCAATATTTATATTACAGTAATTTGCTAATATTTAAGAAAATAATTGGATTTACTACATCCTGCAGCAGGATCCTAATGGAAAAGACAGGTCAAACCATAATGGATCACCGAAATCAGCAGAGATACAACAAGCACTTACATCAATAAAAGCTTTTTCACATTAGCATGGTTTTGTGTTTTTTTTTTTTGGAAATCACTCTCCCCAGACTCTTCCTGACTCTCGCATTTTCCGGATACCCTATCCGGCAGCTTGTTAAATCGAGGGTTAACGGTATATGGTAGCCCAGCCACATTCCATATCCACACACTCACACACACATCGAACCCACAGCCCCGGAGGCATGTAGCCTCATTGCTACCCACCGAGTCAGCCGCCATCCCTGTATATGTACATTATTCCACAACAGGCTAATGGCCTGCAATCCAATGTGAAAAAGCGCTGTTAAGTCTACCAACTGTCATTTGTGTGCGTGGCTTTTAAATGTGTGTTGCGTGTGAATATGTCGCCGTCACATTGCTCCCAGGCGTGACGCAGATCCTTGGGTTTACTTCGAGATGTGCTGCCCAACAGGTCGTCTGCATGGTCTGGTGTGCAGCAGGCCCCCGGTGTTTTGGAGGGATGGGGGACCATCAACGCTCGCAGGCTCTGGAGTGCATGATACCTGTTAGGTATGGGGGGAGCTTCGAAACAGGACACACATCTAAGAAGGGCTTCACCAAGGGCTATCAGCTTGGGCGAAGGTCAGATCCAGAAGGTAAATGTGCAGAGAAGGTCTAAGCCACAGCCTGGACCACATGATGGTCCATCATCTCAGGGCTGCGTCCGTACATCTGTACAAAACGTCATCCTTTATCGTGGTGTCTGTCTTTGCTGCAGCACTCACTAGACCTGGGGCAGCTGCTGCGTGCTGGACTCACTAGACCAGGAGTAGCCGCACTCAGTCCTACAGCCTTTGTCCCCTGCTCCGCAGAACGCTGCTGGATGTTTTACAGATTCCACCACCTGCATGATGCAAGAGTTGTTTGGGAAATTAACGGGCATTTGAAAAGCACTACATCCTTTGGGGCAGCACCGACCGAGGACCGGCACGGGAAAGCCCAGCCGTCACTGGAAAGGACATGCTTTTTCCTTTGGTTTCTGCGATGAG
>JAODLD010000008.1:6315996-6334896 GCA_026781065.1 Mormyrops boulengeri | reverse complement strand
CCCCCCCCCCCCCCCCCCCCCCCCCCCCCCCCCCCCCCCCCCCCCCCCCCCCCCCCCCCCCCCCCCCCCCGGGGTGCGGAAGCAGATGATTCGTAGTCACACCCCTGACAGACACTGGCGTTTTTTTTTACTTCTTCAGTTGAAAAGAAAAAAAAGATAACGTCCTTGATGGTTGGTGGGCCACAATGGCTCATTTTGGGGAGCACGGCCCCCTCATGATGCCAAGCCTGCCAAGGTCCTCCCCGGACGTCCTGGGAAGCATTAAACACTCGGAGCAGGGGCAGGGGTTACAGAAAGCTATGATGAGCAGCCCTGCAGATATTTCATCCCATATCTGCTCTGAATTCTCTGGGGACATTTCAGGAAATACTGGCACAAGGCCATCTGGGAACGATGCCATCCTGACGGGATGCCGGCAAGCCAAGAAGAAGTGGGAGTGAGTGACGGTAAATAGGTGCAGGAAGGGGGGAGCCAAAGGTTCAGGTCGCGGTGATTTTTTGACTCGTGTGTCAACCGTGCAGAAAATGATTAGTATCAGCAGCAAAGCAAACTAGAATGAAAGAGTTCCTGGGATGTCACTGTGACTGAGTGCATCACAATACCTCCAGAGAGCGTGCACTGCAGAAGGCGGGGGGGGGTGGCTCAGAAGCACCAGAATGAAGGGAAATGCATCTCGGACCCAGAGAGAGGCAAACAAGCATGACACACTGCCCATCCGAAACCTGGTCTGCTTTAGATCTCACCACAAGTCCAGTTAGTCCAGTATGTTAGTCTGGGGCTTCTCCCACAGGACCTTCGTGTGTTACTGTAATCTTAATCTACAGTACAACCCAAATCAGACTCATGCCTGCCCAGGAAGTCACCCAAAATGGACCCAATCCCAGTGCCCAGGAAGTGACATGGCATCGTTCATAAAGAAAGCACAGAAGAGGCCATCTTACAGTGTGGATCATGCTGTGTGCCGCACTACAGTACTGTCTCCACACTTCGGTTAACCACTCTGTCATGTCACTCCTCCCGTCACAAAATCTCCCATCTCGAACATTTTATTTAACAGCACCGCCCTTTCTATTTATATGTCACGCAGATCGCACGCCTGGTTAGGGAGAGTTAATGCGTCTAACCCCCACAGAGCTAGAAAGAGCCGTTCATAACGGCTTGGCCCTCCCCCTTCTGCGAGGCTGCGAGTTTGATTACAAACTAGCACCTGCGCAAATAACATAATTAGTCAGCCTTTTCTGGCTCTATCAGCGTCCGTAAAATTTATGGAGTTTCATTACAGACTCGAAAATAAACAATGCAATCGGCAAACGTGTCATTTAGTGTTACTACTGTATAACCAAGAGAATTCTCGGCCACTGTTACAGTAGTTCGGCTTATAAAACTTCGGCAATACGTATACACATCATACTGCTCTGTATGCAAACGGTGTAAGTTAATTTCTAATAAAGCAGGTAATACATACTTTTGTTTGCATTTTAATTCTTTTTTATTATTTCTCTTATAGCACCTTTTACGTATGTATGCTGTCATCTAGTTATCAAATACATCAAACAGCCAGCTTGCTTTCATTTCTTACCTCCTTCGACTTTCTCTGCCGGTCCTTGCCATCTTTCTCCTTCCCATCATCTCCCGGGTGACTGGAGTAGGACACAGCCCTCCAGTCTCTCAGGGAGTTGGAGATGCTGGGCACTTTAGATTCCGTAGCACTATTCTCCTCTGTAAGGGACCTGGAGGACCTTCTGGTGAAGAAACTTCTCCTCAGTGCTTTAACCCTCAGGCCATCGTTGCTGCTCCCGCCGGCATCGGAGCAGCACCACTCTGGGCTGCCATCCACCTTCACCGCATGGCCAGTGGTGTGACACTGGAACACGGGAGGGTGGAGGTTGGCCACGTTGCCATCTTTTGTCCTGCCACTAGCCTCCGGTTCCTGGATCTTCTCGTCGAGTCTGTTCAGCTTCGAGAGGACCTGAGAGATCTCACCTCGGACACCGGAGAGGGACTCCAGCTTCTTCTCGATCTCCCCTATCCGAAGCACCAGCTTACAAACGCTGGCCTTCAGCTCATCATCAGAGCTCTCCAGTGAGTGGAAGAGCCGGTCTAACTTGTTGGCGCCCTTTCCCAGCTTAATCGTGTTGTGCTCAGGGGTGCTGTCCCCGTCTGACTTTGTCACCTGGGACAGAGAGCCATTGCTGTTATAGCAGGATGACTGGATGACCCCGGTGGAGCCGGACACGCTCATGTCATCCAAGAAGCGGAAAATGTCGCTGATATCATCGCTGACGATCTCGGAGTCCTCGTCGGAGAGCTTGAAAGGCTGCTTTTCTCCATATTTACCAATGCCAGCAAATTCCTTCCGCTTCCTTTGGTCAGGCTGCTCAGTCTGTGTCCCTACGCTCAGTGTGCTGTCCACATTTCCCGCCTGAAAAGACGTGCAGTTGATGCTCTTGTCTTTAAACCTCTTAACCTCTCGCCTGTCTGCAGCAGGACCGCTGGCCATAGATCCTGTGTCTTTCGTTTTCGGCCCATTAGATTTGACACAGAACCCCGAGGGCGTGACTGGCAGCTTCTCCTTGGCACCTTGGTAGTGCTGCTCACTGTCCATGTTGTTGACATTGCGTCGGTGGCCGTCTTTGAACTTCTGTCCCCCCAGGAAGGACCTCTCAAAGTCAGGTCCCTCCTCTGTGTTCAAACTCAGGCTTTTTATGGGCCATTGTGGCTGCTTGCTTTGCCTCCCTGAAGTCTTCCTGGTATTAACGCACTCCGTTACGGTGGTTGGTCCGAAGTACGTAGACGCCTGAAGATTGTCCAGGCTCTCATGTTTCACCCGCCTCTTATCCTGAACGGGGGATCCTATGGGTTCGAAATAGGGGTTGCTGTATGGCAGCTCAAAGCTGTGGTTGAAAAAGGTTGTGGGCTTGTGCGGCTCCTTCCTCTGGTACTCCTCGTTCACCTTAACGCTCGGATTAGATTCTGTGGTTAGCACCTGGGGAGCAAAAGCTACAAGATTGTGAAAATCCTCCTTGAAGATGTTTCTCTTCTGCACACAAGAGTGAACCGTAAATGGCTCTGCATTAGAAATAAACGTCTCCTTTATCCCGGGGTTCAAATGCAAGGAGTCCTGGTCCGTGGTGGATTCGCTGTCGATCTCCATTGGAAAATAGGTGCTCTGCATCTCACAGGGTGGAGAGCTGCCGCGGGAATACTGCGGAAGGTGCTGGAGCTTATCGAGTGATGCCGCCCTGCATTTCATATCCTTGCTGACTCCCAGGAGAAAGTTGGGGTCAGAGGTTGGGATGAAGTGCTGACAGCTGTTGCAGCCAGACTCGGGGCGGGGTGAGGCTTGCAGCGTGGGATGTCCCTGGGCTTCTAGCAAGTCATACGCCCTATCGGAGTGAGAGTACTTATACACATCGGTGTCCGACCTACACGACTCAAAAGACTGGTTCTTGTGGAACTTGGGCCTGGGTCCCATTGGCAACTTATCCTTGGCCGTGCCACCGTTCATCTGGATGAGGTTGAACATGGTGACAATGTCTGCAGCAACCATTAGCTTCTTGGACTGCTGGTCGTCCACGGAACACCTCATCTTGTCCTTGAACAGGGTGGCTGGGAAGCTGGGATCCAGGCAGGCTGTGTAGAAGAGCAGACTGCGCAGTTTGGCCAAGTGAACCAAGTCGAACCTGGCACACAGAGACTTGCACAGGTCCTGGTAGGAAACGCTGCTGTACTTCGCGTCCAACTCTTCCAGGATCCTTACCAAGAAGAGGGAGTATTCCGGTACTGGATCCATTGCAGGATTAGCTAATTAATTATTGTTATATTCTTATTCAGGGGGACGTTGTCCTGCAGATGGAAGATCTGGGATTAATAGAGTCTTTGCTATTTTCCACATTTTTTTAAAAAAAAAAAAACATAATCCAGACATTAATGCCCGTTTCCACTAGCGGTATAACGGGCTACATGTTGCCCTATTGTGTTCGTAGCTTGGTTACAAAGAGAAGGTTGTAAATTATCATAAAAACACAACATCAAAAGAGCGTGCCTTTTACAGAGAAGCGTGTTAGCATTAATAAGAAATTCAAACTTTGCATGTCTCTGCACGGTTTATTTAACCCCGAAAACCGGATGGCGGGTTTACGCGTTTTCAACAGTAACGATCCTAATACTGTTATTTCGAGGAAAACCGGTTTCACGAAAACATTATAAAAACCGAACTGAAAACCAAGCTATTCCATTGGGATTATAGCGCAGAGCTCCGTACTGTGCTCGCTCGTCTCTACAGTATAGAAGGCTCTTATCACATTCCTTCGCTCTTTGCAATCCTCTAGAAATAAGGTGCATGAAAAATGCATTTAAAACAAAAGCAAATTCACTGCAGAGATGGGAGTACACATACATCTGTCGCTCGACCCTTCCTTATAATAAAACAGAAGGGAAATGATATTGTGTAGATGTACAAAACAGCTGGCATGCGTAAAAACCATATACATTGCGCTTAAAGCAAAAGCTGGGGGAAGCAAACGTACCTTGCGCAGGATCTCTTTTTACGTGAATCCAGGCTGCGATTAAAAACAGGAGACGGCAGCGAAGTGTTAGTCTCTGAAGTGTCAAAACGTCTCGGTAAAGTTAACCTGCGCGTTATACCCCAGCCGCACAAGGCTCTCGCGTGTGTGTGTGTGTACGTGTGTGTATATACTCCACATCCGTAGGACAGCGCACATTAAAACGGCATTCGCTGCAGTTTGCTGCTTTCCCTGAACTCCTCATGCCCTTGGATATTAAATGATAGACTGCCGACTCCGGGCAAACAGAGTGGTCCACAGGGCGACTTCGGTGCGCTGCCCAAAGCCGGAGGCGGCCGCGGTTCTACGGTCTATGACGTAATTACACCTTCACGCCGACCCGCAATGGGAGTGAAGAAGCGACGCTCCCGTCGTTTTTCTCTTCATTCACTCGCCGCTCCTCGATGCCTGCTTATGCCCCAACACTTTCAGGCCGAACCCATAGCGTATTACAGCCCCTTACAGAAGCTGTCAGCGCTCCCCAGTGCGTCTCCCTTAGAGCAGCCACGTTTCTCCATGTAAATCGGAGAAAAGTATTGGATCCCTCCCTTTCTAGGCGCTGGTTCGGGCACGAAAATGGTCATCGTGATGAGCGCGTCTCAGGACGGCTGGAACAGCCCGGACCTCGCTGCTCTATTTGCATTCAGAGCGATGCATGCCTGTGGTTGTAGGGACGCTGTTCAGCTTTGGTGCAATGCTCTATTTACCCCATTACTGCGTTAACAATGTCCGCTTCCAGTTAACAAAGATTTTGACAGATCATGAGAACCGAAATAAATGGAAATGCAGAGTGATGGAAAAAAAATCAACGACATTAACCAAAAAAACGTGCAAGCTGTGTCCTTTGCTTCAGCTTAGTATGGCTTTGTGTGGTAAGAAAACAATAGTAAACGATATTCTTCAATACTGTACACGCACATGCAAAATAATCTCACAGACATCCTAATATTACTACTGTTGGCTTATGAAAACAAAAGAATAGGAATAAAATAAGGACAACAAATATGAAACACGAAATGAACGATTTAAACTAAATTGACGGGTCTGTGAACAAAATTAAGAGTGCGATAGGCGTTATGGTATTGAGAGAAGACCCTCGGAGGCAATTAAACGTGGTTTACGACCCAGCTGCGGAGGGTCTCTGTAAGCAAACTAATTTTCTTGCCTAAATCAGCTGGTCACTGCAACAGCATTAGTTCTTGGCTGTAATATATCAATGTATAACAAAGCACAACAAAACACACTTGTCGTCCTGAGCCGGCACAGCAAAGCGATCAAAAAAATCACTTTGTCTTCTCCGTGCCAGGAACTAGGTTTGTCCAGGAACCCGTCTGCTTTTATTCCCACGTGGCTTAATAAATCACGTTAACCAATGCAGAACTTCATCAATCCCTGTGTGTCTCCTTCTTAATCAGCAGACAAGGAAAACTGAAAACCGTTCCGTTCACTTGCTCTGCTTTGGTCAGGCGTAATATTCCTGTCCTTGTCAGCGTAATCAATATAAGCAAATCTCAGCCTTCAGGTCTTAACGTTTGAGACATCCCGATGAAAATATGTGAGCAAATTTTATATTTAGCTGTTTAAGTAAAGCATGTTTATCCAACAACCGTAATATATTATCCATTTACACAGCAGTCTGTCTTACTAGGCATGGGCATTAACTACTGGGGGATGGGGGCTTGCAATCCCTCCCCATAATCAATACTGGCCACAATTCCACACCACATTCTTTTGTGCCTGTATATGTATGTGTGTGTGGGTTAAGTATATATTACATTGTGGGGACCAAATGTCCCTGCTATTTTGACGCTGTGGGGACCATTTTTTCGGTCACTAAAAGGGGAAACTCGATTATATAATAATCGGTGACTGCAATAAAAAAACATAATAATCCCAAAAGTCTTGTATTTTGCTTGGTTACTTATGGTTAAGGTCGTCATTGCTAGGATTATGTATTTGCCCATAGAAATGAATGGAGAGTGAGTACAGGTCTGTGTGTGTGTGTGTGTGTGTGTGTGTTCCTTCTACCTGTGTCATGTGGGGTTTCCTCTCGTGTAACCGGCACCATTTCCAGCGGGTCTCCCTGCCTATAGCGTCCTGTCATGCTTGGGAGAGAGTGCATCTTTCCCGCGACCCTCTCCAGGATAAGCGGTGGGAGGATGGACCAATGAGTAACTATAGAGGGCAGAGCCTGCTGGGATTTGAACCAACAACCTCTAGATAAGGAGCCCATTTCCTTGACTGTTTTTTATCAGTTTTCCCCTCACAGAAACATGCATCAGCTTAAAAACAAAGACTCAGATTTAATGGCTTTTAAATTTGCTTAAGACAGGCACCCTAGCCACTTTCCAATTAGACTCTAACAGCTGGGAAGCGGACTTCACACTGCTCTGAAAAGAAACAAACACTTTAGAGATCTGGTTACAAATATCCAACTAAAAAAAACCACTGGCAGCAAACATGTTATCAGGATATCTAAGTACGAAATTATCGTTCTGTCACAGGAGTGTCTAAATTAAATTAAGATTTTCTTAAACTTAAATCAAACTACTGGTTGCATCATTGGAACTGTACTGCAATATGCTGCACATCAGGACACTCGTATTGAGACATTTGGACTGAAAAACTTGCTTATAATTTACTGCACAGTCTTGCATATTCGTGATTATTATAAAGTGCAGACTGAGCATGCTCACAATGACTTGGGTACAGTCTTGAGAAAAAAAACATTGAAGCTGTAGGTTAAATCACTCTTGGAAAAAAAATTCAAAGCCTGAAATTGCTTTATGTCTGGATCCGTTTCTTGTGCAAATCACAGAGCCATGTTTCCTTATGGGGTGGGTGGCACGGACAAGGGCGGGTAAAGCGATCGTCCATTTCGCGAAGTGACACCCTGTCAGCCGGCTGTTGATGTCGGACGTGAGAGCGTAGGACGCCGGGGAAGGACAGCGTTGCCGCACTCACACTCACACTGAGAAGGTGGGGGCAGTTAGGGGGAGGACGGCGAGGCCTGTGCAGACTGTCAGTACAACGCAGGCGTAAATCAATGAGAATCATCCTGATTGACCACAATGTCGCCACAAGGACAACAACTGTCCTTGGCTTTTGACCAATCACATACATGCCACTGCAAATGACAGCAAATTGGTGGTGATTCAGGAGATGTAGAGAGTGTAGTACCTCTGTTGTGCTCCTAAAGTTAACTTATTAAATGTTTACACTGAGCATATCCTGCAGACCTGTAGAAAAAACATGATTCATCGATTTTAAATTACTCATATCGCCTTAACTCCAAGGCACGGCAAAACACTGCCTGCAGGAATCATACGCTGATGCCCGAGTGTCATTCTGTAAGTTATAAATGCATGGAGACCATGAAACTCCACCGAAGTCCACGATGAGGCTGTGTATTTGGGGAGGGGCGTTTGGGTGCACTGTTGTCTTTCCGGTTCTTTCTGGTTTCATTAGAGCGAAGATAAATGAAAATATGACGTCAGCATCGATTTGGGGGGGGGGTGGGGGTTAACTTAACATTGACGTAGAGACTGAAATAAAGCCACCTTCTCTTTGAAATCAATCGTGTGGGTGTTTCTGTTTTGAAGACAAAGCGCCAAATCAACATATTTAAGGGATTCGTCAGCCCTAGCACGGAGGAGTTTTTCGGGAAGAAGGCCCATTTTTCTGATAAGTGTCCCATCCCTCAGCGGTCCCTTATTATTCCAGGGACAGAAAAGAACTGCGAGGCCTCGACATCCATTTTTATGAGAGACACACCACGGTCAGAGGCCCCATCCATGTACCTTCACTGGTTTTTCTGTCATAAACACCAACATGCAACTCATATCACAAAAGTTTGTGATGCTTGCAAGTCGGCCTCCCATTGCGGGTCCGATTTTACGTGCGAGGTAAACATCTGTGTATAATGCTTTATTTTTAGACTCAAATGAGAAAACTGATTGGCTCTTAATAGCCAGGAAAGTTTGAATTACAAGCAGTAATTAAACACTTTACTATAATCCGCCTCTTTCTGCCCTCCAGGGGCCTGCGGTGAGAGCTGAGTCAAGGTGAGAGCTGAGTCAGAGACAGCATGCCGCTCCAGGCTGTCTTCAGCAGGAGTACACCGTGAGCCGTGCTACTGAGAGACCTGTGTCTCCATTACAAACCCTCATCCCTAACTCAGCCAAATGACTCTCCGTTCCCGTAGTAGGATGGTCAGTCTGAATCATATGAAACGTGACCCAGTTTTTAAAAAAATTGTGGTCAAGTAATTGTATAGATCTATCACCCCCCATCCTGGGCCACTGGCTACTCGATTTTCTGTGCAATACCTTTTCCGGAATGTTCACGTGGCTCCCACATTCCGCCTCACACTTTACGGATGATTTATCACAATGACGCGTGTAAAAATAATTTCCACAAATCACCACAGATGCGGTTCCGGTTTAACAGGCGATGGCAGTTAGGGAGATAAATAAGCTGATTCTTGCTAGGGATTGAAAAGAAGATGAGAAGTGGGGAGACAGCCGAAGGTCCCTGATGAGACAGGGGGCCCAAAACTGCTTGGGTGTCTCCTCGCGTAAAGTTAAGGAGCTCTCAGCCTGTCGGGAATTATGCAAGAAAAAGACAGGGAGGCAGATGAACAGACCATAGGAAAGTCAGACCGTGGAACGAGATTCCAAGCAAAATACACTTTCCAGTTCAGTTGGTGAGATGCGGAGGATGTAACTGGTACATATGCAGTGTCATGCTCGTTGACGCTTGATATAAGCATGTTGCGAATTATATATATAAAGGTTGACTGTATGTCTAGGTCATTCTCCTAAAAATCAATGAAGCAGTCCGTGTTCTGAAGAGCTCTCCCTCTTATTGCATTAAGAGCCACTTACCCAAAAGATGGCTTCATAATTCAATGTTCTGTTGTGGTGATGTCAACAGAAGGGCGATGTTATTGTACAATGGGAACTCCACAGCCCTCAGTACCAACCAGACGCACCACTTGGGGGCCCACTGCCTAACTTTTGCTACGTTTTGTGCTTGCAAACACAGCCCATACTATCGCCTTCTCTTCTATATTGCCTTAAGGAAGCCAAAACCTTTTAATGACAAATCACTTCTTTGCTCACGTCACGTATATAAAATTCCCTTTGTTTTCTATATCTTATTACATTTTGCAAATTTGCTAAATATCAAATTATTTAAACAATAAAGGTCATGGCCTACAAATGCGGCAAACTCTCCATTGTTTTGTAGTTATTATGAGTGGGAATTCCCCAGCGTTTGTTATTCGGATCTGAGAAGAGATCTCTGATCTTACAAGGATGCACATTAATGGACCTACACCGGAGCCGCTGTCTTTCCTAATTTTGAAATATGACTCCAAGGGCTTAAACTATGACATTAGCTGCATCCTCTGTTTGTGTGAGCACTGCTACAAGCACGCAGAAAGATTTAGGTTCGACAAATATATTCACATAAATCAACGAGAAAGGGACAAATTAATTTCGATCTGCAGGTGGTGATATAGCTGTTTGGCTTTGATGAGCGCGACCTCTGAAAGCGCATAGCGTTTAGCAAAATGACGTGCTTTGGGTGACAGAATGTATAACATGCTTGCTGGCATCCATTTCCTGTACATGTTTTATTCGGAAAGGTCACTCTGTCTGATAACCGGGATGCCTCTCTTCTTACATCACTGCTAAATAGTTCTAACGTAAACAGCCATATTTAATATTAAGATCTGACCGTCTTGCATAAATAACAATTTCCTAGCCTCTTTATTTTGTATTTTTCAGTTGCAATGAAGTGCAATAGCTTCACTACAAAGGTTAGATGCAAGCAATCGGTCAAGAAAAATCAATGGTGATTAAATGTAAATAGATAGCATTTGACAGGCGACTGAACGAAATACATTACACTGAAATGAAGCGGTTGTAAGACGGGAATCTGACATGCAAGAGAACAAACATCTATATTGTCCGGAAGGTCATGTGATCCAACACTCTTCTGTCAGACATTTAGGTGTGTGGATGAGGAAAGACTGCGTGTGACTCTAAATGGATGAGAATTCAACGAGTGACAAATATGGAAATATCGAAATTTTTCACATGATAGATTAACAGGAGAGTGAAAATACCGCATGAAATGTGCTGTTTTATGTCCCGACAAGCAGTCAGAGGCTTGGAAAGAGGGCTGTCACAGCAAAGACTAAGGATATTGGGCTGGAGCCAAAGACTGTGAAATTCATTTAGTGCCCAAGTTGTCTTGGCTGATCTGGATTTTAATAAGGTGTCAGTGTGGACAAGCCTGTGAGACAGATATACATCAGTCAGGCCGTCACAACTGCTCTTCATGCTACATTAGCTCGTTAGCAGTGGCTGAAAAGAGCATGGAGGCATAAGCTTTGAGGGAAGGAGGGAGGGAGAGAGGGAGAGAGGGAGGGAGAGAGAGAGCACAACCTGGAGGAGGCGAAGGAAAACAAGACAGGTCTAAATGGGAGTCTAACGAGGAAGGACATGCCAAAACTGGACTGATGGAATTAATTAAGTCAATAAGATCCCTTTGGACTCTATTCAACTCCACAGATAGCAGGTGAGGGTCATGACGTCGCTCAGGAAGATGCTTGAAGCCATGACCCAGTTTCTGCTGATACGCTCCTGCAATTTCTCTAACTGACCGACCATACCCAATACTCATTTCCGGATGGGGGGGCGGCCACTACCGCAAAGCTGGCGAAAGAGAACCAGGGGGTTGTGGGATCGAATCAGCACAGGCATCAGCTGGGAAGTCAATTAGCATGTTAGTGTCAAAGCCCATTGGGTATGTCACGCAGCCTGAGGGGCAACCAGAACGACCATGCTGACCTCCTAGAGGAGGGATCCTTCAAGCTGAACTCCAGGAAACACCGCATCTTCTGAGTCAAATCAGACTGCACTGAAATATTTTCAACGCAGCCCTCGGTACTTGATGATGAACAACACAGCGGATTGAGGAGCACTCACTTAAAAAGCCACTTTACAACACGGCCGCGGGCATTTCCTCTCCCCCATCAGTGCCACGGCCCGCGGGACAGGCGGGAAGAGAGGTAATCTACTCTCCCCAACAACTGGCAAGACCGAGAGAGGCAAAGGCATTCCCTTGTTTCATTTTCACATCTTTTCTATATCTGCAGAGGGAGTGTGGGTTTAGCAGTGTAGCCACATTTGGGAAAACACTCAAGGCTTTAAACCGTCTGATCAACGTCCTCCGTAGAGGTGGAAGAGCAGTTCAGACTCTAGATGTCGGGCCGGATGGTCAACAAATCTCTCCCCAGGCTTCCGCATCCCTTCCAGACCGGCAATGGCGCCTGACAGCTGTCGGATGGCTCCTGAGTTAGAGTTAACCTTCGTAGCACTGCTGAAGCCTGTTGGAGTATCTATCTGCCGCCCTGCGGGTCATCAGAACGAAATGATCATCTCAGACACATCCAGGGGAGTGCTGTGACCTGTGACTTATGTTATGAGGGAAGACGTCATGTAGAATGTGCAGGGAGGCCAGCAGACAGCACTGAAAGCCTGGGGACACCGCAGACAGTCCAGTTGTTTGAATTAGAAGGACATTATGATTTGTCAGCATAGGTGTTTAGTGACGTGTCTGTGTGACGCCATCTCTGTCGCACAGGATACCCAGATGGACAGCATTTCATGTCCTGTCCTATGCGCCAGACAGTTCAGCTCAGATTAAAACATGAGTAGAGGCTCCAGAATACACAAAAAACACTGAACTTCAAGTCAAAGAGCAACCATGAGGTCTCCTGTGTACAACCACCACATTTTCGCAATCCAGTCATCCCCAAATGCTTTATTACGCCTAGATCTTTGCAATCTGTTGTTCTTGAATGTCAAGGTTACTAAACCTCAGGAACCATCAAGAATTTGCAATATTCCGTTTATGCGTAATATTCCCTCGGTGCGACACTCTTTATATGGAAGGAGGTGGGATAATATGTTTTTTGAGAAAACAATTTATTTTAGTACAATAAAAACACAATGGCAGGGTAATGCTGCCCGAAAGGACAGCAAGGTAACATCAGCACACGTCAGCCTCGCTTACACAATGTGGGGAGGGCCATGGGTGTCGCCTGATTGTGGCCAATCACATGTGACCATGCAGAGCAGGACCCCCCCCCCCCCAATGGAGCTGTATGGAGTGGAAAGGTGCAAATACTCGCGTGCGCACACACACACACACACACACACACACACACACATGCACGGGCCAAATGAAAAGCTGTGAGTAAAGTCACCATGTGACGCTGTCGCCTCGAGGCTGTACCGATTGAGTTGATGGCATCTGGGGGGGGGGGGGGGGGATGATGAGGTGTTTGGGAAGCTAACTGGTCGCCATTCTCTCTTGCAAAGCTACGGCTCCCCATGGAGAGAGGCACTGCCTGTCACTGCACCCCATTCAAGTGGGAGCCAGCTGCTCATATCAGTGTTATCGTAGCATTGATCGTCTAACATTGATTTTCAATTGAAATCCAGTTTACTTTCGTTAATTTTCCATGTGATTTAATTCACTTTTATTTAAAAAATATTTTTCTGTATATTTTTAAAAAAATTTCAATTCAGTATGAGTTATATTAATTTTATTTATAGGAATAGACTGAAAGATCATGTTGGTCCATGCTGTTTTTTTCAAGCAGTATTGTCGTTTTTAAATTTTATTTTCAAATCTTATTTTATTTCAGCGTACGAAAACGTTTCAGATTCAGTTACCGATAGTAACCCTGGGTCATATTTCCTGTGATGAAGCAGTTTCCTCCACGCAGCGGCCAGACCTGATTCGGGAATGGGGAATAAGTGGCACATCTGCGCGTGTTGGCGCATCAGGCCGATGGCGTCCTATGACGTCCTGATGTGTCATTTGGCTCATAATGCTCATTTGGATGCGCCACATCTGGTAACACTGAACCCAGTACTGGTGCGATATATCTAATGATTGTGTCTCAAACATGCTACTACGATGCTTCAAATCTACACTTCCTCTGTGTAAAGAAATGTTTTAAACTGATTTCTAAAGCAGTACCCAGCTAGGTTGCCTTCCTGTTTTTGTAATCAGAACTAACTAATCATCTTGTGTTGACCTGGACTCTTCCCTAATGGGATCTTCGATCATAATCCCTTCATCCCGTCCATGAATCTCGATGCTCTACGGAAGCCACACGTTTCCTCAATTAGTCAGAAGTTCTACATCGGTACAGACTGGGAGCCAACACATCGTAAGCAATATTCATCTTAAGCTAGCAGAAAGCCGGCATGCAGAAATGAAAACTTGCCAGCCGGGCATTGGGCTGTGATATTTCCGCATCCTTTTGGACTTCAGAAATATTTATTCAGCATGCTGTCTATTAGAAAAAAAATAATCGAAAAATTTATTGTGCCCTTAACCCATTAAGAAGCAATATTGTCCAAATAGCCATTAGATAATGCATTTTACCCTAATGGATCTCATAAAATAGTGAAGAGACTTTCTAGGTTCACAGGATAATAATGTTGAAAGCCGTGCAAGTAATTAGCCAAGCATCTTACATCGAGCACCTGTCAAACTACAAAGACCTGCTTTGCTCTAAAATACCATGACCTGCACATTTATTTATCTCTTTCCCCCACTGTAATTAATCACTAAAGTATAATTGTTGTCCTGTTTGGTGTGTATTGATTATACATTAATAGATGGTTGCGGTTTGTTTAGACTGCAAATGGGAGGCGCTGCAGGTAGCAAGGCCTCACACCAACAGAGTTAGGCCATTAATTGGTCTGTTCTCCTCGTGTCCTGTAAGCGATGGACATCCATTCCTAACTGTAACCAGCCTTGTGCCCTGTACTGGATAGGTGTGAAAGAAAGAAAAATGGCTGGGCTTTCACAGTGACGATCTGGTGCATCTTAAACAACTAGTTACTCTCATTTTTTGTTCATACTGTCCACATTTATCTTGCACAGAGCTGCAACAACAGTGACTGTAGTGACAACATCTAGCAAAAAAAAAAAAAGCAGACTCACGATTCAAAATGCAATGGGGCTTCAAAATCTGCTCATTTAATGCAAATATATACGAATTTTCCTGGTACATGAGCAAGACATTCATCAGCCCAGACACGTAATCTAATCAGTCCGTAAATAACAATTAAAACTAAGGCACAAACACGGAAAGGCTCATTACCCAAATAACTATCTCTTTCTGCCATTGTGAGGAACACGCTGATAATTTGGAAAAGCATTTTTTAGTTCCGTGTTTGTGGCTTATTTGGTCCTTTATCACCATGACTTATTAAAAACAGGCTTGATCGTGTCCGTCCGGAGACTTGCCTGCTGCAGGACCTGGTCCTGCTCACGGGTATAACAACAGAGCGGCTTATAATTAATCCACCATACAATAACCTAATGGCCAGTTCATGAGTTTATTAATTGCTATTATGTTACTTTTATTATTATTAGTTTTTGTGACGCTGTCAGCCGTGCCCCGTTATGTCTGTTGGGGGTTTTCAGACGCCGGCTTTACGCCGTGAAAATTGTTTGATAAACTGGGGAAAGCAGCCAAAAATGGACAACACGAGTCGTGCTGACTTTCCCAGATACGCAGTCCGCAAAGCTGAAATCCCCGCCGCATATCCGGGTATTAACAAATGAAGGGGGTCTCTTTTTAGTACACAGGAATCAGCCAGCCACTGGGTGGCCCATTTATTCCGGACAGGTAGCGTCTCTGCCTGCGGGATGACAGATTGCTGTCATTTGGGCCGCAGTCCAGTCACGGCGTGATAAGTCAGTGCCGCTGCCTGTCGCCGTGCGGTGTCACTGATGTCACGCTGTCATGTACAGATACCATCCTAAGCGACCGAGATATATAAATAAGATTCTGGCAGCCTGCTGACCGAAGCCAATTTACCTTCCATCCTCTGCTTTGTGCCATGAAAATCAGACTCACACAGGCTCCAATCCCACCTTCTTTAACCACCCGTTACCCTTGACAAGTCCATAACCCGATGAAGGCTCGTCCCACGCTGGACAAGAGGACGGAGAGAAGTTAATCCGTCCACTTTATAGCCAAATCATTAACACCTACGACGTCAAACGGGGACCGGGCTGATTTAGTAACCCATGTCGGGCGGCTCGTTAAGCCTACCGGCGGAGCTGAAGTGATGCAATGCGACTAACGCATGGTTTGCACGCCGGGCACTGTTCGGTGAACATGGGACATTTCCAGCCCATCTTCTTCACAGCGGCAGAGGAAACTCTCAGAGCCATCGATAACATTTAGTAACACGCCCAGAAATGCCAGCGACGCCGCTTGAAGTAACCCGTCCCATAAATCAGGAATCGCAGCGCTTCGCCCCCCATTAAAATGCGGCGGAAAACGTGCTGAAATCACTGCAAAAGTTGGTAATAGAAACCCTGCGCAGACAAATTAGACCTGTCGAAACAAAAGAGTAGCTTTTCAAACACAATTTACTTGATTCACGATACAGAAACTTTTTTCCCCTATGAAATGTTTGTCAAGTGTGATGCATAGAGCAAATTTTAAATTATTTTAAGAAGTACGCATCTGTTGTGTAGATTCATGGATATTATATATGTCAGTAATCACGGAAGCTCGCTCATAATTTTACAATATTTTATTTTTAATAAGTGGTAGTTCTGCGTTATTAAATGACGTGACATTGTACAACTCAACCACAGGCTCATGTAAAACATCTCTGCTACTTATTCCCTATATAAAGACACAATTAAATTTCAGGTATAATTTCCAGCGCTACTCTTCATCATTTCCATTAGGCCTAAATAATTTATATTGCGCCCTGCGGTAGTTCGGCGCCCCATTCATGAAGCTTTCGGGATAGGCTCTGGACCCCCCCGCGACCCTGCATAGGACAAACGCGATGGATGAATTTATACTGCATACCGAGTGTCGTGTTATGTTGTGCCTAGAGGGCCATTAAACAGAAATCTATAGGAAATACTTCGATTATAAAAAAAATAGCCAATTCCAGATTAACAATAAGGTAATAATGTTAGTATTATTGACTGTATAGTAGACGGAGGAAGTACAATAACGGCACGAATTAAAATTTCTCATGTCTCATTTGTGTGACAAATTATTAGGGAAAAAGCACTATTCGCATCCCCTGTAGTATCATGAAATATGTATGACAAGCGAAAGTGCTGGTTAGCAAATACTAAGGCTTTCATTTATACTGTGTGTCGTTACCTTTCACAGGGTTTTCCGTTATTCCTTATTGGGGGAAACCATTCTCAAAAACTGGACCATAGTAAAATAAATAGCTAAAAGGAGAATGCAGCTCGAATAGTGCGCATTATCACACTTAGTGAAACAGCGGCATTACACTAAGTCACCACTAGATGGCTGGTCACGCCACCGCTATGTAAAAAAAAACGTGCCGTTGTTTTCCTTAAGTGCAAATAAAAATAAAATAGATTGATACGCCGCAATTTCCAGACCTTTTAAACGTAGTCAGTATCAGTTCTCTCAGACAATTTTTTGGATAATCTAGTGGTTAATTAATATGAAATGATTCGTTTTGTTTTTCCTGGTGAGGGTCGCGAATTACGCCGTACAATACACAGATATGTTTTATACCACTCACGATTTCACTATGATGTCAGATGGCTCAGATTGGACTGAACATTTCTTAAGCGTGCCAGCGGGGCCACATAATTGATTTTCTAAGCAATACCGTCACGGAAAAAACGGAGCTTGGCACACCGCAAATTTACCATAATATGAAAAGCAAACAGACAGAATGATTAACCCACATCGCCATTACCAGACATCATGTCACAGACTCACCATGCAGTTTTCGGAGAAGCAGGGTTCATTAATTACACCGAGCCGATGTGAGCTGATGATGCCTGTTTGCCTGCTTGTGACTCATGTTTGCAAGCCTGTAGCTGATGTTGCAAGTAAATGATGCAGAGCACGTTTCTGCACACACGACGTTCAAAAACATATCAATATGAGGTAGATTTTGTCACTTTTGCACCCACTGTTTAAATATATTTTTAATTAATTTAGGGACAGAGGTTGTGTGCCACCTACACAGCAGGTGTAGTCAGGATTGGTGCCCATCTGGCCCTGTCTCATGTGTCTTCTCCCCATTTGGCCAGCAGGTGTCACTGGCCATCCTGTTCCCTCCTCTGTCTTGTAGCCCTTAGTCCCTAGTGTGTCAACCACTTTTCCCAACTCCCCGTTTGTTTGTTGGTTTTGTGTTCTCCTTGTTTAACATTTATATCGGTACTTCAGTTACTGGTTCTTGTTAATTTGCTCCATGTTCCCCATTCATTTGGTTTTCCTTAGTGTGTTGTCCTTTTCCATATCTGTTGTGTGACCTCTCTGTGCCTGTTGATTGAAAATGTACCTCACCTGTTCCTTGTTGCCCCAAGTCCTTTGTGATTGGTTATTTTGTTATGGTTCTCACCTGTCCCTGGTCTAGTCTCGTTATTAGTGTATTTAAGTCTCTGATTATGTTCTGTTCCTCAGTCAGTCATTGTAATTGTTACTGTGTATTTGTAGCTGCGGTTGTTTCCAAGTCTTGTTCCCTGATGGTGTTCAGTTGTGTTACTTTGTGGTTACATTTAGTTAGTTTTTATTTTTCCTTTTTTGACTGCTTGTGGCCCCTTTTTTTGCTTCCCCCATTGTGTTCTTTTTGAGTCTTTTGTCTGCTGTGAGCCACCCTGTGGATTGTGCCTCTTTTCCCTCTTTCGTTATGCCCCGTTCTAACGTGTAAGGTGTAAGACACTGAGGGAAGCCAATTTAAAGGAGTCAATGGTCACCGGTGGCCTGAAATGCTCATTCACGTATCTGAAATTTTACACAGAGGCACTGAGGAGTAAGACCATCAGAGGCTAGCTTACAGGGCATCTGAGAAACATGGGGTCCAGCAGAGGAATCACTAGCCATGATGGTGGTAACCTTTACACCTTGGTGCTGCCTGACCTTGAGTATAATCTATACAATTCAATAGGGCAAAATAATAATAATAATGCATATGTGAAGTATGAAAACGCTGTAAAAAGAGGCAGGCATGATTCCAAAATGATCCCAAAATGACAAAGGAAAATCCTAGGAAGGCCACCTACGAGAAGTGTGATCAAACACAGACCTCAGTATTAGAGTTTAATGTTTGGATGGTCACAGGCAGCTGATTTTACACCTTAACCATCAGGCCAAGCTGAAGCCCAATGTTCATCTTTCACTAACTGAGGACATGAACGGGGGGGGGGGGGGGGGGGGGGGGGGGGGGGGGGGGGGGGGGGGGGGGGGGGGGGGGGGGGGGGGGGGGGG
>JAODLD010000008.1:6284058-6315792 GCA_026781065.1 Mormyrops boulengeri | reverse complement strand
CCCCCCCCCCCCCCCCCCCCCCCCCCCCCCCCCCCCCCCCCCCCCCCCCCCCCCCCCCCCCCCCCCCCCCATGTTCACTACAGGATCCCCAGAGTGAGAGGGGGCCAAGCTGAGGGTGCAGGAGGTCAGGCTTTGGGCCTACGACATAGGGAGACGTTTGACCCACCTGAAAATGAGCTGCATGCTGCAGCCCAAGCCTGTAAATGTATGAGCCCCCACCCTCCCTGTCTGCCTCATCCGTTTACACATCAAACGGCGGACAGCGGGCAGGGGTGCGTCTCAGCTCCGCGGACAAAGGTGTGCAGTCCTTTAATGTTACAGGACGATAATCACTGACAGTACTTTTAATGTCACAGAGAGATAATTACCATAACAAATGAAATGTGATCATCACCTACTGTATCTTTAATGTTATGTAGAGATGATTGATACAGTTCTTTTGTCGTGGAGAGTATCCCATACTACGCCTATGTTATAGATATAATCACTTACAGAACCTTTAGAAAATCACATGCAGTAACAATGTGAGAAGGAGATGATTCACATGCAGTAACAATATGAGAGAAAGACAATCACATGCAGTAACAATGCAAGAGGGAGACGATCAGATGCAGTAACAATACGAGAGAGAGACGATCACATGCGGTAACAATGCGAAAGAGAAATGATCACATGCGGTAACAATGCGAGAGGGAGATGATCACATGCAGCAACAATGCAAGAGAGAGACAATCACATGCAGTAACAATGTGAGAGAGAGACAATCACATGCAGTAACAATGTGAGAGAGAGATGATCACATGCATTACCTCAGTGGCACTGCCAACTTTGGCGGTGGGTTACCCTGGCATTCAGAGAGGGGCGGCTCCGTGGCCAGCAGGGACATCTCTGTTTTTGTTGGCCTGGGGATCATCTCCATCTGGGTTGGAGCTGGTTTCCAGCAGTCTGACTGACTGGATGGTCGGTCGGTTGGCTGGCACTGCTGCCGGCCCCCTCCATCTCAGAGCTGCTAACTGGGGCATCGCAGCTTTTCTGTGGTAAGAGCAGCAGCCAAAGAGAATCGTCAATAAGAAAAGAACCAAAGCAACATGCAAAACAGAGTAATGAAGATATTCTCACCAGGGACATGGGTAGACGGCGGTCTCGGGGGATGTGTGCAACCCTCTCCAAGCAGGAAGCCATGTTACAGAGGGAGGTCTGTTAGTCTCATCAGGACCGCCAAAGACAGACTGCGGAGGTCAGTCAACGCACGCTTCTGTGAGATCCTCTCTCTGACTTCGGGGCAAATATGTCCTGGGTCAGAGGTTAACAACCATGTCCATTTTGTCATTCCTTGTTAAAATGATTAGTCCTGAAGGTCGGCAAAGGTCATTTGGTGATGCTTCATCCAGACATGGTGCAAGCATGACACCCAAAGAAGTGCGACTACTCGGAGATGAACTGGCTTTCAGCTGAGAGGCATTGCTAAATGGTGACCAAGCAAAGCATGAGAAGATTAAGCACCATTCTGGTCTTACAGTGGATCTGGGGCCATCCATTTTCTGCCTACACAAGACTAGCAGATGTCAGCTGTGGGATTAACGAGGCGGGGGGGTTAGAATGACCAGCAGTATTTATGGACCCACAAAAGATCCCAGCAGGCCAATATTTGCTGATAAGCTCAGGGTCTTGGGCTGAGAGGACACTGCAGTCTTTTGTTTGTGTGTCTGTGTTTGATGGGGGGGTGGGGGGCTCCCTGACAATCCCCGTGATATCTCTGCTGCTGCTGTAAATGTAAGCTTGGTTTGCAGCCCCACCCTCTTTGTCCTCCATCCCTATAATGCATGTTAGAAATCAGCATTCAATTCATCCAGAGTCCATTTCCCCTGATGGTTAACTTTGCATCCAAGTGATCTTGCTGTTTTGGGGGGCGGCGGGGGGGTTACCTCCCATGATGCAACACCAGAAACCTGCTGGGTGGCGTTAACCCTCGCTGATGCTGCAGGGCTCTGGCCGGGCCAGTGCTGAAACAGATGGTTCATTCCCTCTTGGATTTACAGACAACCACCACCACACCTCCATCGAACCCCTACAGTGAGAGGGATTCTGCGACACCTTCACCACCGTCATCCCAGTAAGCCCTGCGCAGACAGGGGCACACCGGCATGCGGACACAGCGCTCGTTTTATCCTTCGAAAGCCCTGCGCTGTGGTCAACCACCATTTCGAAAAATGTCCCATAATAAATACAGTTCATCAGCATTTCGCTGCCGTGTGACTGTCACGCTTTTCACCAGTCACTGTAGTTGGAACCCATTTAAGGCAGGAAAGAAGCGGCAACGTGGAGTTGAGGAGGAAGACCGTGAAACGGTTGGCATGCTGTCAGCCACAGTGCCCAAGCTCACTCTCCTACCCTCCGGCCCTGGACTGACTGACCGAGCAAACAAATGATAGGAAGCAGCACTGTTTACACGCCAAGACCAACAGCCAGGCCTGTAGCTCTCATCAAATTATTCACCAGCAAACAAAACCAGACTATTAAGCGGAGCCGAAAATGAGGGGAGGCTGGGGTCTGATCTTCCCTGTTCAGACGACAGACTCCAGTCCAGACCCAAGCACAGCGATAACTGCTTTGCATTCCCTCCTTGTTTTATGTCCCAGAAAAATTGGAGGGAGACGCGCATTAGACTGATGGCACAATTGACAAATCAATTCTGCTTTCTGAAGGTTTCTTGGATATTGAGGAATTCTGGGTAGAGAAAACACAAAGTACTTCCACAAATATTCTTGTAAGGAAAGAAAAAAAAACACACACGACACAAAATAAAATTTCAGACTTCCTTCAGATGGGATTGTTTCTTCGAGGTCACCTCAGACCAACCACGCAGAACCAAGCTCCATAACAGATGGAAATGGATTTTAGGTTTCATTTTTACGTGTGTAGAGGCGGAGTTACTGTGTTCGGTAGGGGGAGGAAGACGTTGAAGGATGCACTGCTGAGAATCCCAGCATCCTATGCCCCGCCCCCTTGCAGTCTGTACGTACATAACGACACCCAGCGACAGCCCAGCCAGATGGTGGGTGGGTCGCCTGCAGCGCATGGGGCTGTTCTACACACCTGGAAACATCCGCGGTAACGGAGAGCAGTCAGCGGCTGGCAGGTTATACTGCTGCCAATATGAACCTACACACCTACAGAGACACACACACACACACACCTTTTTTTAGACCTCATCCCATTCTATACTTTCACAGATTCGGTGTTTCTCTACCGAAGCTTAAGCGTGATATAACATTTTTCCTTAAGAAGAAAAAAAACTATGGAAAAATATTTTTAGAAAACATCACAGTACTGTGACACCAGAGCACACGATTAAAAACGTACATTTTATTATGTCATTTATTAAATCAACTTACAGTACATTCTTGAAATACACTTTCTATACACAATACTTTTAGCCATACGTATTTTGCATTTTTAATTTGTTAATGTCTATTTCAATGTTAAACTGCTAAAAACGAATGCATCGGTAAGTTAGTTACAATCTCAAAAACCCCGGTGTTCTGACACAAAATTGTCACAATGATTATACCCCTGTATGACAAAAGACATTTTGGCCGTAAGTTTCAAATTCCTGTTTTGTTTACCAAAAAAAAAAACAGTCAGCACCATTATATCTATATAGATAGTGGCCACTTATGCACCAAATACTTGTGCAATTAAACCGATGTACAGTACATGTAATATTAAAGAGTATTGGCACTACATCGCCGGAATGAAGCAAATGACAACAGCTACTGGAGAGAAGATATATTTCAGTATTAAATAAAAACAGCGAAACACAAGGACCAGAAGATCACACCAGAAACAAACAACGTTCACAAACACAGAGCACGGTGCTCTGAGCGTGACACGCCGCTTGAACAGTAGTGAATTTCGTCTAGCACCACTCTAGCTGGGGGCCCCGCCGGAGACGGGCGATCCCACACAGAAGATGAATTCATTCACGCTTTCAACTTGTCTTTTGATTTTTTTTTTTGTTTCCCTGCTTGTCGGCATTGATAGTAGCGCGGCTCGCGGCTCAAGCCTTTGTCCATGGTTATTTTGACAAGGTCCTGCTGAAGGACCCCAAACTTCGCATGTGTCACACCGACGCGTCTACACATGCCGTAACACACAGGCATCTCATGATGTGAATGGCCCCCCTAACTATATAACGCGTTTGCGTGTCGCCACTTGGGGGGCTGGGAGCTACATTGACATATTTACTAACTCAGCAGAAAATGAAGAAACCAGCTTTGCATTACAAATGTCTGCATTTCCAGTCACTGAGTAATCGCCTTGCCGATGCTTTTACAACCGATATGTTGACAGAGCCATATAGCAGAGCACTTCCATCTGTTACTGTCGAGCACCTGGACTGAAAGCAGCTCACTGAACACTGAAGAGTGTGGTAATCCAGACGCTGGTGGTCTGCATGCCCACTCATGTTGACATATGAGGATCTGAGAAGCTCCAACGAAAAACGGCCATTAAAACCTAATTCTTCAACCTTCAGACAGGACACGCTGTTCTCAGATTAGTGCCATCCCCTTTCTTTGGACACAACAGCTGATTAATGCACTTATTTTCTAGCCAGTCAAAGATGGTGCACTGTAGCGTCCTAATGGGAATATTTAATTGGGAAGAGGGAAATCTCTCTCAGAGTAACGGCTATACTTATGCGTGCAATATTCGTTAAGCTAATAACTCGTCAATAACTGCCAGAAATTATTCTACAAAAACACTGCTCAGATACACAAGGTCATTGCAAGCCATTTTGCTGTTTGTTTAAAGCAAACTGTAACTAGTAACGATTTCAACCACTGAAGAAAGTGGTTAAGTTCTGTAAAGCTTTGGTTATTTTCCTAGGCTTGGTCCCCTGTGTTTTTAATTAGATAAGTCTTGAATTTTATCATTCTTATGCTGAAGAACTAAAAAATAATATCAATTTAAATATGTATATATATATATGAATGACCACAAACACCACATTGTTTTTTCATAAAAGAATTAAATCCAATTAAAATGTTCTCCATAATACTTTTCTTTTTTCTAGTTTTCCTTTAGCAGTCAGATTTGTTTTTTCACGGTGGTGTTCCTTGAGTACCAAATGTAACATAATGATACCAAACAGGCCTTAAGACATGTTTGTTTAATACGAATCCATTGGCACTTGCCACGGTATTGATACTGAGGGACCAGCTAGAAGAGAAGCCAGCGCATGCAGAGACCAGCAACCTCAGGCATAGTGGAAGGCGAGACACAGCAGAGTGGCGTCAAACACAAAACGGGCGGCAGAGTCGAACGAGGCCGATATCCTGGGGTTGGTAAGTCGACTCCCACAGGGCTGGGAAAGGCAACCAAAGTCTCAGCTCAGCCAGTAAGGTTTCACAGCGGCACTACTGACATGTCCCTCACGTTCGCAGAAGTTAGATGTGCTACATATTCTTTTCATGAGGTTTCCAGAAGGCTCTGTGCTCCGAGGTCACCGGATGCCAGATGCCTGTTTCTTCGATAGTACGATTTCGCCGAACGAAAGCATGTCTTCGCATTTTTAAATAACAATGGCAACGATGACAGAGCAAAACAAACACACAAACGACGACGACTTGAATGAAAAGCTGCCGCGTTCTGGGCTACCAGCCAGCCAGTGGCTTGTGAAAGGCAGACAAGTTGATGCCTCAGCGAGCGTACGCAACGCCAGAGCGAACCGTTTGGGAACGGGCTTATGGAAGATCACTTCTTCAAGGCACTGAACTTTGGTCGTACAGCATAAAAAAAAGAACGAAACGAAAAAAAAAAACAAACGAAAAAAAAAATATAAAACTTTAACGTTCAAGTCATCTTAAAAAACGGTAAGCTTTGGATTCCACTTTTACGCCGCCATTTTAGATACTTTCTAAAATTAAAGTCACGATTTTTTAAAAACAGCTTATTAATAAATGACAGTAACAAAAACAACAGAATCCCAACGACGGCGCTGTCCAACCCACTCGAGTCATTAACTATTCGTAGGTATTTTGTTTGCATAAAAGTCCCTGCAGGTCTGACAGCACCTCTGGTACCAGCGCATGTCCTGGCACAGGTTCTTCTCGCGGACGACCCGGCAGTACACAGTCCACTGGTCCCCCGCGCACTTGTACGTCAGGGCAGCTGCAGACAGACATGAGTTGACGTCAGTGTGTTTTGAACATTTCCTGCTCACAGCGTTTGGTTTTAAGATTAAACAACTTATTTAAAGAAAGTAGATTTGAAAAAAAGTGTTCAGACCTCTACTGCTTTGGAAAGTTCACTTTATCAGATTTCATATGTTTCAAAGTTAGCTGCCATAATAAAAAACATACGAACTGGAGCCCATTAAGAATAACTGCCTTAAGAAGCGAGATTTGCCAGTTTACCCAGTCGAGGAGAAGTGATGGTGTTGACGTTGACTCTTTCATTGCACGCCCCCTGGTGGCATTGCCGGTAGGCCGGTGGCTTCAGAACTCCCGGGCAGTCGCTGCCATGGCGTCCAGTCACTCTGTGCATACACTGGACAACCCTGGACTGCAGGCCCCGCCCACAAGATGATGAGCACTGAAATATCCCAATAGGAAACATGTTACCACTGACTCTAAGGCAGTGTCTCCCAACCCAGTCCTCGGGGAACCCTGGACAGTCCACGTTTTTGCTCCTGTATATGTAATATGGTAACCATTACAGTATCTACAGAACATTTTTCTGATAAATTTTAATGACATTTAAAATTTTGGGCCAAGGTGAAAACTTGCAGTTTTACCAACTTTTAGCAAAATGTTGGACTGAGGCAATAGCCCTTAACGCAGTAATGACCAAGGGCTTTAACGACCATTAATGACTGAGTGGCTATCGGCCCTGCTCGTCTGACTGGCCGACCGGGCCAACTGCAGCACCTGCGCCCGCTAATCTGTGGTTGGTCAATTAGGCTATTGTCCACCAATAAGAGGGCTTTTAACATGGAGGTGACACCTACGGGAGGCAGCCAATCAGCAGAACTCTGACACATGCCAACCCATGTTTGTTTCCATGGATAAAATCATAAAGCACAAAAAAGTTCCCATCTGTGCAATTCATCCGGTCGTTCACCTCCCTTTCAAGCGCTGATTCCACCGATTCATTACTCCATAAATTAAACTTCTGATATCCATGCATAAATGGCCAGGTACCAACATCTAATGCATGTATTTTAACCACATCCATGTATTTATTTATATTTTTCAAAAACCCTGATTAAGATCTCTCTTTCTGAATATTAGTTGTTAAATTGATATTTGAACCTATTAAATATTTTATATGAGGATTTTTTCCACTCTTCCTGTTAAAATGACCAGGCCACCACCAGTGCATATAAACAAAGGGATGGCAGGTCAGCCGGGGCATGTAAACTTCTACTGTCCCACTGCCCAAGTTGATTTTGCAAAACCCTTGAGATTAGCAACCGCATCTGTTACCCTCCCTCTCCTAAGCATTCGATTTATCCTGGCCGTCACAGCGAGAAGGTCACGCTGATAAATTCATGCAGCCCTTGCGGGCCCACAGCAAGGGGGGGCCTCGCATGCCATGGGACCAGGCCAGGCCATGCATAATGTGCTGTTTTCCCAACAAGGACTAAAGGCAGGGTTGCCGGTTCGAGTTGCAGCGGGCCCCCTTGGCTGCACCCTTGAGGAACGCTCTTAACACGAATACCCGGGTGCAACAGCCAGCTGCATAAACTGGCAAAATCCCATGTGACTCTGGATAAAACAATTTGCCCAGAAAAAGGGAAAAAAAAACAAGGAAAAGACTCGAAGAGTCGAATTCCAGAGCTTCAAAAACGTTCCTTTGTGATGCGTGCAGACTGGGAACATCAGCCCAAACGCTCGAGGGCCCACAACGCTCCTACTTGCCCTTTGATAGCGACTATTCCGAAACGGCTACCTACTCCCACGCCGAGAAACGCGGGTCGCATCTCGTCAAGCAGATTTTCCAGTCGGGTTCTGACAGGCTGGCGCTGGATTCCACCATGCCCAAGTAACGCCTTCATTATGAGTCGGTGGGTACAGAGGAACATCAAGAGCGCAATGCGAGAGTTCCAGAGGGACGAAACCTGAGAGCAGGGAAGGTACCCCCTCCACCTCAGCCGACAGGCATAACGAGTGCTATTGGGGAAAGCTGTCCCACGTAACCTTAGCTTAAACATAACTGCGGCCTGTAGTGGATACCATGGCCGCGTTTAAGCAGCACGCATAAGTGATTAGCCATACCCATGTCCACGGGGACAGTGGGCAGATCTAATCTCAGCACTGACCTTGGCTCCCTCTCTCTTTTCAGCTCCCCAGCTCTAAGATTTTCAGGGACTACTTACAGTTCCCGAACGCGATGTGAATGGCTGGTCACAATGAACACCTCCCCCCCCCCCCCCGTCCTGGGAGAGATACCGGGAGACGGAGCGATTCATTATTTCACCAGAGGTGAGCAGTGCTGACACAGATGAGATTAGCTTGTTGATACGTTATTCTCTTTCATTGGAAACAAATTATCTGTCACCTGGAAGGCTAGTATTATATACATATACATTTTTTAATAAATGGCTCGCTCAATTATTAAACGTGAATCTGCTTATCTAGACGTCATTTTAATGTGTTTTAATAAACTTATCCTTCTGTGTTATAGCTGTTAAATCCATCATCAGTGCTACTTTGCCCTGAGGGTCTTGTGATTGAAACAACTAAATACAAACACTTAAACGAGTTTAGGAAATTAACAAAGTCACATGACCAGGCTCCCAGGATGACGGAAAGCACATATTCGCTCTGGAAACCTCTGGAGAGCAGCTCAGATGGTTCTGAGGCTCATGTGAAGCACTACTTGGGGTGGATGGGTTCAAATTTTTCGGAATCACATTGAGAATGGAAAGCAGACGTCCTCTGAAGCGTGGTCAGGTGCCGTGTGATGTCACTGAAACCTCGTGATAAATCGCAACAGTGGTACAACAAAACAGCAGACATTGCGGTCAGGCTGTTCCTCAAACCAGCTGGCTGCATTTGAGGTCTAACACCGAAGCGGAAAAGGAGTTAACAAGGAGCTCATTCCGAAACTCTTGCCTGTGGGTGGTTCTGCCGGCCACTTACGAGTCTCAGGGGCACCCCTTAGTGGCTATCAGTGGCAGTTGTGCCTCTCGCAGCCCCTTTAGCCCCACTATCTGTGATTTGCAGGCGGATGACGCAACGCTGCATGATTCCTGCCAGCTAATCCCCTTAAAAAGGGGGGAGTCCCAGAGTTCCTGAGCGACGTTTCGTCGCTCCTTTCATTGGAGTGCGACTCCACCAACCATTAGCGCAAAGCTACGATGGGGGGGGTGTCACAGAAAATGGAGAGCAGCGGGCTCAGACTCCAGCCACTTTTAGGATCTCTTTGGAGTGCTGAACATCCGTCATAGGTTTCAAATACAAAACACAAACACGGCCATGACCTCAGACAACTGGGCCTGAAAGACTGATGAGGCTGCTGTAGAGCAGTGTTTCCCAATCCGGTCCTCGGGGACCCGCAGCAGTCCACGTTTTTGCTCCCTCCCAGCATGGACCCCCCCCCCTTGTTTAAAGGGTCTCCAGCTGAATAGGAGGATTTTTCAGCCTCATTTCATCAAGCTGCACTACTGGGAACTGGATGGGGGGCAAAAACATGGACTGTATGTAGATCCCTGAAGACCGGACTGGGAAATACTGCTATAGAGTGAGCCTCGTGATTGGCACTCAGGACAGGCTCATGGTGGCAGAGATCCAAGGTCACAGCACGGCTGAGCAGGGCTACAGCCTCATGACGTAGGTAAGACTAAGTCACTTTGTGTCAGCTGAGTAACTAAAACATCAACACAGATCATCTTGAGCTGCCCCAAGCCCCAGCGTCACACGTCTGGGCCGTGCAGCGGAGCCATCATTGGTTACAATGACTAAAACAGATGTGGCCCCATGGCCCTTGAAAAACCCACCTTCTGCAGCGGAGCCCAAGGCAGGTACGGACCCCCTTTTTAAGGGACCCCGGCCGAGGGAGAGGATTTCACAGCCGACGACCCGGGACTCACAAAAGACGTTTGTTCTTGGAAGCCATGAAATGCGATGGTGAATCGCAGGACACAATACATGCAGAAAACAGCACTCCTGACGTTGCCAAGTAACACGCCTGCCACACAGCAGTGCAGACACAGTGATGCAGCATTTAAACCAAGTCACAGACTAACACTAGGATTTAAACATACAGTGACCACTTCATGCACCTGTGTAATAAAAAGTTATCACAAATATTTAAGCAGAGAAGCTCTGTGGTTTTTGGGACATTCATATGCAGCCTCAAAAATGCTCTGCAACTGAGCCAGCCAGAGGTGCGTCAATTTTACGAAAACGGTAACCAACTCCACACTTTTTGCTTTGAACCTGCAGTTTCAATATCAAATATCTAGAAACTACCGTAAGCTAAAATAAGCGTGATATAATTAACCAATAAAGGGTGTCGGCAACCAGGTGTGCGTGGGAATGGTCCCCGGTCTACTATCCGTATGATTCAGGACCTTCTGCACTCACTGGCCAGATGGAGAAAGGTTTTGAGTTTTGCCAGGAAGGTCAGACAATGTCATGCAAATCAGTGTCGGTAATGAGGGAGCAGACAGTCACCCTCACCATCCGCTTACAGGACACAGGGAAACGCGGCGACCGGTTCCTACACCGTTAACTGTTGGAGGAGCATAATGGCAGTCTTCATTAATGCGTAGTGGGTTTGGAGCCCGGAGCCTGGTTCAGACTTTCACAAACAACAAAAAAGTTACCAGAGACCCCCAGAAGTCAGCCATGCCGATCCACATATTGTACAGGAGGGAGGTACAAGGCAACCGGCAGTCGGCACGGCAACGAGCTCCGACTTTTATTAAGACACCAAAGTGAAAAAGCCACTTTAGGTTCTGATATGCAACAGACTGGAGTCAGTAATTTAAGATCCTGTGCTGGAGACAGAAGGCCTTTTTGGCGCCACACCCCCACACTCCTCAAAAAATAAACAAACAGTCAGTTGCAATATATGCGCTTCCATAGCATGTCAGTGCTGCCTAGCGGGGACGTCCCTGATTCCGAAGTGGGCACGTCCTGCGTCCTCCGCTTGGCAATGAGCTACGGAAAAGGGGGCATGGCCAGCGAGTGCCAGGTGTTTACAGATTCTGAACCACACAACACCAGGAGAGAGAGCTCCACCAGTCACCATGGGGGGGAGACGGGGGGGGCGGCATGGGCTGCTTCTCTAAGACACGTCTCCTTGTCAGACTGCCAGGGGCTAGAAGGTAATTAGTGAAAAATGCCCACGTCAGATGTGGCACCATCTTGGCCAGAGCAGACTGTGGGGGGATGAATCCAAGCAGCAGCAACATCTGGCCAGATGGAATTTCTTATTACATAACCCTGTGTGTTTTTCCTTAAATCCAGATTAATGAAATGGAAAAAAAAAAAACACAAAAATGACATAATGTCTTTAGAGTAACAGCTGGTGAGATAAGGACACCTCCGGGAGGAACGATGCTCGTCAAAGTCATAACATGGGAAAGTGTCAGGGCCCGTTATGGAGAAGGGCGTCAGGAGTCAGGGCCGTGGAGCGGGCGTCCCAGGCCAATGGAGTCACTAGATGGGGATCCCCCCCCACGCCACTGGACTCACTTAGATGGGGACCCCCCCTGCCCCCCAGGCTACTGGAGTGTTTATCATTTCATTAGTGGGGCAGGGGGTGTTTGTGAGGTGCGGTGCTTGGCCAACTCAGCAACCCTGGCGTGTGCGTGTGTGTGTGTGTGTGTGCCGTCTTGTATTCTACACATTATGAGGACCAAATGCCCCCACAATCTTATTTTTTAGCTTGTGGGGACATTTTTCAGGTCCCCACAATATAAACCTCAATTTTTTTTAAATAAAAATTTATGACTGCAATGAAAAAACAAAAAATGGCAAAAGTTTTTTATTTTGTTTGGTTACTTACGGTTAAGATTATGGCTGGGTACGGGTTAAGGGGTTAATATTTGTCACAGTTAGGATTAGGGTTATGCCCATAGAAATGAATGGTGAGTCCCCAAAATGATGGGTATACTGGAGCTGTGTACGTGTGTGTGTGTGTGTGTGTGTGTGTGTGTGTGTGTGTGTGTGTGTGTGTGTGTGTGTGTGTGTGTGTGTGTGTGTGTTTGCTCAGCCACGGCACCACACCTTTGACCACTCCCCAGTCTTCCACTCATAGCACCTGGAGTGATCCTCGCAAACCTCCTCCTCGGGGGGGTGGGGGGCCACGTCACACCTGCCATGTGGGTTGGTGCAGGTGACGGTGCGCCTGCGGGTGCCCTGGCCACAGTCCGACGAGCACTGCGGGGAGGGGGAAGCGGGGTGGGGGGGTGTCACAGATTAAAACCTTCTGTGAAAAATGCCTTCTGAAAAAGCCTTCATTGTTTGAGAAAACAGGTGAGCAAGAGTGGATATGGACAGTCCCTGTGCTAGGATCCAGTATGAAATGAAAGGATCAGAAACAGACGACAGGAAAAGGAGAGGAAAGAACTCAAACTCACTTAAAGCAGTTTGCTCAAGAGTACAATAGCAGGACAGCACTACCTGCAGTTAGCATTAAGACTGGCAGGTGTGTTAGCGGTTTACGGGGGGGCACCTTGGACCACTCTGACGCCTCCCACATGCTGACGCAGTGTCGGGTCTCGCAGGTTCGCACGGCGCTAGGCTTGGGCCCTGGGCAGTAGATGTGGAGGGCGTTGACATAGGAGCCATTCTGCAGCTGGTAGATGCACATCACTTCGCGCAGCTGCAGACCCTTCCCACAGGACACGGAGCAGGGGCCCCACCCACTCGTCAGCCAGCTGATGGGGCCACACAGGTGGGGGGTGGGGGGTAGAGTGACAGACATAACAGAGATGACAGACAGACAAGAAACAACAGGCAAAGGATGACAGACAGATGGAGACAGAGAGAGACCGACAGGGACAGAAAGAAAGAAAGACAGAGAAAGACAGGGACAGGCGGAGAGACAGCGAGAGAAAGACAGGGACAGACGGAGAGACAGCGAGAGAAAGACAGGGACAGACGGAGAGACAGCGAGAGAAAGACAGCCGAGAAACCAACAGCCAGTGTTCGACAGACAGACACAGAGCCAGACAAACAGACAGGCAGATAGGGAATGACAGGGATAGACAGAAAGGCAGAGAAAGACAGGGACAGAAAGAGACAGCGAGAGAAGGGACAGACAGACAGCAGAGAAACCAGCATACAAAGGATGATAGACAAGTGGAGACAAACAGAGACCGACAGACACAGACAGAAAAACAGACAGAGGTCAGCTCAGAGTGCTGTGGACAAAAATTAAAAACCAAAACAAACTGAAACTACAGAACAGGGGGGAGCTTTATAATCACACTTCAAGGGATACTTTCTCAAAAATGATGGTGCAGTCATTTTAATACACCGTCGGAAGATGAGTTGCTGTCATGCAAAATCTAATCCACCGTACAAATTCCTTCCTCCAGTGACATTTAACTTGATAGTATAACCAACTTGTTTTATTAAGGTTTAACTGACATATTTTATTAGGTTATTAATGTGCATTTAGCTCGATAGCAGCATGTTTTATTGATTAAGACGGCATACATTTCGCTTGATAGGAACATGTTCGCTTAACCGGCATGATTTTAATTATTATTATCAATATATAAAACACGCCAATTATACTATCAAGCTAAATGCGAATGATATTTATACTAATAAAAGTAAACTTTTTTTAAAACTCTTGAGAACGTATTTTATGTAAGGTTATCAACAGAAAAGAATTTGTACGGTGGAAGAGATTTCACACGAGAGCCTCAAGAAGCTTCAAGAAGATGCAGAAGATAAACACTCCCACACCCTCAAAAAGTATTTTTAAACAGGCCAATGCAAGAGACTCTCGCCTGCACCCAAATGTGAGGGCAGAGCTGTGTGTATCAGTAATCAGCCCTGTGCAACATCCTCTCATTTGAAGTAACTCTGAGCCACCCGCATCTTTCCACAGTGTAATGGAGCAGCAAACCCCAGCTAATGTGAAATTCAAACCCGGAATGCTAAAATCCCCCCCCCCCCCAGCTGCATCAGATGTAACGTGAAACGTGCCACTTCTCGATACGAGTCACAAACAACCAATGTTACCGACTCACAAAATGACCTTGAACTCCTACGAATCTCTGTTCGCCCTAACCTGCCTCGGGGAGGTTGGGAAAGGGGAGGGGTGCAATCTGGGTCGTACCGGGACTGGCAGGACTGCATGTTGCACGGTCTGATTTGGGGAGCCAGTCGGTTCTCCAGGTTGCAGTGGCTGTCGTTCACCAGCACCATGGTCTTGTTCATGATCTTCGTGCAGGAAACGACGGTTTTTCTCTCACCTGACAAAACAACACAGGACAACGGCAGAGGTAGGAGTTTGAAAGGAAGTCAACGGACACGTCAGTTTGACCGGATCAGCTTGCCCAACGGGCCTGTACACAAAAAAATAAAGAAAATAGCCCACTGCAGTCCGCCCTTAAATCAGCCCCTTGGTTAACAGCATAACCACTTCCTGCATTTGGAAGCCGATTACAAAATATAACACAGTTAAGTAATAATAATCTCAAGGGCAAACAGAGTTAGACTTCACCAAATCAACGCTGGCCCAAGCACGGACTGAAAGACGTAAAGTAAAACACTGCATGGACTCATTCACTCCAAACCCAAAAGGACCATTCCAGTTCTAAGCAGGACCACATCTATTCACAGTTTATCTCTGTATCACTCATAACTAAGGCAGGAATTCACACACAAAAGAAAAGAAAGAGAGAAATTACAGATCCTAATAGCAGGTCGTAACAACACTCACTAAGAATGCTGGGTGACACACCGGCGAAAAACAGTTTGTGTTTCAGTTATTTAATTCCCGACTCCTTAGGGGATACCGCAAGACTTCGCACTTACAGCCCTGCTGTTACCCAAGTCTCAGATAATCATCCTAAAAAGTTATGGAACTTATAAAAAAAAAAGTGCCAATTTATCCTGGCTGGAAGTCAACATTCAAATCAAAGTTTATTCAAAACCTTGGCTTTAAATTGTTCTTTAATATTTGATTCAGAGGACTGCAAGAATACAGTGAAAGCAAAGCAAGGCTTCCTAGATGTGGGACTGACTTCAGAAGCGGCGGCTGTCTTGCTGTGTAAGACGTAGCTGGGTTTTAACGAAGCAGATCAGGCTGGCCTGGGTTTAAAGGGGAAAGGCAGGCCTCAGAGGGGACACTGGGACTCTGTGGATCACTGAGGAGTGCAGAGGCTGCCTGCATAAAAAACGCCACATTCCCAGCTTACTCAGACCCCATTCCAGAGTGCAATTCATCTGTTCTGAGGGAAACTACTCCATGTTATTTGCACAATAAGCCGCGGGATGTAATACCGCAGAGAAGCCATGACCCGACACAAACAAGGACGTGGTTCATTCGGCTCAAAACCCAGCCTACTTCAGAGACTTCCTCAGGTGGACCCTTGGACTTTGCACGCTGGATGTGTTTCCATACTTTTATCTAATTCTGTAATGGTGCTCTTCCTCTGGCATATAGAACAGAGCCGTGCACAAGCCGTACCACAGAGAGAGACTAGTTACAGCACGGTTCCAGCTCACTTTGGTTTTCGACTGCAGAACGGTCGGCTTGGTAAAGGCGCTGCTGGGTTTACTGTTCACACAGTTAGCTAGTTCTGCCAGCACGTCTGTGAGAATCGCTGTATTATGTTAGCATTGAACGCTAGCGGAATTAGTATTTGCTTGTGTAAATTTGCATTACAAATCCATTGCGTTCAGCGTTAAGTAGGAGGTTGGAAATTTTCAAGTTCCGAGTTATTGGGAATGCATCATTACATACATCAATACTACTAATAATAATGAATAATATACAGAATAAAATATGAATTTTAATATGCCCTTTTTTCCTTCGGATAATCTAAGCATATCGACACAGAACACCGGTATTGCCATGCGTTTCAACCAATCAGATGCATCAGTTCAGTTCGGTAACGCTTTTGCCATGTCAGGGTACAGCTTGCATACTTTGTAATGGAAACCGAGAGTTCGCAGACCAGGTCGGGTACGGCTGGGTTCCTGGTGGCAGTGGAAAAGGGCCATAAGCTGTGACATCCAAAGCCTACATCACACACAATGGACATTAATCGCTTCGAATTAAAGTTGCATTCTTAAAACTGCCTGTTTTCTCACAGTTTAGTCAGAAAACTTGTCGAGAGACGGGGCAGGGCGGTTTGTCTGTACAGTATGCCATGGTAGCATGAAGGCTTCAGCAGATCTGCAAGTATTAACAGCTCTAAACCATCCTGTGATAAAATTTATCAGCTAAATGCTACTGAGTTTTGGCTGTTAAATACATTTCTAACACTGCACTTTGGCTGTAACTTTCACAAAAGCTTGTTGTAGATCCCATTAAATCTAGTCCTTGAATAGATATTTACAGCATTCTATAATGTGATTGTCAAAATTAGCATTTGGGTAACCTTTGGCGTGTCAAAATGATTCAGAACATGCACAACATGTGACTTTTATCCGATTTAAAATAGGGCAGTGTTTCAGTTGGAGATCAAAATATGAGTCTGTCATCGTCCTTAAAGAGCACCAGCCACAATGTGAGAAATGTTAACGATGTAGCCTGCAAGAGCACAGAGCATCTGCGCACTCAGTACAGCTGTCCCAACACTGGAGGGGGTCACAGAGCACAAGCTAGGTCACACCCATGAGAGTCTTGGCCCAGACTTCTGAATCCTACTAACACCCGATCCAAAGAGATTAAGTCCAACTTCAAATTTGCATCAGCATGATTCAATTAGACCACAAAACGACTTAATGCAAACAATCTGCACCCTCCTGCTTCAGGCCAGCATTTAATTAGCCTCCTCTCAGCAATAAAAGCAGGAGTAAATTTAACCAGCACATAAACGGCACTGGCTGAAGCCAAGAGCACGGAACCGGCCAGGGTCAGACCCGGGTCTGATTGCATGTTAAAGGGCCAGTTCACCCCTAAACTGGAAAAAAGATTTTTAGATACTTAGTGCTATATATCCATCGAGATTCTTCTGGGAGTTGCCCAGTTTTGGAGATACTGGGCGTAGAAATGTCGGGCTTCTCTCGAATATAACGGGAGTGAATGACGTTCTTTCTGTGGTGATTAGAGCACCAGAAAAATATATTATAAATATTTAACAGCATCGAGGACCCCTGTGATATCTTCTGCACAGTTATACAAATAGTGTGTGGCTGATATCTCCAAAACTAGGCAACGCTCAACAGAACAACTGAGATGGACAGACAGCACTAAGGTCCATCTAGAACATATCTTTTTTCAGTTTATGGGTGAACTGGCCCTTTAAGGCCAAGCCCAGAGAACACTGACACTCTGCTAAACACTGCAAGCACTGCTGGCATGAAGCATCACTCCGGAGCACATGCTCGGAGGGGCCTCTTACCCAACATGCCGTCTGGCCTCTGTGAACTGGATTAACCTGCTGATGAACTACAGTGGGGAGGCTACAGGAAGGTCTCTGCCTGCATATTTGCATTGTCTACTGTCTACATATACATATAACATATATGATCTGTCTTGTACTGTCTTGTTGACTTGTCCTGTTTACTTCCACTGAGTCATTGTTGTGAACTTTTCCTTATACATATCCAGTATTTACTCTTCAGCTGTTCTTTGTTCTACATGTACCTGTCTGATGCTCTGCAGAAATTCGTTGTGTGAAATGACATTAAAGTGACTTGACTACATGATCCCCAATGATGAGTGGTTGGCTCTTTATTAAGTCCCTCCCCCACACGGAAGAGACACCGGAAGTCCAGGTCACAGAGTGTCCCAATCCAGGTAGGCTGGTAGAATGCTCTGGTAGCCCTCATGTGCTAACACACACTTAATCTACATTTAGTGTAGATTACCTTAAATTCAACAAGTTATCCAGATAAGCAAGTAATCCTGCTTTTTGAAACAGGCCCTAGCTCTAACCGGTTCATTGTTAGCAATATCAGTTGATAACACATTTTTGCCAAACAAACAGCATTGCAATATGTCTACAGATAGCGGTTGGACAGCACTGTGTGTACGACTGATTTAATGAGCCACAGATAAGACATAAGTGCTAATAAACAGTGTATAACTGCAGCTTTCACTTCTGTTGATGCAGGGTGCAGCCATCTTGAATTCTGAGGTCGGGTCACAGAGGTTCCTCCGACTTTGAGTCGAAATTCTGCTCCGGTTGAAATTCCCGGCTAGGAACTCGGAAATCCTGACTTCCAAGTTCTAAGCAAAAGAGCAACCAACCCACCTCCACCACACTGCACACTGCAGTCCTCCCAGCCGCTGTGGGTCCAGATGTAAAGGTGGGTGGGTTCCGTCGCTGGCGGGTCCCCAACCTCCGGCGTCTGGCTCAGGGACACGGTGTACTCGTAGTGGATGCCATACGTTTGGTCGTGGAACAGCAGCACCTGAGTCGGGAAAGGAGTTCTAGATGGGAGCCACTGATAACGCAACGCAAACAAAGACTTCTGAGAATCATGCAGGTCCGCTACACGTCTGGACAGAGTCCGAAAAGGACCTCTGAGTTTCTTACACGTTCTGCTATACCCATTGGCCTTTACAGCTGATCTCACAGCAGCTTCACTCAACGACGCCTTGATGACGACATGCCACTTAGCTTTTGATGAAAAATTCTGTGCTTCTTAGCTTCTGTCCTTGGGAACTTGTGTGCATTCTGATCTTTTCCTCCATAGCCTTCTAATTAATTTTGCTTAATTGGGCCGTTGAGTTAATTACAAGTATAATTTGACACACTGTGACATTTCAGGATTATTAATAGTGGGAGAAATCCTGTTTGTACTGATTAAAGATCAAAGTGGACTCATTCCTCAATTTTTAATAACATTCGCATACTTAAAATAACAGCATTAGATTTAATTGTACACGATTTATGATTAAGGTCTACATTTAAACAAATAAATGATCTATGAATCCTAATTAGTGTGAGTGCTGATTAGTATTTATTTGAGGGGCTCAAAGTTTGAAGAAGCCCTTTAACCTTTTACAAGCATAAATATACCTGTTAAAACTTGTTTACACTAGTAACATACTTCAGGATATCATACTTTGATCTGGATGTGACCACTGCTGAGAAGAAGCCATTTTGGTCACTCACCTTGAAATCTGTTCAGACACTTCAATGGTAATGAAAAGTAAACAAATGTGCAAATAGCATTTAAATTGATACAAACAGAGGAAGTAGTTGCATTTCAAGGAGATTTGCGTCATTACAAGGCGTGATGGTTTCTGATGTTGGCTCAGACTCATCAAAGCGACAGGCCTCCTTAATATTATCAGGGACAGCACCCTGAGAGACAGGCCCTCGATTGGGTACCTCATCGCTCCACTATCAGACAGACGGACCTTTGTCAGTCCACCGAAGTATGACCTCCTATTACACGATGTGGACCGGATCCGACACGCATACAGCTTCAAAATCTCTTATCAGGTAATTTGGCTAAATCTAACTGAAAACAGCTAATCTGTTTGTGGATTTTGGGCCTCAACAAAGTCATTAATAGGGCTAATTGTGTCCTGCTTAAATATCCCTCAGATAGGGGAAAAAAACAACTTCATTATGGCTGGAGGGAGATGAGCAGATGTGAGCGCTGTATCCAGCTACAGAGAAACACGTAACATCTTGCAATCCTTAGAGATATAATTTTCTTTTTTGTTTATGTCCTTTTGTTTTCCGTATTGCTAAAGAAACGCTTGGCCAAAGAGAAAAAAAATAACAGGAATAACCACAGAGAAAGCAGACCTAGCCTGAGCCTTCATTAGCTCCATATAAACAGGCTTTTGTGCACATTCTTCTCCAGCCAGAACCGAAATGGTCTGTATTCCCAATATTGGGCCTGACTGCTGATGTAAAGTTACACGCTTGGCACTTATAACAAGTATCCGTCACACTTTACAAGCAACAATTAGCCCCCACCAACTTTTTCAGAATTTGAGATTGGGGTAACGCCATTTAGTTATATAGCTATGGCAACACGCCCCCCCAAAGGGAAGGAAACTGAGGGTAACTCTGGTGGTCAGACAGCCAGTTGGAGGGGACTTGGCTAACGACTTTACCATGAGGTGGAGGGGCGTCTTTGTAGGGCCCCTGGCGGACATCTTCTCCCAGAGCCCCCTCCTCACGTAACGCACGGTGGTGCCGGCCAGTTCAAACTCCCCAGGCAGCTCAATCTTCCAGTCGCTGTTGATGGACTTCTTGCTCGAGTCTCTCAGAGCTATAGCATCAAGAAAGTTTGACATTTAGTCCGGGGCATACCTGCCCCATCGAAACGTCCTGTTCAGACAGAAAAACGTATGGAAAATGTATTGTGTTTCAGCACCAAAGTAAAATGACCAGCAATGCAGTGAATCCTGCCTGTGTCAAAGTTGAAAGGCTACAGTGTAGACCTTTCCACGGAAAGCTTTTAATTTCTGAAAAGTCTGCAGTCTACAGGACTGAAAACTAGCATTAGGCACGACAACATTAGCTGGGTTCTTGTCTGTATCCTGTCACTAACACTCTACCCGGTGCAACAGGAACGAGTGAATTTCAGGTTTTGGGTCTCCACAGCTAAAAATACAGAAAAACTCCTTTTATCTGCAGGTGCTGTAGCAAGACTAAAAACAGGAACGACGGTGAACAGGCTAGGTACCCGGCCTAAACATATGAAAGGGCCTGGTGCTTCAGAATGTGACAATGTGGGTGCAGTGAACAGGAGGGCTGGGCGATAGCTAAAAAAATTATATGCAACATTTCAACCCAGCCCCCCCCCCCCCACACACAGCGCACATGGACTTACTTTTCTTTGTAACTGAAATAAAACGCAGCCTTGCCTACCTGTGGGGGGAGCTGCTGGTTTGCCAATCATGGCAATAATATAATTTTTTTGTATCAGTGGGAAATTATCGACGGGCGGGTCGAATTTAATTACAATAAAAAAAAAACATTGCAAACCATCTATAAGCCATGGTTCACAAACTTACGGGAAGCCCTAGTTGCGTACCGCCGTTATAACGGATGTTTACATACATTGATACCTATGCGCACCATACAGGGAGTTAAAAAGTAGCAATGCGTGTGTGTTAAAGGCGATAATCACCAGTTATTCAGTCAGATATTGACAGGGATTTTGTGTGTGATGTCAACGATTACCGATATCAATATCATCCCCAAATACCGCCGCCCTGTGGACAGTAATGTCCTGCTGCTAGTTACAGGTAATGTCGCAATGCTGTTAAGGGCTCTGGACCTCCAGTAAAAAGAAAAAAAAGAAAGTGTATATTCTTACCAAAATAAACCACGTGTGTAAAGCTATTCCTGCATTTCTAGGATTAACATCATCATAATTACATATATTCATCCACAAATGTGTGTAAGCAAATCAGATAAGATAATATATGATAATATCATATGATAATAAATTCTGGATGAGATCCCGTTTCATGTGAGGAATCCATTAAACCCAGCCAATCCATACTAAACATTCAGGATCGAGTGGGGGTGAGGGGGTAATTTTATGTCCACCTCACACATTCACAAAGCCACTGAGGACCAAAAACAGGTGGCATGAAGGACGCTCTAACGCCCAACTCCCAACCCCGGCTGCTGTGTCCACGGGTGAAGCCTTTAACCGGCACTGAAATGGCAGCTAAATAAATGAGCAAGAATTAAGTTACTTCGCAGAAACTGTCAGATGATAGTCTAGAGGTAAGAGAGAAGGCCTTACAATCCCTTTGGCTTAGGTCACAACACTGGGAAAAGCGAGCTGCTTGTTCTTGGGTATTAAGCAGCAGCCTGCAGTACCTATGCTGCTGTATCCATAATCACAGGGGCCTCACATCCATATCGTAATGTCAACAAAAGTCTTCCCTCTTAAAGCAGAAGAACACAGTAAAGTACCACTGACAGGTAGCCATCAGGCTAATGACGTCCAAAGTCGGTGATTAAAATAATAATTACTCGGGGAGACGGTCCATGTTCTTGCTTCCACCCAGCTCCCTGCCAGACAGTCCAGTGGGAGCTGGGAGGGAGCAAAAATGTGCACTGTTGCCCCGAGGACCGGGTTGAGAAACACTAATGTAAATCACACCCCCTGTTTCAAACATAGGAAGACATGACCTTTGCGACTAATTGTCTTGCAGACTTTGCCACATCTACAGTAAGTTACACAATGCAGGGCTCCGCAGTCAAACGCAAGTAACACATGCTCAGCTGGGACAAAGTATCCCCGGGTCCGTTGACGCTGTAAAACGAAAGAGTCCCGGCAGGATCCGATAAGCTCTTCCGCTCCAGAAGGCTTTGTCAGAGCACAGACTGATCCCCCACAGATAACGCAAAGCCCTTTCCCCGCAGGAAAGGACGGATGACAGCGGGATAGTATCAAAGACCCCAAACAGCCTTTCAAGTGTAATCAGGCCTGTGTTCAGGTGCGGCTGCCCTACAAAGAGAGGGCTGTCACCAAATGTCCGTGTGCTTTAAAGCCCAGATATTCCCATCTGTAAGGAACCTCCCTGAAATTCGTGAACAATCATCGAGATACAAGGTCCAAACTGTGGAAGCGTTACACAAATTTGGGCACCGCACTTTCCCCTCCAATCGTTTAGAGAAAGAACAAATAAAGCTATAAATAAACATATTTCTGTGTTACGGTGACTAAATGTATGAAATGTTGACAGAATTGGTCGTTATGAGACATGATTTTAGACTAAAGCTGAAGTTAAACGCAACGTTACGTCAGTGGAAGCTTCCAAAGAGGGACACTGTCCTGATCTGTTTGCCTGCCCTCATTCTCCTTCCTAAGAAGTGGCTTTTTCTCCACACCCTGCTATCTGTGATAAATAAGCTGTGCGCAGGACTGGCCCCATTGTCTCCTGCCAAAAAGAACCAACTAAGAGTGGCTTGCCAAGAGCCGGTGGGCGGAGAAGCGGCTTCTGATGTGGCCGGAAGAGGACTCGTGACCGAGCCGTGCTGTTAGGTCTACCGCATGTCATGGGGCTTACCGTCACCTGTGAGCGAGCGGCGGTGAAAGCCGCAGCGAGACTTACGTCCATCAAACTGCTCCTGCGGCTCTCGGCATCCGAGCGGCTTGGCGCCGACGTTGCGTTTTTGTCATAAAACACTAATTAGGCTTTGTGAATCAGTGTAGTGCTACATCCTGTTTGTGGAAAGGCAACAAGGGTTACGCCTGAAGCTTAATGACATCTGCGTAACATGGCCTCGGATGCATCCCAGCCGAACCCTGACAGCGTGCAAAATGGTGCTTTCACATCGTTTTCACACCATTTTCACACCACGTGATTCACACAGTTGCAGCAAAATGTTGGAGTATACAACATACAACTTAGTCCTGCCGTTATTTATGAGTGTGAGGAAAGATTACATTTAACTATAAATTACACATTTAAAGCACCAAAGAATTAGGCATTCAGGGTTTTTTAAATAGCACACAATATAGTAAAAGTTTATTCTCAGCATCATGCGACATGATTACCTAGTATAACACTCCCAAATATATCAGATTAGGCTTGAACCCATCACCTCATGACAACTACACTGTAGGTAAACAGTTCTGGTCCTCAAATTACCACAAGGTGGCATCTGGTTGGCTTTCATTGGCTGGACGTCCTTTATAGCCAGCAGAGAGGGCCTAGGTACAGGCCGCTAAATCCAACCTCGATCCAACAACAGCGACCTTCACACAGGGCAGATATTCTTATATATATATATGGTATAATATTAAATTAGTACCAAAATAACTGCAACTACTCTTTCACTTTTATGGGCACGTTACAGCAAGACTGTATGGCTACAATTTACATAAAGCCTGTAATTTGTCATATAATATTACAGATAAAATAAATCTGCGGTGCCGGAGCTCAAAGCTCTGAATACCAAACGTACAATGTTATGTCAAAATCTGTACGAAAACTGCAGGACAACTGCCCGTTACTGAACCCAGTGGAAATGTCCATATGGAATTATTTCTACAAGTAGTATTAATTTGCTACAATTATAACATCCAGAATTTTGACAGCTAATGTGGGGTGAAGAAGACATTGTAAGGAAACTGCGTCACCTCTCAGAATTCTTCTGACTTTATGTGGGGTGACATGAGAGCCATTTTAAAGTACTGTACTGTGTGTGACATCTTTGTGCTTATTTTCCTCATACTGTTGGGTGTCTCTCTCTCGCTCTCTGCCTCCCTCCCTCCCTCCTTAGGTTATTATACAGTCAGGAAGCTGTGACAGTAAAAAAAACATGAACCCAACGTGGCACGATGTGAAATTCTGGTTAACCTCATTTACCAAACCAGGCATGTAATAACAGAATGTGAACGTCGCCAAAATTTTGATTTATGATTATTTTATGCCAAGAAAAAGCTAATTCCAAACCAGAGCAATTTCTCAGGACTCATTTGTTGTTTTCTACTGTAAATATCCAAGTCTGAGTTCATTTAAGTGCAAAAACAAAAAAAGAAACATTGAACATTTCAATAAAAGTAGTTTGTTTTTTCTAATCGCCTAATCTCCAGAGGGACCTGCCTCATTCGTATCCAACAGAGCAATCCGGCCACAAAACAGCCTTAGTTCTCTGAGGTTCCCGGAACCTTCTGTGGGACCCACAAGCGTATCACTGAAAAGTTTATAAGATCTTACCCAGAAAGCCATGGGCTGGCTTGTCCTCGACGACTTTGATCCTCCGCGCTCCGGCTGGGATGACGGCTGCCTCGACGTAACCTGGGGCGATGGGAGAGAGCGTGAAGCGGAGGACAGGAGCTCACCATGGGGCCTCGTCAGGGCAGGTGGGGGCGCTGAGGAGCTGAGGCGGGACGCCGGATCAGAGCTTTTCATTTCTCTCAGAAGAAACTGAAGGAATTCCAAGGAACTCCTCTACCAATATTATTGCTAACTGGCATTCTTCTCCAGGGTCAAACTCAAAATGTATTTTTTGGGGGGAGCGCTTATTAGGAGGTGCGGGGAGGGGGGGGGGGGCTGAGAGCGTTCAGCTGGTCCCAGAGGTCAGGTGGTTCCCTGTGTTCCTGTCACGTTACCGGTGTCCACATTCAGTGGAGATGTGCTGGTAGGGTACAGGACCACAGGGATGAAGAAGACCTCCAGAAGTGCAGTCCCCCCACTATAAGAAAGGGGGTATAGACCTAAAAGCACAACATGTGACAGGCAGAAGCGGATCCGTGGTCAAAGATCCTTCAAGAGCTCTGTTTAAACCTAGACCTGCATCCACTCCTGCCCCCCAGGCCAGCCCGAGCCCACATTTCCCAGCATCGGGCCAGAGAACACTTGGGCAATAAGGATAATCCAAAGCAGCTTGATCCTCAAGGAGGTACAACTTCCAAATCTGACAGGAAGTCACAAATGAGCAGATCCGGGCAGATGTGGTGCTCCGCTCATAAATGGCACTAACTGCTTTTCTTTTTTTTTATGTCCGTTGTATTCTGAAAGGACTATTGATTGAACCTGATCCGACTTGCCAGCCACCAGCAGTGCTGCCTTTCATTCTCCTGCTCCGTCAGTCATAAGATGGAGAAAGTTCCCAAACTTATGAATACGAAGTTTATAAGCATCAGATCATGTTCTGCTGTGCCTCTAAATTAATTCACAAAATGTGTTCCTGAAAAATTAGATTCCTTAAAAGAGCATTCAAAGATTAGAGCATGCAGCAGCCTTTGAAGACCCCAAACGCTGGCCCCGTTTACAATAAAGCGCGGTTTCTGTGCCAGAGCAGTAAAGCTCCTTGCTGGAAGAGGGAAAGACACACTTCACAAAAGAGATGGAAGATGGAGGGACCTTCCAAAGCCTTATGGCGTCAAAGAAAGAACGGGCTACGAAGACGGAAGGACTGGGGCAGATTGACCTTTAAGGGGGGGCTGGGATTCAGTCCAGAGATGCTGGCAAGGTCTGCGAAACATCACCTCCAAGATGAGAACACTTTAGGTGTTTATTCTGAGAAATATGACCTATTTACGTGAATATGTGTGTGTACTAATATATACGCTTATATGCAAACATACACAATTTTATCATCGTCTCAGAGCATTAAAAAAAATTGTTACAGTTACATTTTTTCCTAAAATGACTTGGGTGAATGTTCATGTATCAATCTTTAAGTACTTCGGTTAAAAAACTAGCCACATCCTTCCTAGATCTACATCAGCAAGCTGCTTTGATGATCTTTATTTCCCAGGACTTCCACTAACACCAGTTTTGTTTTCTCCCAACCCAGTGCGCTTCACTAAAAACCCACAACCAAGCTGTTACCAGTAAAACACAGCAGGGCCCATCACAAAACCCAAAGCTCTGTTAGTGGGCACCCATCACCAAGACAACAAGCCTACCCCTGCCTGTTAGTACCCTCTGAAAACCTTACAGGACAATGAGGGAGTGTCCCGCTGGCTGAAGCCCCTTAGATGATCTCAGGTACAAGAAGAGGCCCCTTTTGCACACTCCTTGAATAATGTGAGTTCACTCTTTACTGTACTGGCACCATCAAGTAGCTCAGTTAATAGGTGGTTTTAGTTCACGTTTCTGAAGAATTCTGCTGTGTCCCTACATTTCTCCTGCTGTGCTTTTCTGATAATGTATAACCTACAAGATGGCGTTTGTTAGACTTAATAATGCGGAGATTAAAATACACCCAGCATTCTCAAACGGGTTCTCCTGGGGAAAGAGTCTGGGCAGACCAGAGCATATCCGAAACGCTGTTACAGCGTTTCGATAAAACATTACGTAAAACGTAAGGAGGCTCTTTTCAATAAACGGGTCTGAGTCAAAAAGAGTTGCCAAGCTTATTTGAATCAGGAATATTCCAGAAAGATGAGGAGGTCTGGAAAACTGGAAAAAAAGAATTCCAACGTGAGAGAGTGGGAGACCCAGCCGTTCTGATTTGTGATGTCGTTGGGAACCCTCCAACCATCCCTGCCTATCCCAACAATGCATCTGCCATGAACTGGAAGCCCAACTATTATGTAATGGTGCTTTTTTCAGAAACACTCCATAACTTCTAGTCTTCTGTTCCCAGGAGAACCCAGAGAGGAACGGTGCCGGGTGCTCTCCAAACAGGCCAGGAGGGACTCGTCCACGAGAAGGTATCTTACATGAGAAACACTTGGGAATAGCTCTGGGCTTTGACATCACACACGTGGAAACCTTCTTACAATGGCTACTGGTGACTGGGAGACAGAACATGATTAGAAACTGCTCAGTCAAGGTGACAGTATCCATGTAGCACAAAAGGCATACTCAGTGACACACAAACACACACACACACACACACACACACACACAAACATCCTGACAGAAGAGGGGAGGTGAGAAGGCCATTTTGTCACAATTACAATTAATAACACTTGAGAGAGTCATGGCATGCACAGCAAAGATGGAAATGGCTCGTAAATTCGGCACCATTTAAAGCTACCAGAAAGTGACTGATCCTAGTCTCGATCTGTCAGCTTGCTACTGTGGATTCAAACTTACATGCTTCAGGTCGAAGGTCAATTGTTATAAATGGAAAAATGTCATTTATTGGCTCATAACTTCAAGGCAAGTTATCCCACTGCAAATATTTCCAACTTTTCAACGTCTCTCCCCCAACCCCCCCCGTTTGATCTCAGCAGTCTTACCCCGAGTTCATTCTCCTCTTCAGGCAACAAACCAACCACCACTTTGAATTTACCTTAAATTTACCCGCCAGTCACTCAGGTATTTAGGTACTGAACACAATACCCAATACTATCGACATGTCAGTTCCTGTACATTTCCACAAGTCACATCAAAACTGGCGGATTCTCTGCTGCTTCAGGTCCCCATGCCGGCCTATGGACCACGGACCAGCCACAACATGGAGAAGAGAGAGAGTCCAATAGTACCAGTGTACGGAGACCCACAGAAAGCCATCGCACAGGCCTAAGCTGAGGATGAGTGAGGAAGGTCATTTCTTTACTGGTTCCTGTCCATCTTTCGAGACAGGGTCAAGATGTGCTGGGTGCATGTCAATAACCCACGAATCCTCCTCTGCCATGTAGGAATCTGCACATATGGAGGTCCCCTGACTGCTACAGCTCACAGACATACCCAAACCATCACCCACCGCCCAACGCACCCAACTTTCCCGTCATGTCATGCAACTTCTGACTCACCCATTCCTTTGGTGTGGTTGAAGTCACCCTTGACTATCTTGCAGGATTTGCCATCACCATTGCATACACCACAGCGGTCCTCTTTGGCAGAAGATCCAATGATTCCATCGCAGCCAATTTTCTGCCAACAGATGTAAACAATTAAAGGTATGTGAGGACTTGGAGATTTCAGGAGTGCAGAGGAAAGTTTCAGTAACAGACCCGAACCTAAGGCTATATGATTTAGTCAGAAGTATGAATCACAACAGTATGAAACAGAAACATAACAGTTAAGAAGTCTTTTGACCACAAAAATAGAACCATTCTGTTCACATAATAAGCAAGATCCTGACCCTGTACTGTCAGAAAACATGCACACAACAACTTACGCAATCGCTCAACGAAAATGTATGGAAAATATATAATGAAATTTCATGGTAAACCGAGATGTCAAGATTATCATCCAGTTCCTGGGCCAATGAGGAGAAGAGAGAGATGTAGGATTAACTTTGTTTTTTATAATGGACTGGCTGAAACCAGATAGAGCTTATACATGGATTTTACTGAATGGCGCATTACAAACATCAACCATGATAGGTCTGGGAGTCAAAACCACATGGCCGTTGTTCCACATCCTTTTAGTAACTGCCTAGCAAGAAAATGGCTGACAAAAAACCCTCAAGATCGGCATGATGGTCAACACGGGTTCGGGAAGGCCTGCTATGCTGCAGCTTGCCTACGTTAGCTAACTCCAGCCTGGTTTGGCCATATCCGTCCAAAACCTGGTGTCATCATGGTCTTCCTCCGAGCAGTGCGCTGACCTCAGCCGAAGGCGGTTATAGACCATATTTATGTTTTTTGTCTTAGTCCCCCTGAAAAAGCGTTTTTTCTAAAATTATTTAGCGGTTTGCCCCAGATTTTCATACGTATTCTGTACCCCTGGCTCTGCAGACTTTATTGCGTGGATGCCCCTCCCTCTTGGCAAATTTAATCATGGGGGGTGGCGTCCCATATATCTTCCGGAAGTTTAGTCCCCCTAAGGGTCAAATCCTAGAATCGCATCTGACCTCAGTACAAACTGTGTAGTCCTAGCCCATGCCTCCCTATGAATGACTCTCTACGAGTGACTCTCTCTGCCTGGACGGATCCGCCGATAAACCCAGGCCGCATGAGGAGAGCAGGGGGGGCTCACACACAGCCCACTTGATATCCGGCCAAGAAATGAACTCCTAAGACCATGTGTGAGCATTTGGTGAGGTGGGAGGGCTATTAATCAGCACAGGAAAGGTGTTAGGGGGGGGGGGGGGTCTTGCAAAAGCTCCCCCACCTGGGGGGTGCCTGGCTGGGAGTGATGTCACCAGCAGAACCGAAACTCCAGGGGGCCCTACAGGCTGGTTCACTCAATCGAGGCACAATTCATACACAGACATCGAGTGTCGTTTCAGGGGAAAAGTAGCCCTGCTGCATGGGTACGAGTGTGTGTCTGCAGGGTAGCGGGCGCGTGTCTGCAGGGCAGCGGGCGCGTGTCTGCAGGGCAGCGGGCGCGTGTCTGCAGGGCAGCGGGCGTAGCGGGCGTGTGTCTGCAGGGTAGCAGGCATGTGTCTGCAGGGTAGCGGGCGCGTGTCTGCAGGGTAACAGGCGCGTGTCTGCAGGGTAACAGGCGTGCACCGTTCAACGCTTCCCACACAAGACTGCACCAGTCAGCATACAAATGCAGGAGAAGGAGAAATGGTGTAACTAGGAAGACACGCGTATTCTCTCCCCCCCTCCCTTCGGAAGGGAGGGAGGGAGAGAGTGTGTGTGTGTGTGAGAGAGAGAGAGAGAGAGAAAGAAAGAATCCATCCATTAATCAATCACAATGGATGCTTACAGCGATATGCAGTGATATATTCTTCAAACGCCAGACTCACAGATGCTTCACAAGAAGCCACTGCAAAAATTTCATACCCATGAAACAGGAAGACAGATCTGCCTTCTGATTGGCTCAACAGTCTATTAGTAGAAGTGTTACTGATACTCTAAGTTACAAAGCAAAGGGAAAAACGACCAGTTCAGGTGAGAGTTTGGCGCTCTTTATCCTGGCCCACGTTTGACAGAATCAAGCCAAATCTAACCCGATTACACCGTTTCGCAGCACATGATATATCAATTACCACAAGTGATATGTCTGAATAAGTCAAGTGCGTTTCTTAGGATCTGAAATATTGTAGTTTGCTACGCTGTGCGACACAAAGAGTTTCTCCCATCAGCAGCTCAGAGAGATTAGACACGGCCCAGCTACATGTGCCGGATCTTTCCGCACCGTCTTCAGCCTCAAGTCAAGCTGTCAACAAACAATTTGCTGTCAAAGTCCAGACGCCAAGCCGCCCCCTTAGCTGGCTGTTCCTGTGCTATCAGATCCACTGTGTTCATCCACCGCGTGCAGAAGGGAGGACATAAGGTCCGTGCCAGGGCAACGAAGCTAGCAAATCGGCCGGTCTCATCTCCCCGCCTATGCAGTACAGCTGGGTTTGCCACATCACTAGATACTTCAATTAAACTTAAATAAATTCCCCCCCCCGAAACCGATACTTTCCATTCGAGAGCCGAAGGGGCGAAGGGGGGGGCGGGGAGACATAAATGTTATGCTAAACCATCTGCGTGGGGGCCCAGGCTTCTTGGAAACCGGGACTGAGTCGACCAGCTGTTAACAGCAGCACCGCATGGGGGCAAGACTTCAGAGTGTGGCATCTAACACCGCCCTCCGCCACCCACCCAGTCGCAAAGTGATCCTGGGGAGTTTCACAATGGGGGCGCTTGAGGAGCTTCGAGGGTCGCTGGCAGGTCCGTGAATATGTGTTGCCGACACAGTTAAACCCGTAAGAGTTAGCCGCTGAGGACCAGAACATTGCGGATCATGTGGTCTTTCCACGGATCTCCTTGGAACTTTCGCGATGGCTCTGGTGGGATGTGTTCTGGAGTGTTCCGTTTAAAAACTAGTCCTTGGCTCACGACCGGGCAGTCAGTGAACGGCGTATGTTCAAAGCTTTGGAATTTGCTTAAGCATGCAAAAGCCTGGAGGTAGCGGTGGGAGAGCGGAGAGCGTGGCCCATAGTGGGTGGACTGGGAGAGCTGGTGATGGTGCTGGATTAACCTGCCGGCCATCAATTACTTTACTGGATCCCATTGGGTTAAGTGGGGCGGTGACTGACACCACATGGTAATCCTGTTCACCTGGGCTTCAAAACCTGTCCAAACAAAAAGCATTATGGGACATTTTTATCCAGAAAGGATTAACAACAAAGAAAAAGACAAACTGAAATTCATATAAATAAATTCCCCAGAGGAAGAAGGAAATTTCTGTTCAGCCCTGACCCCATCTGCCACTTGAGCCAATTCAATTCAATGTCCTGGGGGGGGGGGGGGGGGGGGGGGGGGGGGGGGGGGGGGGGGGGGGGGGGGGGGGGGG
>JAODLD010000008.1:6262402-6276245 GCA_026781065.1 Mormyrops boulengeri | reverse complement strand
GGAGCCCTGCACATTTTTGGGTTGCCCCTCATTTAACACACCTGATTCAACTCCTTGCAACTCCTTGTGCTAATTACCACATGACTCTTGAGATGAGTGGTGGAACAGAGAAAGAACTAAGCTACACAGGGCTCTGGCCCCCCAGGACTGGAGTTTGACACCCCTGATCTAAACTAATCAACTGATCTTAGAACCCACATTCGGCAGAATTGTGCAAGGCTTAGGTGAAATAAATACGCTGAATGGTTTGGGATTCTGGTGGGGGCAATGCTGGTCTATAGTAAGGGGGCGGTACAACAGTACTGTGGGGGCCCCTGAGAAGCTGGCTGATTTTTTACTTTTTTTTTTAAATTGTGCTGTTCTTCATGTTTTTGAGGTCAACAAGCCAGCGCCCTCTAGAGGCTCAGCTGGCTCGAGACAACAATAAGTAAGAGTGTGATGGGAACTATTTTCACTGTATTATATTACATACCGTTCCTCCTTACTGCTTTTATTCTCAGTAATTTACTTTTAGGTATCCACATTTTTAAATGACAAGCTCGCGCAGTGCCGCCCCTGGCCAAATTGGGGCCCTACGCAGAATTTTATTTTGAGACCCCCCATTACAAAATGACTATCACGAAATGCCAATTAGGTTTACAACCTTGCGGTGTCAGATTACTCGTCTCTTTTTTTCTCTCCTGCCTTGGGCTGACTTGGTGATCTACGCGCCTCACTGCAGCGATGCGCATCCTTTGCGTCCCCTTGCGGAAAATGGGGCCCCCATGGATCGTGGGGCCCTACGCACAGCGGGTGTTCTGCGTGTAGGGAGGGGCGGCGCTGAGCTCGCTTATTGTATATTTAACTCTATTTGAATTTCTTTGGAGTCTCCCTACATCGCAGGTCCACGACAGTGTTAAACTCCAAGAAGTACGGCAGATGTCCAGTACAGAGAATCACTGCCAAAAACTATGCTAAATCTTTCTCTTTCTTGGACGGGATGCGCGTTAGACGTGTTCCGATGCCTAACAGTTGCGTGGGCCAGACCTAGATAGCGAACCCACTCCAATTGTATAATACAGCCGGCCGAAATAAAGAGTACCTAAGCCGGTCGAAGGATAACGAAGACCTCCCTACGTCATAGCGGACACATTTTACTCGTCCACTGTTTACCATCAAGACAGACGAGATTTTAATTTATTTTTATTTATTTTTTTTAAAAAAAAAGCCTTTAAAAATCATGCACATTAAAATCAAATAAATATATAAAAAATAATGTTCTAGCGTACTGCCACATGGTGTGTCTCTACAACCGTCGTGACAGATTTCGTCATGGGTGTCTGTGAGAATGAAAACGTTACAAGAGGAGCTGCCAGGCCATTAGTAATGTAGTCATTTCGGGACGAGAGCGACGCGAAGCCGCCCCCGGTCTCTCAGTACAACTGCTACCGTGGGAGAGAAAGGCCTGAATCCGTGCGCAGCCATTTTCAGCCGGTTTTATTATTGGTACCAAAATTCTACAGTTAACTCAAAATTATACACCCAGTGTTCCATTGGATGATCGGTCGCAATGTTAAAGAAACTAACAATAAAAATGATAAAATGTATTTCAATATCTGGTTCTCAAAATACACCTTTAAACGAACCAGACATAAGCTTCATATACAAAATAAAGCAACAATATTTTACATGACGACAACCACAGGTAGTAATGGAAATTAATGGAAACAAGGCAAAGAAAACGCATCCTTGCATTTATAAAACCGTATTCATGATGGATGCGTCTTATTGCATTTGATCACTCGGGAGAAAGGCGCCCATTGTACTTCATGCACAAAGCTCTGACTGTATGATGCAAATAGTCAGCGGCAGCCGTGGTGACATAATGGGGTCTCGGTTTCAGAAACCAAAACAGAGTCAATTCCTCAGACAATAGTCTCGTTTTTTTCCTATAAGCCGCCAGGCTACGCAGATAACCTTGCAGTAAATGCACCACATCAGCTCACAACAACACCGTTTGTTTATTTAACACCTTTCTTCGTGTCACATAATATAAACATAAATTGTATATATGGATCCACCTGCTGAGGCAGCTGACTGTTAACCCTTTCCATCCTTAATTTACGTCTAAGCCGCGTAAAAATACTAGTGAGTAGTTTTGCTGTAGGTAGCATATATAACAGGAAGATGCATGCAAATTTACCGAGGATTACTACATTCTGCAGTCTACGTGTAGCCGGGCCACAGTGGACAACGTTTCTAGGTTATGAGGGAGTTTTTGTTACGGTAGGTACTCGCACCGGATCTGCCATTTTGTCTGTTGACTTGGCGGTCTACGCCGATCCTCTTACCGGTGAATTCACTCCATTGCCTCATGTTCAATCGGTTGAAGAACTTGCATTGATTAAAGTGAATAATTATATAAATAACATGTAGATGAAAGGACTGGACTACAACTAAATAAATATAACCAGCACAACAATGTGTGTTTGTATGTGTGTCTGTCATTCATATTTAGCCTATATATATATATATAAATTCCAGGAATGACTGCTCGGTTTTCCTACGCATATGGAGTTATGGCTGGTAGCCCGTACTGCCGTGAGATCTGGCTCCCCGCCCCGTCATCACCAAAGCGAGCCAAAGCTACACACCGGAGCAAACCGGCACTTTCCAGCCATCCATCCACATGCGCTGTATAAAATGCAAAATGCAACCAGCACATAGCCGGCAGTCCGCCGGCGTGCAGCCCCGGGGCCGCGGATGCTGCCGAGGGGAGGACAAAGGTGCGGGGGGGGGGGCAGTCACACTTACGGGGGGATGCGGGATCAGGATCTCGGTTTTGTCCCCGTCGATGAGCTCTTTCTCGGGTTTCTGCCCGGCGACAGGCTGGAAGGCGATCTTCACCATGCTGGCCGTGCAAAGGTACCGTTCAGAAGCTACTCCGCGCGCCTGGATCGCAGCCCCTTTTGATGCCGCTACAATGTTACAATGTTGCTGCTCGCTCCAAGCGACCGGAAGTTGGCCGTTTTTTCCCCAAACTCTCTTAAAGCGACAGAACAAAAGACGAAGCGTCACTTAGCTGCACGGCATAGTATTCCCAGGGGCGTCGTGGGGTATGCATATTCTGGCAGATTCAGTGGGCCGAGCACTTGACAGGGGCCCTTGAATACGTAAAACTATACATAAAATGGGGGGGCAGGTTTTGTGGTGTCCTAGGAAAGATTCTGCTGAGTGCCCCCACCCCCACAGCAAAAAAAAGTTTGTCAATTCATTTATCTTACAAACATTTCAGTAGCACAGATTAGCTGGCTGCTAACTAGCTGTCTTGCCTCCATTCCACAATTAGTGAAATATTATTAGTGTGAATGACTAATGTCACAGAATGCAACCAGAGGTACTTCCTCGGATTTTTTTCACTCACCCTTTTGTGCTCCCCAAACAAATAGTGCCCCAGGCCCTGTATCCGGGGGCCCCAGAATATCTAGGTATGTCCCTGCTGATTCCTCTACATATTCATCTCACTGAATCAAATTCACCCCTCGATCTACCAACAATTCTTATTATTTTCTCAGAAAATAAAGAAATCTCCCTTTAACAAAAGAAAACCAATGTTTTCATTCCTGTAAAATCACAAATGAGTGATAGTACGGAAAACTGAAAAACAGAAGTAAATCAGACAAAAAAAAAATACAAAATTCCAAAGCGTTTTCTTTTTTCAAATTCCTTTATTTATGTTTTGGGTCCAGGTCTTTTTCACACATTAAAAGCACAGTCGTACTTTATAGTTTGACTATGAAGTTGAGTTTCAATTAAGAATAAAACATTTCTGATATTTGTTCTATTTATAAACGGTCGTACAATATGTAGATAATTGCACTCCCAGTACAGTATAGTCACATAGCATCATGCTCGTTTCGAGCTCAGAAGCGGCATGCTATTTTAAGGGCGCCTCTTGGGTGCTTCGCGTGTCAGTCAGATGAAACGTGTTAGGCTGCATCATTTCATAGAGGCTGCAGGACTCGCATTAAAAGCACCATTCTTTACCCATGCCCTCACTATAACAGCCAACAACTCCTGAATGGTGAAGGCAAAGGAAGATGTTATCACTGCCTTTATGCAGAAATCCTGATTCATGCAGAGAGAATCTTAATAATGAAAGGGCTGAAACCTCCAAACAATACGGTCGGCATTATTAACTGTAACATTCCCGCAGCATGAATGCTACCTTAGAAACAGAGAACACTGCCATTTGACCAGTATACTTGATATTTCTTATATTAACAGTGGGGGGGGGGGGGGGGGGGCCAGAGTGGCGTGCGGTGGAAGATTGGTTTTTTGAAAAACAAAACCGGGCCACCCTTTGGGCCATAAAAAGGTGGACGTTTGCCCCCCCCCCCCCCCCGCCCCCCCACACCCACACCCCCGCACACAAAGGCAACCCCAGTACAGGCACATGGCAGCAGACACTCGGGCTGCACAATATCGCATCCCGATTACATGTCACATGCGCAATAATCTCCTCTTTTAAAACATGATGCACCTGCTGATCTGTCCCTTTCTTCACCGCTACCTCAGTGCTTCTCGCTTCCATGATTTACCAAAACAGTAGCACGTGGCTCCGCTAACTGAATTTAATAAACATAAGGATACGGCAAATTTATAGACTGCTGACTACTGACAATGCACCTACAATTATATTTTAGCCGCACTACTAATCTGCTTACCAAATTGTGGGTGTGAGTAAACATCTGTATAGTACCAAAAAGCCAGAGTCCGGACAAATGTTTACGCCCGTCATATAAAGCCCTGGTTCTTATGTTCCTCTCTCAGACGCGGCTGCGGATGACGACGTAAGCGCTTTCCATGTTTCGTCACTCATGAAAGTGGCTCTCCCGTCTCACCTGAGGAAGTTCTCGAGGTCGTCGCGGCTGCAGGTGGACCAGGACAGGTCGCTGGGGTTTCTGCCCTTCACCCACTCCCCCGACATGATGTGTGAGTGTCCGGTGCAGGTGGCGTGGTCGTCATCGTGGCTCATGCCCATGCTGGGGACAGAAGCAGGAGTCACACAGCCCCCCCCACTCAATCCTGCCACGTGGACGCAATTAGCCCCAGCTGCAGAGGTCACATGACGCACAATATGGGGAGGGAATGTAAAAAGGGGAGAGGACAGACCAGCATGGCACTCTGGGTAATTACGGCACAATTCTTCCAAAGCCACGACCTACATCCCAGAACAGCAACTTCAGAAAGAAGGAAAATCTGGAGTTAGAAAGCAGAGAGACAGTTCCCAGGTTACAGCAGGGAAGGGGGGGGGGGGGGCAGGGGGTTTGGGGGAGTGCTCAGTGGGAACTTCACAAACCCACCGAAAATCCAAATACGTCAGGCCCATCCCACGATGCAGAACTGGTATATGCTAAAGCTACTGCAAGGCCCAGATGGAAAGCGGAGCACAGCAGAGACTTAGTCCACTGTGCTACTCAAACAGCCACAGAACAAGCCCAGGAACCATGAAACCAAGAGGAAATTGGGTTCACACATACCACCAGTAAGGGTGGTGGGTAGCACTGCTGTCTCATACCCCTAGAGACCTGGGTTCAAACCCCAAGCCCACCACTCCCCACCTGGCATCAGTGTCTTCACCACCACCCCAAGAAACACAGTGCACCCTGGGTGGTAGGTGGTCTGGTAGTGTAGTGGCTAGTGGGCCTTGCCTTGTGTTCACCCTTGTGAACCCAGTCCAAAGATAGTGTAGGTTTCCCCCAGCTCCCCGACCAATAAGACAAGTATTTTTAGAAAATAATTATTGGCATTTTACAAATCCATCACATTCCCAGGCCAGGCTTGAACCAAGAACCTTCTAATGTCAGGCACAGCGGTTTAGAGTTCACACATATCACCCCTGGCAAAGACAGTCTAAGGGTGATGGGTGGCCTGGTAGTGTAGTGGTTAGCACTGCTGTCCTGTACCTCTGAAACCTGGGTTCAAACCTGGCATAAGTTAGTAGTAAGGGTGGTGGGTGGCCTGACACGTATCAGTGTGCTCCCCCCAGTACCCTGCCTTGTGTTCACCCCCGTGTACCCAGTCAAAAAACAGTGTAGGGCCCAGACCAGTATTTTAAGGAATTAATGATTAACACTTCATTGATTGTTGGTTCAAGGAATTAATGATTTTAATGACAGAATTAATGATTAAGGAATTAATCATTGACCTTTTATTGCTCATGGTCAAAATGTTTTTTGAAACATTCCCTTCACCAAAAGCAGGCTATGACATAGAGGATTGTTGGTTCAAGCCTGGCCTAACTACAGGCACAGAGACTTAGTCCACTGTGCTACACAAACAACCACAAAACAAGCCCAGGAACCATGAAACCAAGAGGAAGTGGCGTTCACACATATCACCCCCGGAAAAGAGACTCTATAAGAAACACGAGTGAGTGGTTAGCACCATTGTCTAGTACCTCTGAAACCTGGGTTCAAGCCTCACATACCACCACTCCTGGCATCACCCCAGTACCCTACCCTTTGTTCACCCCCATGTACCCCCAGAAAAATACAAGTATTTTAAGGAAGTAATGATTGACACTTCATTGATTGTTGGTTCAAGGAATTAATGATTAATGAAGGAATTAATGCTTGACATTTTATTGCTCATGGTAAAAAAAATCTCTGTAGATTCCCTTCACTGAAAGCAGCCCGAGACATAGGCCAGGCTTGAACCAAGACTCTTCGAACTACAGGCACAGAGACTTAGTCCACTGTGCTACTCAAACAACCAGAACAAGCCCAGGAACCATGAAACCAAGAGGAAGTTGCGTTCACACATATCACATATCAGTCAAAAACAGCTAAAGAAATATAATGTAAATGAACCCAGCAATGTGAAGTAGCACATTAAACACACTCCACATTTTAGCCTGCAGAGACCTAGGAGACCCACATGTGTGGCACTCTCCTCGGGCTAATCCCACTCCTGCACATACTGCTACAGCAGAATCTGGTGCCGCATGACATTTGCCTGGCTTGGTACCTATGAGCACTGGCGTCTTTTTTCCAAATTATTGTTTCAATTAAACCGCCTACGTGTCAATCCTTCAGCTGCCTCTGCAAGGAGCCGTTTCAGAGCAGAAGTATTAAAAAGTGGAGGTGAGGCTTCCATTGATTCCAGGCTGTAAGAAGTTCAAAGCAAGCTCACACACGAAAAGCCGTTAAACGAAAGATCTGAAACAACACAGGGGGAAGCAAAGAGATCTGTCTGGGTCCCTTTCAGACGACCACCCACCAGGGCAGGGCTGAAGAAGCCTGTGCACTCATGCCATCTTAATTATTTAATTAGCTACCATTTTGGTATGACGCATCAATAAAAATGTTTTAACTGTACATTTAAGGACAGTAGTTAATCCTTATGTTCAGGAAGTACACATTTTAGGGGGAAAGTATCAGTATAAAGTAGAAAAGGTAGCAAACTAGTTTGTGGATCGGTTAGTTTTGAGGAAAGAGAGAGCAAGAACACAGACCCAGGCAGCCCATTAAAAACAGAATTACTATCCAGGCACCTAGTCCCTGGCCAACAGAGCCTGGGCTCTGATGTGAAGACATGATGTAGACAGCCGCAAGCAGCAGAGCGGGGAGACTTTGGCCAAAAACGCCCACCCCATCAGTAAACAAACTCTCCTGTCCTTCACAAATCCATGCTGACATGAGCCTGGCTCATATCTTCTTTAGTACAGACTCAGCTTGAAGTCAGAGTACTTGGAAGTGTCATTAATATTTGTAATACGTGCACCATGATCCAAACATTAAAGGCTATAAGAGAAATATTAAATATAAAAGAAGCTTTAAAAAGTCATGACTGTAATTATTCGTTCCCTTTGCTGTGGAAAACCCAGTTATGCGCATGAAAATTATCTCGGCAAGCCACAGAACAGGAGCGGCCTGTTTCTCGGGGTAATAACAGCGATTCTGCTCCTCCGAGGTAACCCCAGTCTTTGAAGTTCCTTGTTTAGGTAGGAAATTTCAAGGAAAGCACTCCACTGTGAAGGATGGGATGCTTTCAGAGCAGATCGGGGGACAGGAGTAATTGGAAAGCACAGCCAGTCGAGTCTCCGCAATTACCAGGAAATGGGAATGCAGAAGACAAGGTGCACAACCCCCCGACCCGAGGACGGCGGGAAGGACGGCGGCTCTACAGCCGCAACGGGAGGACGAGTGCGTCTGTCAGCACCACACAGGAGTCTGCAGAAAGGCCGGGTGGTACGGAGGCGCCATTACTCAAAGTAATCCATCCACAGGGGTTTACAGCAAAGCCGTGAAGGCATTCGCTAGGGACCAGACCACATAGAAAAATTCAGGTCTTACTATCAAATGGTGTCTGTTAGTGTACCTAACACTAACAACACCATCACCACAAACTCAGTGCGGGGGCGGGGGATCTCACTCTGGGAAATTCTCTCTTCACCTGGGAGGTGGAAGCTTTCATAAGCAGGATCACATTAAAGGATATGCGATTCACACATCTCCCCAAATCATCATGCGGAGCGACAGCAGCGCAGGGCAGGGCAGGGCAGCTGAAAAACCCTGAGGAAGTCTTAAAATGACCCCCACGGGGATTCAGTGGGGGAGAATTCCTCAAATGAAGGGGGGTCGTGCTCTGCCTTAAACTCTGAGGAAGGGAGACGGGCACCAGCACACAATCTCACGCCCTCACAATCGCTGGGGCGTAGAGAATAAAGGCTAGCGGGTCATGCTTGCTGGATAGGTGTTTATAGAAATGATGACAAAATGTTCCGCGTCTGAGACGCTGGAGTCATCAGGAGTGAAGATGGCTGCCCTGCGTCACGCCACAAATCCATGGATGGGCCCCCACGCTGCGTCACAGCACAGCAGGTCACTTAAATACTTAGCAGATACTTTTATCCAAAGCAACGTACAACTAAAAAAGCAGGGCCGGTCCCATGACCAACTGAGTTAAAGACTCCAACAGTTAAACGGAACTTGGACCAACAACCTTCTGTTCAAGGGCAAGACCTCCTAAATGAATGAGCCACACACAGTCCCAGATAACACACTCAGCACCTCACATCTTAAAATGAACTGCCAAGAGGCTCTTGCATTTCCCCTGTACGGCGGTTTTATGGAGTGAAGCTTTACGGTGCCACATGTGATCCATGTGGCGCTGGGTTTATGACCTCACCCTCTGCGAAAGGCTCCCAGCCAGCCGCACACACAGCGCTACTCAAACGTGACACTGGCTGATTAAGTTACGCGGGGCGACCGGGGGCTACAGGCTACGCCAGCGCCCGCCCCCAACAGCGCCCGACTGCAACCTTTCCAGTCTCCCTTGGAGTCAGCCTCCTATTATCCATCGCATAATAAAGTTTGCCAGCGTTACACGGGGGCCATGCTAATGAGATACCGCAAGAGGTTTTAAAGCGAAGCTGTTTAACAAATTACGGCTAATTCGGTAAACACCTTCACAGCCCACCAGTGAAAAACAAGGCAGTTCACTGATTTACAGCCAAAAGTCCAAACACTGAATTTAAGAAACTGTGTCATTAAACCACTTAAATGTAACCTGTGACGTACAAAGACACTGGCTGCCTGGGCAAAAGCCTGGCTGGACCCTAGGCGCACAGCTTCGGTCGCGGTGCAGTTTATCCAAGCCGGGTTAGCGGTGGCTAACGGCAGGAGGTCTAAGGCGCTCGTCCCAAAAAAGGCTCTTTTTTCCAAACGGTTAATAAAATCAGCCGTGTGTCACATTTCAAAGCGTCACGTCATGTGAGAAGCAGGTATTTCTTTTCCCCGGTACGGTATGAAAAATGGAAAAACAGGACAAGCAGAACAGCGAAGTTGGAGAGGGGAGGGCCTCGGCAGGGAGCGGGATTGAGAGGAAACGCTTTCCAGGGGAAGTCGAGTCAAGGGGAGTTCACTTAATGGAGTGACCTTGGTACCAGCTGAGCAGTAGAAAGCGTCAACGTGAGAAGGATGACATAGCATCTTCCAAGATACTCCTCGGATCCCAAACCTGGCGATCCAAGACCCCCGCCCCACACAAACTTACAGTCACCATTCCCAGCCAGCTTACACTGAAGTCTTTGTCTGTGGGAGCAATCCGAGTTAAACAGGATTAAAGCGTCTGGGAGTTCCCAAGAACCACTCAAATGGGGTGGGGGAGGGCTTCAGGGAGATGTAAAAGTTCTGCCCTGCAAGCAAAGTGACCCTGATGCATTTCAGGCGACAGCTGCCGTTTAAGATACACTGGCGAATTTTAAGGAAACCCAGCCAACTGCTACAAGCCGAATCGTTTGACCTCTGGACCTTGACCTCTGGGGTCAGCAGAGAGGTAACTGGGCATGATAGAGTGGGGGGGGGGGCACCTTTTGACCAAAGAGCTTTAGGGTATACTGCAACAAGCCAAAGAATCTCTAACCAGGCTTATAACAATGCTTTTTCACTGCCACCAAGAACTGAGCCACACTGCAAACAGACCGTTTTCCATTGTAAAATATCGAACTGTAACTTAAGTGCGCTTAAACTGAGCTGGTCGTGTTACCACCATCTAATTGATTGAAATGCACAAATATCGATGTTCTGCGAATGGATTATCTAAAGGAGAAAAGGGCATATTCTATGTATTATTATTAGTAGTAGTATCTCACATCGCACATAAAAAGCAGTAGAGAACAGCTGAACAGAATGGATTCGTAATGCAAATTTACAAACGCGAATGCTAATTCGACTAGCCTTGGATGCTAATATAACATGGCAATTCTCACAGACATGCTGGTGGACATTAGCACATAGTAAATCATGATGTACACTGTGTGAACGGTAAATAAGCGTCTCTTCCGTTTTACATCACTGTCGCCCTCCGAACCCGGCAGCGCCTTTACCGAGCCGACCATTCTGCAGTGGAAAACCCAAAGCGAGCTGGAACCGTACTGTAACAAGTCGCGGCTCGGAACAGTATACCAGAGGAAAATCACCGTGAGTGAGTAGAAAGAACAGAGATACCGAAGTGTGTGAAAACGACACAGCAGCTCTTACTTGTGGCCGAGCTCGTGGGCGATGGTGAAGGCCAGATTCAGGCCGTTATCCTCCGCCAGCACGCACTTCCTCTTGGCACTGCAGGCCCCGCCCAGATAGGCGATTCCTGTGGGGGTGGGGGTCAGGTAAATGTGAGTTAGAAGGGCACCACCCCAGCCGGGCCCACACTGGCCATCCTGCAAGCCCATAAAGCATAGAAGGGTGTGACCTCATCGGTTTTTATCCTCCTCCACCCCAGATGATTCTCAGTTTTTTTAAAACATCACTTTGTAACATGCCGTGAAGAGAATGACGCACAACATGCATTTAAAAAGTGAGAAACATCTGGTTGGAATCAGCCGATGCTTGCAGACGAGGGTCTTTCTGTAATTTTTGTTTGGGTATTTAGAGTCGCTCAAACCAGAATCAAAGGAAAAGCGCACACACACACACACACACACACACACACCGGCACCTTCTGGGGCTCTGGCCCCACCCACGCAGGGGGCCGCTCTGCACCCGCAGAGGATCCCTACAGGGCTAGAGGGGACGCATCCCACTGGGCTGAAGTGCAGTGTTTTCTCTGGATACGCTGCAACCATGTGTGGGATAAGCAGGTAGGGAACTGGGATCACTGGGAGTCAACAACAATTATACATGACAATGTGATATAAAAAATAGCGGCGTGTTTGTTGTGATAAAAACACAGGCAGAGTTGATGTCAGGATGGTCGGCAGAGTCTGAATCCTGAGAGGAAGGCTTAGCAGAAGACTTCCCTCAAAAGCGGCCCGGCAAATTAACCAGACCATTTCATCATGAACCTCTCTATTTGCCGAACCCCTCAAGGATCAAGACAGCCAATAAAGGAAAAAAGCAGGAGAAATCCTCCAGGCGCCACCCGGGCAAACTGAACAAACAGGAGGCGATTGTGAGCTATCTGAGGTCTAATAACGCAGCTCCAATGCAGAGCTCCACAGAGACACCGGCACATCCCAGGAGCTTCCAGAAGTCGGCTTAAAACCCCACACACTCTCCCCGAAGAGTAACTTACCCAGCAAGAAACCTGAAGTGAAATATACTGCCACTACTCACCATTATTATTATTATTATTACTCATACAACATTTTTCAGTTAGTCTCTTGGCTCCCCGTAATCGTCCTAAATCATAATTCAGAGCAGACCCACAGCTAACAGCTTACTGCGACGTCATACTCGGCCATGAATTATCGAGCCGTTTCGTACAGCTTATCTTGATGAGGAGACGTCAGCAAACTTTTTCAGCCTTTGGTTTGTTACTCTGTTCTTCGCTCCTGTAAGGCGGGGATGGGGGGGCCGGAGTGCACGTCCAGAAGCGGGGCTAAGCGAGATGCCTGGCCCACTCAGCATCCTGGGCCCAAATGCTAACATAACACATTTCTGCTACGTCTCATTGCCGGTGAAAATCTTCAGCGTGAACAACCAAATAATCAGATCCCTTGGAATGATGTCTGCGACATTCAAAGGTTTAAAATTGTATTTTAATGTCAGCGCTCTCAATGTATTATTTATTTTAGCTATGATTAGATGATTACGTTTACAGTTTTTCCGAAAATGCTTCACAGGTCGGGGGGGGGGGGGTTACAGAAAATAATCCAGGAAGAATAAAAAGTGTGGTCATTTCCAAAAACACAAAAGAGCAACACCTGCCCTGGTCTTACACAGAGAATAAATTGCAATAAAAAAATTTAAAGATTAAAAAATGCCAAATCAAAGTCACAGGCTGGGACCCCCGGGGCAGCAGGAGGCGCTGGCGAGCTGAGTGGGGAACCCAGGTGTTCAGTTGCTACATTCATGGCCCTGTTTTTACAGCCTCACACAAAGACGAACAGCAACATGGCAATGCAAATACCCCCGATCCCCACCCTAGATCAAAGGTGGCAAGAAAACAGAACCTCCCTGTCCGGGGTCCACCAACAACGACACGGGGCCTCGGGCTCCCGGAGCGGACCATCGATGAAGTAAGAGAGGAAGCCACGATGAGGTCATACATTGCGGGCATGGCTATGGCTTGGGGGGGCTGCAACAAGGTCAGTGGCAGCACAGCCAGAGCTGGGTGGGGGGGGGTGCTCAGGTTTAACAACTGCAAGGTGGGGCACACAGCCCCCGCCCCAATTTCTCTAGGTTTAATGAGTGGCTCTCACTTAGCTTCCCTGGCCTGCAGACTACCCCGCATCCACCTGCTTAGCACATCACAAATATCCACTTGCCCCCCCCCCCCAAAGTGACCCTGCGGGGGTGTACAATAAACTAACCATCCTATTCCTCAGGCTGTCACCGCCCACGGCCACAAACTGACCAATGGGCAGCACTTGAGTGAGTGGGGGCAGGGTTCCACCAATCCAAACATAGAAAGTAGCAAGACTTACTTCTGTCTTAGGAGTAAAGCGGTAAGAAGAAAAAAGAAGGAAGAAGGAAAAGCATTTAGACCTTACTGGACCCGAAACGGGTTTCGTGGAACCCAGCCCTCAACAGCAGTACAACACCAGTGGTATTGGACCCGAATGGAGTCCTGTGGAGCCAAGGCCCAGGACAGCCAGGCTACAAATGTACATAAATCAGCTGTGACACGGCCACCCAAAGCCACTTACAGTAGAGAAAAGGGACACTCCCAGCATCTAAAGGTAGCCACATTTTTGCTAATTAACACAGAGAGAACAGGATTCTGGTCCAGAGGGGTCTACTGGCCATAAAGTGATAAAGAACATAGGGCTGTTATGGCAGACCTAGAACATAAGAACATAAGAAATTTACAAACGAGAGGAGGCCATTCGGCCCATCAAGCTCGTTTGGGGAGAACC
>JAODLD010000008.1:6228967-6247194 GCA_026781065.1 Mormyrops boulengeri | reverse complement strand
TTTTTTTTTCACCCTTCTCCCCCCCCCCCTCCCGCCCCCCCCCCCCCCCGGGGGTCCCCGCCCCCCCCTGGGGGGGGGGGGGGGGGGGCCCCCCTTTCCGGGTCTGTTTCCGCTGGGTGTTTGGAAGTCGAGGAACCGGCCTTTCAGAACGTGAACAACATCAAACAGAAAGGCGACATGGATGAGATAGGAATCAGGCACATGGGCTAAAGGGATTAAGATAAGAGGGCAGGCTTGTGGGGGGGGGGGGGGCATCAAACGGCAGCACCGCGACAGGAGGCACCGTAGAACTCAGATGGCCGCGTTTGACAGCAGTGAGTCTGCAGGTTTCTTTAGGTGAAGGTGGCGTAGAAGGACAGCATCCGCGGGTGGTCCCTGTATGCACAGCTGCTCTGGGGGAGGTCAGCGACATCCGGAAGCCAGTGCGCGAGTAGGGACCCTCCGCAGATAAACCGGCAAGCAAGCGCCAAGCAGGCCGAACGCCATCTGTCACCTGCCCTGTCTGCAGAAACGCCCGACCACCTTTGATATGGCAGTCCTGGCTCCCGCCGACAGGCAACGTTTGGGCGGTCTTTGTTTTACCTGAACTCCCGCCAAGAACAGCGGAGGGATTTAATGACAGAAGCAAACCGCTCTTAAACCGCCACGAGCGTCACGTGGGGCCCTGCCTGTGCTCTGTGTCTTTATGGCCGAACTGCAAACCTCCCTACCCAGGAAAACAACACAACCCCTCAACCCAGGAGTACCGGAATATTCCGATCCAGAAGTAACCATGGGTCATTTACCAGTTACCCGTTAACAGACGCCTGATTATGCGACTGGTCTTGGGATGTGAAGTGACATTTCTGACCCTAAAATCTGCCTTTAGTGCCATTATAGTCTGGTGAAACATCCTTGCCTAGTTTGTGTTTTTGATTTCACGGCTATAACCACATCCCTCTCAAACACTGGGAACAGGCGACCGAGGTAATAATCACAGTTATAAACCAGGACAAATAAATATTCGTACACTTCAGCTTCTAATGAATTTCACACTGAAGTTTTACACGCCCATACTTGAATGGTGAAGTTACTCAATCTGTTTATGGTCACTATGACATTCCTAATAAAAGGCACATAAAACGACTGGGCTGCTGAACCACGGTGAAACGATGACTGGCGACTCGTGGTGAATCTGAATTTCTTCGAGCCACTGTGGCGCACAGAGTGTCTCCAAATATGCAGAGAGAGGCACAGGGCATCTGTCAAACTCTCTTAGGTTTACACCCCGGCAATCAGCAACCGGTGTCCCCCTAGTAACGTGTGTGTGTGGGGGGGGGGGGCTCTAGGGTCAGTGAGTGCCTCTGCCTGTCAGCCCCACACTGTCAGAAAAAAATTACGGTACAGAAAATTAACTCTGAGGAACATCATTAATGTAACCCAATGAGACAAAAATGTTCCTCAGAGTCTATTTCTGTACCTTAAAAAGGTACAACTGCCTACAGCTAGGGGACAATATTGCAGACCCTCAAAGGTACAGCCCCCATGACAAGCAAAGGTACAAATTGTTACCCTTTTTCTGACAGTACAGGAGCAACCATTTCATGAATGAACAAGAACAAGTGATGTCTGTCGCTTGCCATCAACTGCAGAATTAAAGCTTCTATAGGTGGGGGCGAAGGCAGCTGTATCCCCCAATGTCAATTTTACAGACAATAACAACGAGCGATTTTGCAAAGTTATATAAACTCAAGAGAAGGTGGGTATATGGGGTGAAAAAGTATCACTTTTTACCAGACCACCACAGGTGCTGAGGGTTGCAAAAGAGCTGTTGTGATTGAGAACCCGCCCGGTGTAGAAGCAGAAGGCGGCGCCGGGATCTCTCTCCGCCGGTGCGGTCCCGTTATCCCGCATCTCCTCAATTACGAAGTCTTCCGATAGGAACCCTGCGTCTCTCCTGAGCTGGAGGAGAAGGTCTGCGCCGAAGGCCGGCAAAAGCAGGAACAGGTCTCGGCTCTCCTCCAGACGGCGGCTTCCCGGCTGGCTCAGAGAGCGCCGCCCCCGTCCGTGGCCGCTCCGCCCGGCCGCATCCATCAGCAGGTGAACCTCGTCCTCCGTTAACCGCACGGGGACGACCAGAGCAGCCTCCTCCGGGTCCGCTGCAGAAGACAAAATGTTCATACACACATCGCAGCTGCGGCTGGCCAAAAAAAACAAGGCGATCCCATCAAGGACGACGCCTTACAGCGAGACTCCAACTCCAATGATTTGCGATGCAATGCACATGGGAAGACGTGCATTTGGCGGAGATTTCAATTAAAGCAGATCATACATACATACATACATACATACATACACATACACACACACACACACACACACACACCATCTGGAAGGGACGTGACTGCAACTTCGCCAAAGTTTCGTTTTTAAGATTTTTCTAAAGGTGTTATTTTGGCCCAAGATCTTTAAAGATTGTTTTCCTTAAAGTCTAGTCGTGTTATACTCACAGAAGTATGCACGATCAGACTGCGATTAAATTTATGTGGTGCGGCGTTCAGACTGTCAGTGCAGGCTAAAACTTGCGGACAGGCATGACGTGGATGAATGAAACCCCAAAAGGCCCCCAAACGATTGCATCTACGTGGACACGGAGACACTACGCCTTAAATGCGTGCGATTTCGATGCAGTCTGCTTTAATAATATTTAGAAACTGTGACATCCAGAGGGGTAAAAGCGCAGGTGTACTCCTGCCTTACCTGCCACTGCCGACAGTCCAAAGCTTAAAAGCAGCGAAGACAGTATTAAAAGCCGGAGACTAAGGCTGTCACACATGGTAAGGCGGCGCCAGGGCTGTAGCGGCGGACGGAACGGGACGCGCTGAGCCGAAGCAGCCCGGGCTGAAGCGAAGTTCTCCAAACTTTGAGAAATTAATGAGCTGCAGACAAACTGAACTTGAAACGATCGACACGCCTGTCCGCTCTAAGGACGGCCCCCAGCGGAATGCGATTGGCCCAAAGAAGGGGCGAAAGAAAATCCCTGAATTCCTATTCGTTCATCTTCACGCCATTCTTTCTTGTGGGCTGACACAGTACACGTGGTTTGCCCCTAATCAGTGCATAGTGTGTGTACTGTACGTATGGGTAGCGCGAGTGGTGGGGGCTTTTTGTCCCCCCCCCAACTTATTTACCGGCCCAGCCACATTGGCCCTAAATTTGGAATCAGAGGACAGAAAGTCTGAGGAACAGCAAAAAAAAAAAAAAAGAATTCTTCAATGGCATGAATGTACTGTGCAGAGTGTAAAATTGATATCCATTATTACTTTTTTCCAGCCAGACTTTCTAACTTTTATTGACGTTTTTCCGTTCATTTATATCCCCAATTTACTTTGAAGCAATAAAGCAAAACGTATTGCTAAACCTAGCAAATTACTAAATACACGAGTGACCATGCTTATAGATTAATAGTGATAAACAGAATACATTTTTCAAAATCAGCTCTGTCGTTTAAACAATGTATATACCATAAATTTTTAGTCTATTCCCTGAAGGACTGGAGAGTTTACAGTCACTGAAGTTCCTCTCGAACATAAAGCTGGATTGGGGAGATAGCACAAAATATGGAAGTTCCTTAGAATTGGTTTCCCTGTTAAAACCAGCTGTGCATGATTCTAAGAACTTCAGTGTTAATTCAGTGAAAGGATCAGTGTATAGGGTTGGCTGCACACTGTTTATGTTGCAGCACAAATGCGATGAGCACCAATTTCAATGGACCTCACACACCACTGAGAAAAGAAAACACCTTAAGTTAGTCTAATAAAACTGAAAATTTGGTGAGCTGATTCCTAAAAATAAGAGGAACACAAAGGGTTTTGTAGTGAGAGATTAGAGCCACCCTCAGAGTAGGCGGCCTTGGGGGGCACCGTGGCCAGTGGATTATTGCTTTACGATGGTGTAAGGCAGGGTGTCTCAACACAGTCCTCAGGAACCCCCACACATTCCACATATTTGTTCCCTCCCAGCTCCCAGCCAATGAACAACACCAAATACCTGGTACAGGTGTATTGAGACCTGGGAGAGAGCAAAAATGTGGGTGTCCCAGAGGACTGGGTTGAGAAGCGGTGGGGCAAGGAACAAAATGACTGGGTAATTGGTCAGGAAATGATATTATAAATGATAGCTATTAAAAACAGATTGTTCCTTCATGTAATGTGCTGTGTGGATGGTCTCCGATACAGGCATTTCTGCAACAGACTGACAGCTCGTTAGTTCCCAATACAGGGGACTGGGTCGCATTTTGATGGGTCACTTTAATATCTGCCGAATCCAGCTTGGTGAAAATATAAAGAAATATATGGCCTTATTAAACCTCTTATTGTGAGATAAATGCCAAATAAAGAGCACCAAATTTTATTAAAAAGCCAAGAGATTCTCATTCAATACTTCATATAAACACACATGAACCATGGTTAGAAAATGCTAAAAATAGCTGCTTTACAGTTAAAGCCACAAATCTTGTAGGTATGAATAATGGGTTGCTTGTTTTGGAAGTATTCTCCAAGCATTTTGTCTGTGTTTTATCAGTTGCAAGTGAGATTAACAAGTCTGTGGCCAGGGACTAACAGGTGGTCACGTGGGGGGGGTTACTCTTCTTGCCACTGGGGGAGATGTCCAACCCCAGGAGATGTGCAAACAGGACACTTGCGATTGCATGGGCCTTCAACGACTGGTGGCCTGGTGGGAAGTGAAACTCTCCACGTCCGACATACAAACGAGCCCCGTTAGCAATCCTTTAAAAAGTCTACAGCTAAACACGTTCCTTCCCCCATCCTGAAGGAAGCATTAATCCTATTTTCATCACTTTGACTTCTCACATTAGGAACTCCCCCCTTTGGCCTCAAGTCCTCAAATAACCTTGAGTTTCTCCCTAAGTGTCTTTTTAAAAGGAAAAAAGACAAAGGAAAGCACTGGATGAGAAAAGCAGCCTTCTGTTGGGAGAGGGGAGGTGATTAGGAGTGTGGGGGACTTCCCAGCAGCATTCTGACTAACATTTCATCATCCCACGTAACTGGGCATCATGTAATCTGGAGTCAGTTTCCCAGGTGCAAATGGTCACATCAGAGAGTGTATGAGGAACGTCACCGCGGTTAGCTGATGGACCACAAGTCCTGCGACTCTCAGGACTGCTGAGTACTGAGTGCAGTGCTGGTTGAAGGACATGGGACACGATTTGTACTATGAAGTTTGGTGCTTCCAGATCAGTAGGACCCTGCTGTCATATCTTAGGTCCTGAAACAGTAGCTATATAATCTTTTCCTCAAAAAGTTAACAGTTGTATAATGGCTCCATGTGAAGGACAAGGACCCAGATGGTGACATTAGAGTCAGCACTGCCTTATCGTTTTTCCCCAAAGAGCGTCACCTCCCTGGAGTCGCCTTCCCCGAGTGAGGATCTTGTCTGACGCAGTCTGTGGATGTTCTGTCCTCTGCAGGCTGGGTGTGGTTGCAGTCCAGCCTCCCAGAGGCAGTGAGGCCCACAGGGGTGAGGCGGGAGCTGATTCTTTCTATCCCTGCGTTTCTATATCAGAACAAACCCAGCTGCGTCAGATTTCCTGTGGCTCTCAGTGGCTGGATCATCATCTTCATTCCTGCGGATGGCATCCGTCACACGGTCAAAAACACACTGCTGTCTTACAGCAAGAAGGCAAAATATTGTATAAATAACTTGAGGAATGAATCTATTTTCTACTTTACCCAACATGCATTTGTCACTGCATATGATTTCAAGAATTATTTATACATTGAATGGCAACATTTATATAAAGGCATACATTAGACACTGGACAGAAAAGGGAGAATGGAGGGACAGAGGTTGTAGGGACACTGCAGTAGTTATGTGCTTTGTGAACAGAGCAGCAACCTCTCTGTATGAACATCATGGTGAATCGCTCCCTCTAGTGTTGACTTTAAGGGTTACCACTGGGCTCAGGTGCAAGGGCCTGGTGTGACTTGGCGCGGGTGGCTAGGAGAGGCCGCAGAAGGTCATGTTCTCAAACGAGGGCTTGGGAAGAAGAAAGCGAGTGGGTGGGAAGCAGTCATCTGCGCAGGATCGGGGAAGAAGATGCCGGGAACAGATTCCAGAGAAAGTTTTACTAAGCTTCTCTTTTTATATGTTTATTGTACGTTGTTGTCAAATATGAAAATTAACCTCACATCCATTTTGCTGATGCACCCAATAATGCGGCTTTTTTTGCAACATGATGCAAGTTATCAGTCAACATATTTATTGTATTAAAATATAGTCAAATGCAGGTTTTCATATCATATATCCCTGTTAGATTATTAACTAGTTCTTCAGCACAGAGACGAATCTTTTCACTGAAATGTTTCCATAGAACCACTGGCCTTTTCCTTCAAAAAACCGTCAAAAGATTAAATAGAAAAATGATTCAGGGAAATAAATAAGTAGCTGAACTTGTCAGAGGGAAACAGTTGGAGGAGACGTCGCCTAGCCCTTACCTAGCCCTCGCCTAGCCCTCGACTAACCCTAGCCTAGTCAGGGCAGGCGACTCTGAGTCTCCTGTTTATCAACACTAACCATTTCTGCTAAGTTTAGCCTAAGAAGAAGGCATCTGAACATATTTGAACTAAACAAAAAGTGCTAAAATACATCCCATCCAGGGAGGACCCCAGCACTATGCCCTGTGCTGCCTAGGGTCCAGCCCCCCCCAGGACCACAAGCAGGAAAAACTGTGTTAATCAGGCCCCAGATAGAAATTTTTATTTTGCATAAAAATCATAATGGCTCTACAATGTACAGTTGTGTAGTAACTGTAGTCTAATCATCGTGGTGTCCTGCTCTCTGTAATCAGCAGAGGGGACACCACGCCTGGATCATACGTAAAAATAAGCCAGACTGTTATTTAAAGCTTCGACATTGACACAGTGGAAAAAATGCCCCCCCACCCTCAAGTTCCCATGCCTTTTGTCTCAGCCCGGCTGCATACCTCAGGCGGCGATCTGACAAGTGGGTCACACACACGGTCGCGCTCCATGTTGTCTTTAACTGGACACACCTCTGACACACACGTAAGTGAAACAACATGGTTTGCGGGCGGGAGAAAAAACAATGACCAGAGAAACCAGTTTGATGATGACGACACTAGGAGTAGCCTGCAGGAAGGGGGGGGAGGGGAGTCGTCAGTGAGGACAGGGCTAGATGCAGCATTATCGCTGTTTGATCGCCACCAGGGGAATCCTTCAGGCAAGCGACCTGCGCTGATAGCGTGCCATCGTTGGCCATGTGTTAGCATGAGCGGCTACATTCAGGGTTGGCGGCGTGGATGTTCGGATGAAGAAAGCGTCCTCCTGCGGGGTCTTTGCCGCATCCTCCTTTATCTTCTTTCCCATGACTGTTGCTTTCTCATCGTCATCACTTCCACGTCTCTCAGCCGCGTGCGTCCTCAGTGAGTGCCATTAGCCCCGCTAACACCATTAGCGCCCGCTGACCCTGAGCCGTTGCTAAGTTTCTGGTATGTTTCATCCTCTGTTATACTTCCTGCTTCTTCTTCCTCCTCGTTGTCACTTCTGTCGTCACCCGTCAGCTGTGGGGGAGGGGGGGGGGGGGGGATATTCCATCACTAATCAAATACATACATCATTTTCACTTAGACAGATGCTGGGCTGACTAACAGTCAAATTGGTGACAGTCCAGCTGGGCGGACTGCAGGTCAGGGCTGCCTCTCTGTTGCACAGCGAATGAATGATTTCTAAGTTTCCCTGCTAATTCCAGAGCAGTGGAGAGACTCTTCAGACAGCACTCCCTAAACAAAACACGTAAGAATCTAGAAGTCGTCATCCTTGGGAACATGGAAAAGAAGAAACTCACGCAGCGGGGGGCGGCGGGGGGAATCTTCCGAACAAGATCGCTTCTCTGATTCCTTAAAAATGCACAGGATCTTTAACCATACTATGCTACAAGCTGATCGAGATTCTCCTCAATTTGTAAAAGTGTCTCTTATAACGGTGTGTCTCAACCTGGTCCTCAGGGATCCCCAGACGGTCCACGTGTTTGCTCCCTAACGGGAACTGGGAGGATGCAAAAACATGGACCGTCCTGGAAGGGGGCTGATTTGAGGAACACTAACCTAGAAATAAACGCTGCCGGCCCAGGGGACAGCGAACATTATGGCCGACGGATAAACCTGCTGTTAGACAAGTACCCCGCCAATCTGCCCTTAATTAGAGAACATGACCCCAACTCATTAATTTCCATGGACACCACAGAAAACAGCTGGCGGGGGGGGGGGGGGGATAGGTCGGGGGTAATGTTGAGGTATCATAAAATGTATATGAGGGGTGGAACGTCTGTCAATTGTCATCTGTTGTCTTCTACTATTATGTATGATCTGTATTTATTTTAAACTTGTTTTTTTAACTGTTAGAGATTACAGTGTGATTGTGGTTTTTTTTTTCTAAACTTAAAGCTCTTTCTGTTAAAGAAGAGTGATTTAATGAGTAATAGATCTATTTTAAACAGCCCCTTGCAGTACATTTAGTCCCTGCGGGGACACCAATACAAACACCACAAGCCGTTCTCTTCCAGGAAACCGTCATTCCTGGCTGATACGGGTCACCTGCCATCGCCATTAATGCTAATGGGCTGAAAAGTCAGTGCTGCACGCCCAGGGAAACTTATCGCCCTGAGCAGAACTGGCTGGCTGCTTCCCTTCTACACCTGCGGGCCCCATTCCGGGAAAATGGTCAGCAGACGCCCTTGTGCTGATTCGGAGGTGTAGCGTGACACGGCCCCCAAAGCCAGGGGTGTGGAGAGGGCAGAGCGGCACACCAAGGTGTTTCTCCCTCCCTCCAGTTTTGCGTAATGGAAAAAACAACAGTTGAGGAGGTGACCACTGAGTTCCACGAGGACCCGGTTGTGGTGCCCTCGACGGTGCCTATATTTTTTTTTAACAGTTGCTCCCAGAGCAAGACGACTGACAGACTATGAGAGACAAACCCCCCCAACCCCGTAGAGCACCACTGGACCATAACTTGGGTCAAGGCTCATACGTCACACCTCGCTCCATATACGCCCCCTCCCTGCACACGTTACGGCTCGTAAAAGCTGCCGGACGGAACCTTCCGGGCGGTCCTCGGAAAAAATAACGCGACACAAACAACAGTGTGCTTAACCAGGATCTCCGAACAGCTCGGCACAGCTAAGGCCGTTATGAACAGACTGTCTCCACATCTCCGCGGCGTCCGCCGCCTTTGCGGCCCTAGGGCAGTGCGCTTACATTGCCGAAGATGAACTTCTTCACCATGCGGAGGATCAGATACGCCCAGAAGATGTGCAGAAGTAACAAGACCACCAGCATCACGTTGAAGAAATAATATCCAAAGAAAGCTGGGTAGAGCTCCACAGGGTAGACCCACGTGCAGTGGATGAGCCTGGATTAGATGCAGAGTGGAGAGAGATGGTTTTATTTGGCAGGCAGGAGATGAGTAACCCTCCTGTAAGCATTCCTAAAGCGACACTATAGAGCTCTCATAACGTAAGATTAATGTGGCAAGTATTTACCTATCTGCTGTGTCCAGCCAAGATGAGCCATTTTCAAGCCAGTCTGACCATTCATTCATTCATTCATTCATTCATTCATTTGTTCATACATTTGTTCATTGCCCCAAACCCATTTTGTAGTCCAGGATTGCAGGGTATCCATTGTGCACCCCCGTACAAGATGTCAGCCCAATACAAATGGCATATGCACACACACGGACACACGTTAAGGGCCATTTAGAGTCACCAATCCGTCAAAAACTGTAGGAAACCGGAGAGTATTTCAGGAAACCCCTATGAAAACAGGAAACTCCACAGACACAGGAACCGGACCTGCAGCCTGGGTGCTGTGGGCCACAATAAATGGGCTCACATAATACTTACAATCATATCATATAATGTTATTTTGCCTTTACAGCTTAACACGTTAAAGTTTTGCTTTTAACATAAACACCCCTTTTGAAGGTGAATTAGTAAGAGTTATGCAAATTTACATTAAGCAACATTTCCATTATTAATGGCCATGTGACTCTGCACGTGACCAAAACCGTGGACCGCTGCAGGTCCCCGAGGGCCACATTGTGAGACGCTGCGGTATATTAACAGGGATGTTTCCGCCTGCAGACCAGAGGTGGGCTCACCAGAACGGAAAGATGACCAGCCGGGTGACTATGAAGACGACGGCGAACAGCACGAAGATGCCGTTACACGTCCTCTCCCACTTGGCGTAGTTGAACAGCTTCGCGGACTGGAAGGGAGCAGAAGGAGCGGTGTCGTTTAGCGGTGTCCGGTGACGGCGGCAGTGCCTGGCAGGAACGCGGGTGCGTGTTCCTCGTTAGGATCATCGCCGTTACGCATGCTCCCTCTGCCAGCATGCAGAGACTTTAAAAAACTGAGAAAATGGCTTAACTGTGTCATTGGGTAACACTTTACTTGACGGGGCACAAATAATATAGTATTATGCTATTACTTGTGTATTAATTAGCCACAAAGTAATACTTAGTTACATATTTACCTCATGTTTGTACATCATTAATGAATCATGATGTATCGTTAATCTCTAGTAGCTACTGTATTGCTTCATGATTTGTTCATGATTTGTTCATGATTTGTACTTCGATAAAAACAGAGCTGCTGCTATGTATCTGAGCTCCCTCAAGTAAAGTGTGACCTGCCTTTGCTAAAGGGGCCTTTACCTCCAGCAAAACATCAGAGACGTCATGCGTGATCATGACCAGGGTGCCGATCCGGATGTAGTTCGCACACCAAGAAAAGGAGAGCAGAGTCAAAGTAGCCGCATGGTGAATGACTTGCTCCTTAAAGTCCTAAGAAAGCAGCCAAAAGGAATACAAATAGACAGTAAGTAAATAGGCCGCAGCGTCCCTGCTGAAGTCGTCTATGCAAAACAAACAGCTAAACAAACATCTAAACAAACAGCTGCTCTCCAGCTCCACCCAACAAACCAGTGTGGTAGTTAGTCAGCAAAAAAACACACACACAAAAGTCCACTTTAGAGAGGACAGAACCTTTGAGGATAAAAGATAAAGATAAAAGCATCTCCAGACTGAATGGGTGTAAAGCAGAGTATAACTCAAAACTTGCCTTCCGTTTCACATCAAAAGTGATCCTGAACAGCAGAGACAAATAAAAGCTCAGCTCAATGATGTAATACCAGTACTGGGATGGCAGCATTGCCTGCAATGACACAGGAAAGAGGCAGGAATCAGACTCTGAACAGGCCACATGCTCCATTCATCCTATGAGGTAATGTTAATCGTGCTGCAATGGCCTGCAAAAAGGCCGGAGAGAGAGGTGGTGTCGAACAGTGCAGATCAAATATAGATCGAGCCAAATGTTTATGTACTTTTGGTGTGTTTTTGCAGCAGTTTACTCTAGCTAAAATCCAACATAATCCTAATAGCGACATGCCAATATGGCTGGCGTCAAGGTTCGCCTGATTACATCTTGGCACCGAGTGCAGAATGGGAGATATTCCAGAGAATAATTTCACTTCTTATTAGAAAACGGAGGGTTTACTTCTAAATAAGGAGTGGAGCGCTGTTTAATTTGGAAGCAGACGGGTAATTATTGTCAGCAACACGGGGCCGGTTATAATATTCGGACCGTTTTGAGATGAGGAACACATACGCACCTGCTTTGGAAAGCCTGCCCACACTTCACGCGTGTCATAAAACCAGGGTTTCTGCAGAACATAAGGGGCAAGAGAGCTACATAAACCAGACTGCTGTGCGCTGAAATGAGGATAACACAAATCTCAATTATAGCATACAATTTAGGTGACGTAAACATCAGCACTAAGCTCTGCTCCGCTTCTCAAATCTAGCTGCAAAGCCTCAAACAGCGGTTCCCTTGGAAACCCTCTTTTCCCTGCCCACCACATCAGCTCCCCCCCCTTCCCACAGGGATACAATCCCATAACAGAGGTAATCCATTTAAAATTAGAGCCCCCTGCCTTCTCTGTTTCACTCCAGCAGTTCTAATGGTGCTGCTGTTTCGGACGGCTCACTGAGGGAGGGGTGGCCGCAGGCACATCAACCGCATTGCAGTTTGGAAAAACAAGGAATCCCCTTTAGGTTATGCCGCTTCATGGACATTCGTGAACTTCGCCAGAGCAGCGTTAGTCTCTGGCACCCCAAGCCCAGCGGCCTCTGCTGTTTCCAGATGTCCACCAGCCTCAGGACATCTCACTTGGCACCACTGAACATTGTATGCTTGAATTCACTGCTGCTAAGGACTTAGGAATAACCAGAGAGGAAAAAAAGGGTCTTGGGGTAGTCCTCCTCTTCGGGGCACCGGCAGGAGCTGGTTTGGGCTTTTCTGGGACTGAAAGAAACCTCTTGGCAATTTCTTCAGTCCTTAGCCACAGAGCTGGAGGCGCATGGTTCCAAAAAAAGATGGCTACCTGAACTTCACCTGAGAGCTGGATAGATGATGAATTCGTTAAAATGTTGGACAATATCCTTCGAAGGCCTTGTTTGGCATGAGTGCACATTGCACGGCAGGGCAGCACAATGGCGTGAAAGATGACCATGCTGACAAAAGTAACTCGAAATGCTTTATTGAGCTCAAACGTTGGCACATTATTCTCATGAGTCATACTGGTACTGTACATCACAGCATAACGACAATACTCACGTCATAAAGGGCTATGAAGCCTCCAATGCAAGCTGACAGATAGAAGACACATCTCCAACTGTAGAGAGAAACAGAGAATTGCTCATGAGCGCTGGTATTACATGGAATGTTCCGGAGGCTGGTGAGAAATCATGCAGTTACCTGGCCTCCCTAAACTTCTTCAGCAATCCAGGCCGATCTTGGTTGCGTCTCTTCCGGAACCATCTTTCCACCTGCCTCCTCGTCCAGCCACACTTCTTAGACAACCCACCAATGTCGTTCTGTGTGAGGAATGTAGGGTGAACAACGTTGAGATGACCTCCTGTTAGAACATCCAGGGCACAGTGACCTAAGCAGGACGGCAAAAAAGTACCACGGTGACACAGCGGTGGGGCAAAGGAAGAGGACTTTGTGCGTGGGAGCAGAGACGGCAGAGGTGTCAATTTCAGGTCCAGAAAGTAAAAATCCAGACCAGGATTTTGTTTCAACCAACTAGCTGGGCATAAAGAGTCACAGTTAAATAGTAGTCAAGTGGTTGGTTGAAAGAAAATCCTGGTCTGGATTTTTACTTTCTGGACCTGAAATTGACACCCCTGAGAAACGGCACTAAAAGTGGCGGATACACAAAAACTAGAGAGTCTAAAGAAAAACACACAGGAAAACAAAACAGATGTCGGTTGGACATCAAAATCTGGACTAAGAGAGAAAAACAATTGTCACCTGACTCCGCCCTGCCTTGGGACAGGCGCACCCTGCTGTGACACCATTACACGAGTCGCTAAAAATTCTGGACTGTATTCATTGCGGCTATTAGCATTGCGCTGCAGTGCAATGGCACTGTGGCATTTTTTTCTTAAGCTTGCAAGCTTTTTTAATTAAAGCAAGTTTACCCACAATGCCTATGGGATCAAAGCAAGAAACACTAATAAAGACACAGAGGAATTCCAAACCCCGTTGCCCTTTTGCACCACAGGGACACTTTTCTGTAACAAAAGGCCACTGCTCATGAGAAAGGTGGAGATGCTGTGACTCAGCTATTACAGAGGATTGTGCAAATCTTGGCATCGCATTACAACCACATTCTCAGGCCTCCTCACTGTTAACACGAATACGGCTGATGTGGTTAGACACCTCAAACATCATCGTAAAACCGACCGATGCAAACAGCCTTTGAGGCATTTACCTGTCCTGGATTCCTGGAGCGGGAACTGAAAAACTTCTCCAGTATCGCATTGTTAGCAGGTTTCTGCTGGATTTTGTCCCTGATCCCAAAGGAAGTGGCTAAAGGTGTGGCTACTAATCTGGGAAGAAGAAAAAAAACAGGGTGAATGAAAGGAGAGGGTAGAATTTGAAACCAGAGGTGGCTTCAGGCTGTTGTGTGCATCTTGCACGGCCCAGTTGTTGTGCCGCAAGAGCATAGATCCAAGCTAACGACTCGCTCTGAGCAATCTTGGCACCTGTACTATAGTCAAGCAGCCACACAAGAAGAGAACAATAGGGTTAGAACGCGGAACACCACAGGAAGCACTTGGTTAATTAGTAATTATCCACCAAGAAAACATGATGTAAGTCATTTCTCATTTCCATTGCTATAATCTGTAGTTACTAGACACACCAACAGAGATCAACAACATAAATAATATAAATCTGAAATCTGAATCTGAAACGAGGAATTGGCCAACCAGTTATTTCAAACTCAGCAGCACAAACCAATGAATCAACAATAAAAATGTAAGTGTAAATATATCATTATACATACATTATATGGACATAATTATTGGGACACACAACTTAATCATTGAATTCGGGTGTTTCATTCAGACCCATGGCAACAGGTGTATAAAGTCAAGCACCAAACCACGCAGTCAGGTTTAGTGAATACAGCATGGTCCTGTCATAGGATGTCACCTTTGCAATAAGTCAGTTTGTGAAATTTCTTCCCTTCTAGATATTCCACGGTCAACTGTAAGTGGTATTATTACATGGTGGAAGCGTTTAGGAACAACAGAAACTCGGCCATGAAGTGGCAGAACATGTAAAGTGACAGAGCGGGATCAGCAAATGCTGAGGTGCGTAAAAGTCACCAACGCTCTGTTGACTCAATAACTGCAGAGTTCCAAACTTCCTCTGGCATCAACCACAGTATGAAAACTCTGCACCAGGAGCTACATGGAATGGGCTTCCATGGCTGAGCAGCTGCTTGCAAGCCTCTCAGTGTCAGATGGAGTGGTGTAAAGCAAACAGCCACTGGACTCTGGAGCAGTGGAAACGTGTTTTGTGGAGTGATGAATCACGCTTCTCCGTCTAGCAGTCTGACAGATGAATCTAGGTTAGGCAGATGCCAGGAGAACGTTACCTGCCTGACTGCATTGTGCCATCAGTACAGTTTGGTGGATGAGGGATAATGGTATGGGGCTGTTTTTAGGGGTAGTGCTCGGCCCCTTAGCGCCAGCGAAGGGAACTCCGAAATCCCCACAGACACTCTCCAAATTCTTGTGTAAAGCCTTCCCAGAATAGTGGCATCTGTTACAACTGCAAAGGGGGACCAACTCCATACTGATGCCTATGGATTTAGAATGGGGTGTCGTAAAAGTTCCTGTAGGAGTGATGGCCAGGTGTCCCAATACTTTTGTCCATATATTGTATATATTGTCTTACTCTGACAATGTCCCTCTAATACAATTAAATGGACAACACAGGATACATAATATAGGCTAAATGATGTATAACATTGTACTAGTACTGCATGTAATTTCAAAATCATAGCGAGCATTTAGCAGCCACATAATACCCTTTTATTTTAGGCTTATTGGTTTCTTATTGCATGTCACTGGCATTATTTCAGTTTGTTCCCACGGCAACCTCAACGCGAAGCGTTGCCCTGTGGCTAGAGCCCCGCCATGGTGTGTTTACGTTTGCCTTTCTGCTGACGGCTTACCTTTCAAACAGGTATCTGACTAAGAGGAATAGGATGGCGTACGGGACGGTGGCATACAGGTCGGAGGCCTTGGCGTAAACACGACCCTCCCTGTCCTCCAGGTCCGCCCAGGTCAGGTTCACAGGGAGCCAGATGCGATCCCACCAAAACCACTCCTGGATGGTCTGGAACATGGTGCTGGAAGAGAAGAGGAACATTGTCTCTCAGAGCTCAGGCTGGTCCTGCAGCTAAAACCGGATTGATAACAACTATAGAAATATATTTAGGGACAATTAAGAGAGTGGAAGCCACAGAAACATGGCCATAATTATCACTGATAATTACATGAGCGACAAAAGGTGATACAAGGCCAAAGTTCTTCTGTTATTCCTGCGGGTTTACAAACAGGCAATGTTGTGAGTTCCTTATTTGCAAAGCATTGTTTACTCAGAAGTTAATATTTAAAGAACAAAAAAAAATGTTTCCTGAAGCAGTCCCCACGCCTTCTGTCAGCAATACCTGAACCTGGCACATTATAAAAGTCAGGCCTGGAGCCTGGGAACAGGAGCCTGCTGGTCAGCCACGTTTCAAACTGCCGCCTTTTTAAGATAAGCGGGGTCGGAGTTCAAACCAGGAGAACCCAGCCTAAAAAAACTGGTCACAATGACAGACCAAAACCCTGGGTGCTACCTGGAGGAGCGAGCCGTGCGTGTAGAGACAGGAATTGTGGCTGACCAGGAAAAGTGAGTCCCTAGCCAGCAGAGTTATTACATATTACATATTACACACGTACACAATGTAGTGAGACCTCCCCCGCCCCAGATACAGTGATCAAAGACAAGCGTGGATCACCCAGCCAGAATCACCTCTCCAAGACAGCACTCCAAAAACTGGCTTTTTATAACAACCACCAATCGCTGTAAACACGAATTTAATTTCAGAATTTAATACGACCTGATTTAGAAACAGGGGGAAAACCTGATAACTAAGAAGAGCAATAAATTCTACCTACTTAGAAATCACCTGCCAGCTGATAGACAGAGATATATAAAAACACAAGTAATACGGTAATGAAATCTATATAACAACAAAAGTGGCAATAACATGAGAAATCGCGATAAGAAAACCATTCTGAAAGGCCCCCAAAAATGATGTTTTCCCTATATTTCAGAGCAGGGATCTGTTGTTGACCAAAGGTTAGGTACATAGTTTAATCAGTTCAAGGGAATGCACAGTCTCCCCTCAGCCCTTCCAGAGTTCCAGTACAGGAAACACACACACACTCTCTCTCACTCTCTCTCTCTCTCTCTCTCACACACACACACACACAAACAAACATATATACTCACCAACACGCACACCCACACACACCCAGCACACACACACAAACATGCGCACCTACACAAAAGTACACACAAACATCCAGACAGACATGCACAGACATACACCCCCCGCCCCCACACACACACACACACACACACACAGATACACACACAGGCGCGCACACACAGGCACACGCACACACACACAAACACACACACACACACACACCCAGACACATACACACGTAATGAGTTCACCTGCCGACTTACTCTACGCCTGGATCCCTTCCTCCTTACTTCTCGCCTCCCACACCGTTTGATCTGCGTGTTTCCCGTCCGTCTTCACACGCAGCGTTAAGGCGGAGCGGATCCGTCTGAGACGCAAAACTCTGACCGAGATCACTTTGAGCCGCTTCGTTACGATGACTCCACACCCCGAATACGTTTAACGGGATTAAGATAGTCTTACGTGTTCTGAAAATAACATTAGCCCACTTGCCATCTATAAAAACCCGAAATCTGTTTGCAACTTTTAATATTTTCATCTTTACATAAGGCACCAAGTATGCAATTATTAAAACCCGTATCACCTGGAAATTAAACAAGCATAAAAATTTAAAGAATGTGAGCAGTTTGTGGATGTTTTTCCATAGATGTAATTGTTATTTTTTACTAGATTGTTATAGTCCAACCTTTTACAGCACTTTAGATAATTTTGTAAATGCGGTCAATGAATTTAACCTTCCAACACACGTTTTGCGGAATGTTAATGTTCCCGAGGGGATGTGCCCCGTTTTCCACGCCGCTGTATTCTGCAGTCCGCCGAGTCGGCGCGGACCTGCTCCCTGCGACGTGCCCCAAGTCTAAACTCTGATATCTCATGAAATCAAACACAATGTACTTATTTCTTAAAAGTCCGTGTACTGTTTAAAACCATTAAAAGAAGTCAACCATCACCACAGCTCTGATTGACAGATAACTGGGAAAAAAAATCCCCTGTGAAATGAACTGGTCTCCCAGGACCAGTGCCCCCCCCCGTTAAAACATCTCTCCCAAAGTCATGAACTCACGTAATTCCCCCCTTTTTCGAGTCTCTTTTCAAACTCTCTTAGTTAAACGCGCCCTATTTCCCTCGGTACATGATCGGTCTGCATCGCCGGACGCATGACAGCTGCGAATCCGATCACCCAAGGAGCACTTGTGGCTTTGAATGCGGTTCCTGTAATTGGCGCCCCGCGCCGGGGGGGGGGGGGGGGGGGGGGGGGGGGGGGGGGGGGGGGGGGGGGGGGGGGGGGGGGGGGGTGGGGGGGGGGGGG